>JXCR01145840.1:697781-775054 GCA_002079205.1 Phalaenopsis hybrid cultivar
AACCTCTAAGTACTTAGTAGGTGGGGTCACTATGGGGGAAACTCAAGATGAGTTACCCTTAGGATTGCTAGACCTTAGGGTTGACCTTGGGTGTTGGTCTGGAGCTAAGGCACTCACTACACTTATCTGTACCCACAATCACTCACAACCCTAAACTCAAATTTCTAACCTAGATCCCTTGATCTTTTGGGATACTCATGTAGATGGTCCCCTAAACCTACTAGCCCTAGGGCTATGGTTTGGCTAATACCACTATGTAGATGACCCAAAATGGGTTTTCCTTTGGTCCATGGCCTATTGGTGATGATTGGTACCTCAACTCTACCAAAATACTCATCTTGGCCTTTTACCCCTAAACACCCCCGCTAATTACCAAAATACCCCTCTTGGACCTAAAATCCCAAAAATTCAAAAAATTCCCAGAAAAATCCCATTAAATCCTAAATATTCTCAATTTCATTTTTTTCAACTACTACATGACCCAATTTGTCCAATTTAACCATCTTTAACCAAAATCCCCAAATTGCCCTTTGACGACCCAAATTTCCCCAAATCCAACTCAAATGTCCATCAATTTGATCTCAATTGACCCAAATTCCAATCCTAAACTCAAATTTACTTTTTGTATGACCAAAATAAACCAAATCCAAGCTCAATTGGTCTATGATTTGAGCCCAATTTTGATTTGGGTCAAAATACCTATTTTGACCATATGACTTAAACTCACCAAATTGAACACATGGCCTAGTAAATTGGCCCAAAGTGATGTTGAAAAATCTTGATAACATTCATATACATCAATATCAACCATCAATTGACATTGGTGAAGCCTCAAATCCATTTGATTTTGGCCTAAATCCAAAACTCCCAAATTTAGCCCCAAATTGGCTAAGTCCCCAAATTTCACCCAATTGATTGCCTTAACCTGACATTGGCATCCAATTCATGTTGAAAACTCCTAATGAGGTCCCTATTGACCATTTACAACAATCAAATTTAGCCCCAAATTGGCTAAGTCCCTAAATTTCACCCAATTGATTGCCTTAACCTCCACAAAATTTAGCCCCAAATTGGCTAAGTCCCTAAATTTCACCCAATTGATTGCCTTAACCTCCAAGTGGCATCCAATTCATGTTTAAAACTCTTCATGAGGTCCCTATTAACCATTTACAACAATCATATTGGACTTAACCCAAGGCTTACCCAAGCTAGACCCAAGCCTAGCCCAACATGACCAAATTGATTAAAGTTCAAAATTCCTTCAAATTGACCCCCCAATTGGACTCAAAACCACTTCCATCCTTCACCAAATTTGTTCCTTATGATCATCTACACCAAATTCAACAATTAATTGAGCCAATTGACATGGATAACCTAGCCCAAACCCAAGTTTTGATCATTTCCACCCACTTGGACCCATACACTAAATGTGACCTAACCACCCTAANGTGAGAGATTAAAGCCCCCAACTTGGTTTATTGTTTGGGTTCTGATATGAGATGTTAGCCCCAGGTGGAAGGAATCGAGGGAACTTCAGAGTGAGAGCTAGTATCTTCCTTGCCAAACTTTAAATTAACCAATGTTCTTTATAACATTTCTAGTAAGGGTAAAGAATATTATTTCTCTTATTTGGCACCACACAATTTGTATACTTCCACAACAGAATTCCTATACTTATTACTTATTCATGATAAGAAGAAAGATATCTTCATATTTAGTGCTTTCCTTCTAGAAATACTCATGCTATCTTTTTAAGTTGTTATTATTTTATCAAAATATTAAAAATACAAAAAATATTTAAACTTTCATTACTGCAAAAACATCTATAGTTTAAATAGTTGTCTTTTTAAAAATAGAAAGTTTTCCTAAGTGCATATTGCATAAATTCCCTATGGGTTTGATATTCAGGTCTTAATCAAAAAGTCCTATATTACTTGAAAACAATACATATACTTGCGTAGTATCCCAAAACATATAAATGAAAAAGTTAAATTCTTATTTTTCTTCAGGATCAAGTTTTTGTTTTGTTGTAAAATAAAGAAATATAAGTGAAAAATATAATCAAATCAATTGTTATACTATTGGATATAAACAATCAGGATCAAGTTTTTGGTGCCATTGCCGGGGAATCATTAAAGTTAAAATTGTAAAGAATCTGTTGATTTTAAAGCAAATTTCTATTTTTAGAAAATCTTATTTAAACTTTAATGTTATTGTATCTTATTTTGTGTGTGCTTAGTTTTATTTTATTATATGCTAGTGTATGCGTAGTTCAGATTCTGAAGGACTAGTGCCCTGCGATTCTGAATTAGAGAGAAATATTAAGAAAATCAAAAAAATAAAATTTTTTTTTGAAAAATCTAAAAAAAATTACAAAAATGGCAAACCAAAATAGTCAAAATACTGAAATTCATCAAGAGTTTAGACCTTTAAGAAATTATGCCTACCATACTGTAGATAAACTTCATTGTAGTATTCAAAACCCTACTGTAGTGGATAATTCATTTGTGCTTAAACCTGCTATTATCCAAATGATATTAAATAATTAGTTTGGAGGATCACCAACTGAAGATCCAAATTTACATATTTCCAATTTTATAGAATTGTACACTACATTTAAATACAATGATGTATCAGATGATGCCATAAGACTTAGGTTATTAACTGAGGGATAAAGCTAAGATGTGGTTGAATTCGTTAGCACATAGATCTATGAGAACTTGGGGTGATTTAGCACAAAAATTCCTTGCTAAATATTTTCCACCATAAAAACTACGAAGCTTAGAAATGATACTACATCTTTTAATCAGTTTGAAGGGGAATCTATTTATTAAGCATGAGAAAGATTAAAAGAACTCTTAAGAAAGTTTCCACACCATGCTATACCAGATTGGTTAATAATTCAAACTTTTCATAATGGATTAGTTGGATTTTAGAACTATTATCGAGGTCGCTATTGGTGGTTCATTGATGTCAAAATCATTTCATGACGCCTTTACTTTAATTAAAGAAATGACTACCAATAATTTTCAATGGCCTTCTTAGAGGGTGAATCCTACAAAAGTAGCTAATATTCATGAATCTGATGCATTTACTATGTTAGCAAATCAAGTTGCTGGAATTTCAAGGAAGTTAGACCAATTTGGAATGAATTTTTCTCAACCAATTTCCATGATTGAAGAGAATTCATTAGGCCAAATGATAGATTCTAAAGCATCATTAGAAACTTTGAATGCCATAAATAATAAGTAAAATAACCCATATTCAAATTATTATAACCCAAGTTGGAAGAACCATCCCAACTTTAACTGGAATAACAATTCAGGTGGTAATAATCAACAATGGGGGAACAACCAAGTAAACCCATTGGGAAATTAGAACAACCAAGTGAAAAATAATTATAGATCTACTTATCCTCCATGTTTCAATAGTAATACATAATTTAAGGAGAAGAAGTTGTCTATAGAAGAAGTGGTGTTACAAATGGGAAATCAATTACAAGTCAAGGAGCTACTTAGGAAAATAACAAATTCATTAAGTAATAGATCCCAAGAAAAACTTCCTAGCAATACTAAATCAAATCCAAAAGACCAGAGTAAAGAGCAAGTAAAAGCTGTTCAACTTAGAAGCGGAAGACAGTTGGAAGGTAGGGTTAAAAAAGAAACTGAAGTGGAGAGAGAATAAATTGATTAATCAAAAGAGGACACTCCAAAAATTTTTGAAAGACCTGTTTCTCCACTGAAAATTGATTTGTAAAAACCACCACCTTCATTTCCTCAGAGACTTTGTCAGCAGAAGTGGGATAAGAAATTTTCAAAATATGTGGAAATTTTTAAGAAGCTTATAATTAATATTCCATTTGCTGAAGCATTAGAACAAATGCTAAGAAATGTAAAGTTTATGAAGGATATTCTTAACAGGGAAAGGAAGTTTGAAGATAATGAAACTGTTGCACTTAATGAGGAGTGTAGTGTTATAATTCAGAAGAAGCTTCCTGAAAAGCTTAAAGATCCTGGTAGCTTTACAATTCTATGTGCAATAGGAGACAAATTTTATGGGAAAGATTTATGTGATTTAGGTGCAAGCATTAACCTTATGCCATTATCAATATTCAAAATATTAAGATTAGGAGAAATGACTCCTACTACTGTAACTCTGCAGTTAGTAGATCGTTCGATAACAAACCCTAAAGGAGTAATAGAAGATGTCCTAGTGAAAGTGGATCAATTTATCTTTCCTGTTGATTTCATTGTGCTAGACAAAGATAAAGAGATACCTATCATTTTGGGGAGACATTTCCTAGCCACAAGAAGAGCAATGATGATACCTATCATTTTGAGGAGACCTTTCTTAGCCACAGGAAGAGCAATGATGATGTGAAAAAAAGGAGATTTAACAATGCGCGTAGGGAGACCTTTCCTAGCCACAAGAAGAGTAATGATAGATGTGCAGAAAGGGGAATTAACAATGCACGTTAATGATCAAGCTATTACTTTCAACATTTCATGATCAATGAAATACCCTGCAAAATGTAAAGATGATGAATGCTATAAAATGAATGTTATAAGATATCTGAGTGAATACCATTTCAAAACTACTTATGAAGAAAAATATGAAGAAAACGATTTGGAACACGAGAAAGAAGAGGAATTAGATCAATGTGAAGACCTTTTTAAGAAAGATTCAAACTATGTTCAAGAAATTTTTGAAATTTTGGACACGATAGACAAAGATAAATCATTTTGTCCATCTATTAAAAACCTCCAGAACTTGAGTTGAAGTTACTTCCTAAACATTTAAAATATACCTTTTTAGGAGATTACTCTATTATAACAGTTATAATTTTCTCAAAATTAACGATGGAAAAAGAAGAAAGATTGATGAAAATATTGAAAAATTTTAAGAAAGCCTTTGGATGGACAATTGCTGATATTAAAGGAATCAGTCCTTCAATTTATATGCATTGAATTTATATGGAAGAGAATTGCAAACCTAGGGCTGATCGCCAAAGGAGATTGAATCCTGTTATGAAATAAGTTGTAAAGAAAGAAATTTTAAAGTGGTTAGATGCTGGAATTATCTACCCTATTTCAGATAGTGCATGGGTTAGTCCAATCAGTTTGTTCCTAAGAAAGGAGTAATTGTAACTGTGAATGAGCATAATGAGTTAATACCTACTAGACAAATTACAGGGAAAGGAATAACTGTAACTGTGAAGGAACACGATGAGTTAATACCTACTAGACAAGTTACAGGGTGACGGATATGCATTGATTATAGAAAATTAAATCTTGCCAGTAGAAAAGATCATTTTCCACAACCCTTTCTAGATCAAATGCTGGATAGACTAGCTAGGCATAAATACTTTTGTTTTATGGATGGATGTACTGGTTATCACCAAATTCAAATATCTCCTAAGGATTAAGAGAAAATAATGTTTACCAGTCCTTATGGTACTTTTGCTTTTAGAAGAATGCCCTTTGGTTTAGGTAATGCCCCTGCTACATTTTAAGGATGTATGATGACAATTTTTTGTGATTTAATTGAAAAAGGATTGAAGTCTTTATGGATGACTTTTCAATGTTTGGAACTTCATTTGACTCATGTTTAGAAATTATCTAAAGTTCTTAAGAGTTGTGAAGAAACAAATTTATTCCTTAATTGAGAAAAATGCCAGTTTATGGTAGCAGGAGGAATTGTATTCGGTCATAAAATATCATAAAATAGTATGGAAGTAGATCCTACTAAAATTAATGTGATCGCTAATTTACCTTCTCTAATAAATGTAAGAGAGATTAGGAGTTTTTTAGGATATGCAGGATTCTATAGGCGATATATTAAATACTTTTCAAAGATTACTAAGCTACTATGCCATTTAGTAGAGAAAGATGCAATTTTTAATTTTGATGAGGAATGCTTAAAAGCTTTTAAGTTATTAAAAGAAAAACTAATCACTGCACCAATTATAGTTTCACCAAACTGGGAAAAACCTTTTAAACTTATGTGTGATGCTAGTGATTATGATATTGGAGCTGTGTTACGACAAAGATATGATAAAAATTGCCAAAGTAAATTATAATGCTAGTAAAACTCTTATTGAAACTCAAATTAATTATACAACTGAAAAAGAGTTATTAGCAATAGTATATGCTTTTGAAAAATTTAGATCATATTTGATTGAAACTCATTGTGTAGTGTATACGATCATTCTGCTATTAAGTATTTAATGAAAAAGAAGGATGCTAAACCTAGGCTTATAAGATGCATTCTTCTTTTGCAAGAATTTGATTTTGAAATAGTAAATCAGAAGGGGATTGAAAATCAAATTGCTGATCATTTGTCCAGGCTTGAATTAGAAAAACCACTCTGCTTTGAAAAAGAAATTAATGAATATTTTTCAGATGAAAAATTGTTCACTATTAATGAGTGGCATGTTTCGTGGTATGACGACATTTTAAAATTTATTGTTAGTAATATTATACCATATGGAATGACATACCAACAGAAGATGAAATTTATTTCTGAAGCTAAGACTTATTTTTGGGATGACCCATTTTTATATAAATAAGGAAGAAATTTATTTCTGAAGCTAAGCCTTATTTTTTGGATGACCCATATTTATATAAACAAGGAAAGGATCTGATCATTCGAAGATGTATACCATTAGAAGAAACATATGAGATTATCCAAAAAATGTCATAATTCTGATTTTGGAGGACATTTTGGTTTTGATAAAACAACATAAAAAATTTTACAATTTGAATTCTATTCGCCTACAATTTTTAGAGATGTTAATGCTTATATCAAAACTTGTGATCGATGTCAACGAGTAGGCAATATTTCTATAAGAAATGGGATGCCCCTTAATTATATGCTAGAAAAAAATATTTGATGTTTGGGGATTAGATTTCCTGGGACCATTTATACCATCTTTCGGAAATTTAGAAATAGTAGGCAATATTTCTAGAAGAAATGAGATACCCCTCAATTATATGCTAGAAGTTGAAATATGTAGGCAATATTTCTAGGAGAAATGAGATGCCCCTCAATTATATGCTAGAAGTTGAAATATTTGATGTTTGGATTAAGATTTCATGGGACCATTTATACCATCTTTCACAAATTTTTTTATTATGTTAGTAGTGGACTATATATCTAAATGGATAGAAGTTGTTGCTTTACCTCGATGTGATGCTCAAAGTGTTGCTAAATTTTTGAAAATGAACATATTTTGTAGATTTGGGATGCCATAATGGAGAAGTTATTAAAGAAATATCATATAAATCATAGGATTGCTACTGCTTATCATCCTCAGACAAGTGGTTTGGCTGAATTATCCAATCGAGGAATTAAAAGAATTATGAAAAAATCTACAAATCGAACAAAAAGGGATTGGCTAGTCAAACTTGACTATGCTTTGTGGGCTTATAAGACTGCATATTGAACTCCTATAGGAATGCCCCCATATAAGCTAATATTTAGAAAAGCTTGTCACTTACCAGTTGAACTTCAGAATAAAGCATATTGGGCGATTAAAGAGTTCAATTATAATTTGAAAGATGCTGGTGAGAAAAGAATGTTACAATTAAATGAGCTTGAAGAGATAAGGAATGAATCTTATGAGAGTGCTAGGATTTATAAAGAAAAATAATTAAATGAGCTTGAAGAGATAAGGAATGAATCTTATGAGAGTGCTAAAATTTATAAAGAAAAAATGAAGATGTGGCATGATCGAAGGGCTTTTACTAAAAATTTTCAGCCAGGGCAACAAGTTTTGCTATATAATGGAAGGTTAAGATTATATATAGGAGAGGTTAAGTCCAGGTGGATGGGCCCATTTGTTATGATAAAAGTTTATCCTTATGGAGCTGTGGATATTAAAGATCCTAAGTTTGAGAAAATATTTAAAGTTAATGGACGTAGACTAGAAACCTTAATTTATAGGGGATCAACATAAGTTTAATGAGGGAATGATGTTGGGTCAACCAGAATAAGCACTAGTTAGGTCGGGATGAAGACATAAGACTAAGCACTTTGTGGGAGGCAACCCATAGTTATCAGCGTGTTTTTGTTTTAATTGTTATTTTATGTGTGATTAAGAAAATTGAGGTAGTATTTTTGAGACTATTATGTGTTAGTATTGATTTTAAGACTTTATTTAGTGACCCATACTTGTTAGAATGAGAATTTGGACGTTAAGTTGACTAGTGCAAAAATGTGTACTGGCGCTTAAGCGCTAGATCCGGTGCTTAAGTGCGACATTTTAAACACATGTGAAAAATTCAAATTCTAGAAGGTATAACCACCAATTAGTTTGCAAAAACATGCCAAGGCAGTTTCTAGACGTGCCTAGTTTTTATTAGAGAGATTTAGGCCAATAAATAGAAGGGTCTTATGAAGGAATTTCACCCCAGATCATTTTTAGCCCTAAAAATCTAAGAGAAAAGAGAGATTGAGAGAAAATGTCTTCATGGGAGATGGAATTGAAGAAGAAGGAAGAAACCATAAGGAAGAGATTCATTAGTTAGAGTGCACAAGAGTTGTTTAACAGTTTCTTAGTCGTTAGTATTAAAGGAATTTCGGAAAAGATCAACAAAATTGAATCTACCATGTCTTTGTTGCAGACCAAAGTAAGTGAAATTCATGCACATCTTGAGCATATTGGATGGCAATTGAAAATGCAATTTAGCCATAGTAGTTATATAGAGGAAGCAGATAAAGAGATGTTTCTTAAGCAAAAATAGATTGAAGAAGATAGTATCAGAGCACGTCACAACCGTTCGTTTTATCAACTCTATATTATTGGAGAGACTAATGAAAAATCTGAGTTTGTCCCATTAAATGAAGAGTGGAATTAAGTTCTATGTTTGAGATTTTTTGTTTGGAGTCATTGTGTTTACATGTTAGTGTTTGTTTTTAGTGTTTATGATTTTTTATGAGTTTAACTGTAAATGTTTGTTAAGTGTTTGTATTTAGGAAATTTTCTCATCCGAGACTATTTGGAGTGAGAATTAAGTGTTAAATGTATTTGTACTTGTTTGTGAATTAATATAAGTTTGTTTGTGTGAAAATTTGTGTTATTTTTAGCTTCGAATTGAAATAGTTATATGGGAGAACTTTGAAAGAGAGGAGAGTTAGAGAAGTTGAAAATAGTCATTTAAGAGTTATGAGACCATTTAGGGGTGATATACTTGGACAAATAGTGCATTTTACTTAAATTTGAAAATCTTAAAAATGGTGCACTAGCGCCTAAGCACCACATCTCACGCTTAAGTGTGAGCTAACCCAAGAGACATGTGCGTAAGCGCCACTTACCAGCGCTTAAGCGCCGGTTCACAAAAAACGGTTCGCGAATGGTTAAAAGTGAAATTTTGACTAAAAAATCACCATTTTTATGCCCACCATCATCTTCTTCCTCTCAAAGTCATGATTTTGGAAGGCTAGGGCACATCTTAAGTGGAGATATCTTAGTAGAATCAAGAGAAATTTGCTAAATCCAAGTTCCTTGAGGTAAGAGCTTTACTTCTATGCAAAAATTTTAGATTTTCACCATGTAGTTTGAGCACAATTGGAGAAATTCAATAATTCACTATTCATGGTGAAAAATGAGGAAAAATCTATGAAAATTGCATGGGAAGTGTAGTTTATGCTTTTGGAAATTTAGTTTAGTTGTTTAGACTTGATTTTTGAAGTTATTTTTGGAATTTATAAAATTTGTAGAATGNTAAAAGAAATATGGAAAAAATCTGTGAATCTAACAAAGAAGGATTGGTCAGTCAAACTTTACTATGCTTTGTGGGCTTATAGGACTGCATATAGAACTCCTATAGGAATGTCCCCATATAGGGCTCGTCACTTACAGTTGAACTTGAGCATAAAAAATAATGGGCCATTAAAGAGTTCATTTATAATTTGAAAGATGCTGGTGAGAAAAGGTTATTGCAATTAAATGAGCTTGAAGAGATAAAGAATGAATCTTATGAGAGTGCCAAGATTTATAAAGAAAAGATGAAGATGTGGCATGATCGAAAAATGAAAGTGCTAAGATTTACAAAGAAAAGAAGATGATGTGGCATGGTCGAAAGATTCTTACTAAAAATTTTTTGCCAGGGCAACAAGTCTTGCTATATAATTCAAGGTTAAGATTATTTCCAGGAAAACTTAAGTTCGAGTGGATGGGCCCATTTATTGTGATAAAAGTTAATCCTTATAGAGCTGTGGATATTAAAGATCGTAAGTCTGAGAAAATATTTAAAGTTAATAGACATAGACTGAAACATTATTTTATAATGGATCAGCATAAATTTAATGATGGAATGATGTTGGGTCAACCAGAATAAGCACTGGTTACGTCAAGCTGACGACGTAAAACCAAGCGCTTTGTGGGAGGCAACTCATAGTTATCAGTTTGTCTTTGTTTTGATTGTTATTTTATGTGTGATTAAGAAAATTGGGGTAGAATTTTTGAAACTATTATATGTTAGTATTGATTTTAATACTTTATTTAGTGGCCCAGACATGTTAGAATGAGAATTTGGATGTTAAGTTGACTAGTGCAAAAATGTGCACTGGTGCTTAAGCGTGGCAGTTTAAACACATGTGCAAAATTCAGATTCTAGAAGGTATAACCGCCAATTAGTTTACAAAAATGTGCCAAGGCAGTTCCTAGAAATGCCTATGAGTTATTAGAGAGATTTAGGCCTTTAAATAAAAGGGTTTTATGAAGGAATTTCACCCTAAATTATTTTTAGCCCTAAAAATCTAAGAGAAAAAAAGAGATTTAGAGAAAATGTCTTCATGGGAGGTGGACTTGAAGAAGAAGGAAGAAACCATGAGGAAGACATTCATTAGTCAGAGTGCACAAGAGTTGTATATCGGTTTCTTAGCCGTTAGTATTGAAGGAATTTCGGAAAAGATCAACAAAATTGAATCTACCATGTCTTTACTGGAGACTAAGGTAATTGAAATTCATGCACATCTTGAGCATATTGGATGGCAATTGAAAATGCAATTTAACCATACTATTTATATAAAGGAAGCAGATAAGGAGATATTTTTTAAGCAAAAATAGATTGAAGAAGATAGTATTAGAGCACGTCACCACCGTCTGTTTTGTCAACTTTTTATTTTAATTGCCCTAGGAGAGAAAAATGAAAGACCTGAGTTTGTCCCATCAAATGAAGAGTGGAATTAAGTTCTATGTTTGAGTTTGTTTGGTTTGATTCAATGTGTTTACATGTTAGTTTTTGTTTTTAGTGTGTATGACTTTTTATGAGTTTAATTGTGAACATTTCTTAAGTGTTTGTATTTTGAAAATTTTCTCATCTGAGACTATTTGGAGTGAGAACTAAGTGTTTAATGTATTTGTACTTGTTTGTCAATTAATATAAGTTTGTTTGTGTGAAAATTTGTGTTATTTTTAGCCTTGAATTGAAATAGTTATATGGATGAATTTTGAGAGAGGAGAGTTAGAGAAGTTGAAAATAGTCATTTAAGAGTTATGAGACCATTTAGAGGTGGTATACTTAAGCAAATAGTAAATTTTACTTAAATTTGGAAATGTTAAAAGTCGTGCACTAGTGCCTTAGAGCCACATCTCGCGCTTAACTGCGAGCTAACCTAAGAGGCAGGCGCATAAGCACCACTTACAAACACTTAAGCACTGATTCACAAAAACCGGTTCACGAATGGTTAAAAGTGAAAGTTTGACTCGAAAATCACCATTTTTACGCCCCCATCATCTTCTTCCTCTAAAAGTCGTGATTTTGGAAGGCTAGGGCACATCTTAAGTGGAGATTTCTTGGTGGAATCAAGAGAAATTTGCTAGATTCAAGTTCCTTGAGGTAAGAGCTTTACTTCTATGCAAAAAATTTTGGATTTTCATCATGTAGTTTGAGCACATTTGGAGAAATTCAAAAATTCACTATTCATGGTGAAAAATGAGGAAAAATCTATGAAAATTGCATGGGAAGTGTAGTTTATGCTTTTGGAAATTTAGTTTAGTTGTTTAGACTTGATTTTTGAAGTTATTTTTGGAATTTATAAAATTTGTAGAATGACACCAAGAATGAAGAGAGGAAAAGGAAAGAGCCCTTTCGATTCAAGCAAGTTTGTAAGTTTGAAGGCTCATGATCGATACAGTGATGTGTTTCAATCATGAAAACTAATTCAGGAGCGTTGTTTTAAGAATCCAGGTGGAGCTATAGAAGAACTGATTGTTCACAAACAGTAGGAACATTTCTGTTGTTTCTCTGCTGTTGCAGTAATTTCTATTGTTAGGGAGTTCTAAGAAAGCCTCTCTAAGGCTGAAGAAGATAGAGTTATGGTTCGAGGAAAGTTGGTACCTTTTTCACCAGAGGTAATCAACTTTTTCTATCGTATACCACCTGATACTTTATGTTTTTATGCAAATTATAGTCTAGCTGAGACGGAGCTAGATGAGTTTATTTCTAATTTGACTTATAGAAGAGGACTCTGAAAGATCACTATTTAAAGGAGAGTCAATTTTCCAACTTCAAAGTTAAGTGCAACTGCAAAGGCCTTGCACTACTTTATCTCCGTTTGTTTGCTTCCAACAAATCATCTCAGTGAATTTACAAGAGAGAGAACAACATTAAACTATTGTATCTAGGAAGGAAAGCTCATCAACATTAGAGCCTTGATCTATCAGACTATCATCAATTCTGTCACTGCTGTTACTTCTATAGGTCTAGAAATTGTTTCCTTGGTCTTTTCTTTTTGTGAGCAGACTGGAGTTAAATATGATAGTGTTGACCTCATTTTTGGTTGAGGTTTAGTTTTTTTCCTCCTTAGTAGCCTAGGGTCTAGCCATAAGACTCTTCCTGTTGACTATTCCTAGAAAATTAGACATGACACCCACACCATTAGAAATTCTACCCTCTTCTTTACTCAACTTGAAGTTCCACATGTTGGTCTCAACCTCTAAGTACTNCATTTGTAGTGGCAGATGTAAAAATCTGGGACTTCATAAAAATTTTTAATGCTGGCAGCGGTAAATTCCACAGGAAGTCTACGCACTTGCACGGTTCCATCTTCAGCATAAATCACATTGGCGTAGAACTCTTTCACCATATTTGCATCGGCTTTATTGGTGGTGTAACAAAAGTTTTNCATGGCAGCCATGGCAGCCATGCTGACAACCATCTCATCCATTCGCTTTTCCATTTGGTTGATTTGTTCATATCTTAAGAAAATGGCTCTGCATAAGTCATCTGCGGCATTCCCTTCGTCGAGAGGTTGGGCGTCGCGCGTAGATGAGGAAGTTGTAGTCTCGATGACTTGAATATCCATGAAATCTTCATCTAGGTCATCATTAAAATCAAAATCCTCATCATCATCATTTATGGCTACACCATGTTCTCTGGCTAACTCAAGAATCTCAGCTCTAAGCTTTTTGACTTCTTCTTCAATTATCAACTCTTGAATACTCTTAAGGTCTGTAGGACTCTCCTAAACATCCTTCACTTATTCATCAAATTTTGGAGTAATAGCTGCAACGATATTGGATACTTCGGACTTTTGCTTCATTCTGCCATTCTGCCCTGCGGGCTCACTGGACCATATTGGTATGGTGACTTTGGGTACCCACACTTTCTTTCTCAATGATTATGACTTGAGATGGGATGTCTCAACAGAGGCATCAGCATGTAGGAGAGAGGTATGCTCCCCGCGGTGTGATCCAAACATAATATCGGGTAACTTCTTTATCTTTTCACTTTTTTGGGCATTCTTGTGAGTAACAATTTGTTGAGTCCTTCGAGCCAGACGTGACTTAATTGGTTGACTTCCTGCAGACTTTAGAGCGACAGCGGTAACAAAATCTGTAGTAGTAACGGTAGTATCAATTCGGCTTCCCAAACAGAATCTGACGGGAATACGGGTTAGCAAAGGTTCAGCTGACTTGTAGGACCGTCTGGTAGTCCTGGCATCCTTCATATTTTCTTTCTTCATTTGAGAAGATATTTTACATCCCACTCATTTAAGCAGTTTGGCCATTGAACATCCTTCTTTAGTGGCTAATCTCTAAAACACTGTGCGGACTTTAGTGATAGGAGTGGGCTTTTCCCTCTCCTCACTATGACCATGAAATGACGGTAAAGTTGCAACAATTTCTTGAATACTCTCATGTCCATTAGTATTCATCAGTGGGTGAAACCTACTCCCTCTTTGAAGTGGAGAATTCTCCAGTAATCCATGTTCCTCCTCGTGAGGAGACTCATAATCCGGTACTTTTCTGAGATTAGGGTCTTAGCTGCCCCCCGAGCTTTCGGATGCAGTTCTTTCTCTGTGATTGAGTTAGCGGTGCAAACTTTAAACTTGAGCCAATATGAAACACTGACAGAGAGACGGTAAATTCTTCAGTTTCATCCTCTACGATCATAATCTCCCTTCCTTTAGCAGAAAAGGGAACAATAGACTTCGCAGGTACCGGGGGAGCGGTAGTTTTTACCTTCTTGCAAGAAGGGAATTCTTGCGGAAAGTTTAGGTTAAATTCAGTAGAGGGCTCCTGAACTTTTGGAGAAGTGACTTTCATTAGGATGAACAGGACCTTTCCGAGTACGACTTCAAGTTCGTCAAATCTGGTTCTAAACTTGATGTTGGGAGCAACATTGCTAGCATTGCGACTAGTGACAAATTGCAGGAGAAGGTGAGAGTCAGGAATTCCATTGAATAGCTTCAAAAAGAAAGCTCTAGAGTTAGTTATTTGGCCAACACCTTGTAATTCTAGTGTGAACACTAAAAATTAACAAAGGCTGATCCATAGACTGAGAAAATTTTATTTTATTCTTAGTTTGTGAAGGTTTTAAATTTAGTCAAAATAGTTTGATAGTAGAAGAATTTACTTAATTAAATAAGAAATATTAAAGAGCAAGCGCAACACGACACAATTCGATTTAATTTGCAAAGTAGCAAACCAAGCTCATAGGGGAATGTGAAGTTTAGGATCCAGTGCGGGACCGACTTTACAAAGAACAATGCTCTGGTGGAACCAATCCACCAACATACCTATTGGGGGTCCGCCCCACACAAAGACAAAGTTATAATGAATTCTTGAACCTCTCTACTCAAAGATGATTGAACAGACAGTTCTGAAGTCTGAAGGAGTTGACAGTACTTTCCCAATAAAGAAATGGTGAAGCGTGTCAATAGAAGAAGGGTAATTTGGTCCATAAGGGACATGAACACATTACTGATGTATAAAAATAATATTCCCTAATTAACATGGAGAGTGAAGTAAATCCCCGGCGGATTCACTAAAATTTGTTGACACTAAAAAGAGTTAGGGGTTTGTGGAGTTGTTGGTTGCCAGAATGGATATCTCAACACCCATTTTAATTTATTTTAATATATAATTTGAAAAAAATATATTATTTTATATTTTTGAAAATATAAGAATGGACCGATCTCATATTTACAATAGCTTAAATAAATGAGGCTAATACTACAAATAATGTATTCATCCCAAAATAAACACACTACTTACTGGAAAGACTTGATTAAATAAACTAAAGATTGAATAACGTTTGTTGAGTTTGCGAAACCATTTTTATTATAAGTCAACAAGTTTTCCCATTTAATATAAAGAATTAGAAATGCTTCCTATAAGGGCAAGCCCAATAGTTAATTACATCCTAGATAACCGAAATCACCTAAGAAAACACTCGATAAAAATCAAGGGATATTATCTTCAGGAGTTTAAAGGAATAGGACTTTTCAAGGAAATCAGACAACGAAGTGCAAAATGGGCATGACTCAAACTTGAAACATTTTATGGAATCCAAAGGAAGCGAGACTAGGGGATGTCACAGATCATGAGGAGAACCTCAGCGACTTCTTAAAACTATCCTACTATTTCGCTTCAGTTTTAGATAGAAATTAGTTAATGTTTTATCCTGCAAGTTTTATTAATTAGGGCTTTGTCGACAATATTTTTAGGTTGTGGAGTTGCCCGTAAGAAGCTGTCGGTCACTGGAATAGAAAACTCGTCGCCCGCTTTAGAAGGACTATTTAATTTACATATATATTTAGGTTCAGAAAAAATATGAAATCAAATTGACCCCATACTTTTCATAGTTTAAATGAAAGAGCATTGTACCTCAAACTTTGTATCTATCCCGAAGGATAAACACAAGATTTGAGGATGAGGCTCGATCAAATAAACTGAGAAATATGTGACGTCCGTTTGGCCTGTGAAATCGTTTTGTTTGCCGACAATTTCTCATATTTAATATGAAGAATTAAATAGGGTTTATATTAAGCCAGGTTTGGACATTCTTCCTATAAGGGCAAGCTCCTATAGTTAATTATATCTTAAATGACCAAAGTCACCTAAGAAAACTCTCGATAAAAATCAAGAAATATTTACTTCAAAGAGGTCAAAGGATAGGACTTTTCAACGAAATTGGACAAAGAGGTGTGAAAGGAGATTGGCTCAAATTTTGAGCATTTTGTTTTTGGAATCCAAAGGAGGAAGAAACTAGGGGATGTCACATATCTAAATGAGAACCTTGGTGACTTCCCGGTCTATCCTACTGTTTGGCTTCAATTTTAAGGATAAATATTTACGTGTTTCATCCTGCCAATTTTATTAATTTAGGGCTTACATCTGTGTGAAACGCTCACACAAATAGCCTGGAAAATGTGAAGATTTAGGTCGTGATAAAAGACAACCTTAGAATCCTAAGAAGATTTAGAGTTTATATTATACAGCAGAGCTGTACAAAGGCCAATAGATAAGGTTGAGGATTTATGTCGCACTAGGCAGGCAAAATTGAAGTCATATGACTTGTTGTTTTAATTCTAATGAAGGGAATAGTTTAGCTGGGGAAGACAGGTTTTGCTATTGAAGATGGTTGTGATGCCCACCATGCTAGCTCTAAGCTCCATGTTGTGATAAGTTTATGTTTTCTAGGGTGTCAAGTTATAATGTCAAATCAGATGGCCTTATGGTTGTAGTTCCTTAAAAATTTATTGGGGCATGTTAAAGTTGATTAGAGTGATACCGGTTAGGATCCTATGGTTCCCTCATTCTGGTACCACTCTTTCCTATTGGATTCATTTAGTCCAAATGAATTTACTAAACTCAACTTAATGAGTTCCATACTTTCATTTAGCCGAGAAGCCTTGTTAGCAACAGTAGGTTACCTCCTCCGAGGGATTCCCGTTCATTCGATAGATACCTCTTAATTTAGTTGCATTTATGGTTTTGTGTGATGTTTGTGATTAAATTTTGAGTTATTTTATATTTTTAATGTTGTGGAGGTGATTTTTATCTTGGTTGATTTTAATTTTGGTTTTGGGTTTTAGTTTTCTGGCTATCCTAACAGTTTTGGTTTTCATGTAGGGTGATGTTGTTATTTAGCATGCAAGTTTTGTAAGCATAAAAAGTGCAGTATGAAAGGACAAGAAAGACGACACTGTAAACTATAAAAAGCGTAGCTAGCGAGTCTTCCCCTTCCACCACCTGAAACTCAAAATGCATCTGAGAGCACTTTATATAAAGCAGAAAAGTAAGGTTTTAGTGATCTATCCAACCCTAGGTCCTATCTTGGTGGGTTTCTATTAATTTGATTAAGGATGATTTTTGTTAAGCAAAACATATTAAGTTTAGTAGACCTCTGAGGTATCCAACAGATCTGGAGAAAGAAGTAAGTCCATGCTTCCCTCTCACTGCCTGGTGAAATTTCTCAAGCTCTTTATAAACTTATTATGTTGCTTAATAACTTATCATGTAAATACCTTTAATGCTCAATGAGCACAATTATCCCTAAGAGTAGGGTAATTATCAATTATAATGTAATTCGAGGATTATGTGGGTGAAAACACTTAGAGGGACAAGTTAATGTTGCTAAGACACTTCGCCAATTTTTTAATTTGGGCTTATAGTGTTTTTAAAGATGTTCAAATTTTATGTTCACTTTTCTAATCCTCATTTAACCAAATTTGATTTAGCCTAAGTCACTACTAAGCCCTTAAGATTTTGGTAGATGTCTTAGTTATTTTAAAAAGGTTGAATCTTAAGTGATGATGATTATTTTTTTTTTAAGTCATTTGAACATCAAATAGGGGTGTTGAATTAGTGAGTTATCAACACCCAAAATCATACCCCTAAGTTTAGGATCATTTAATTGACTAGACTTCCAAATTTTAATAATATATGAAAATTACAAATTTATCCTTTAATTTATAAAAGTGAGATTGGTTTCTACCAATTAATCCCGTTCTGTTTTAATCATCCAAATATGTTGATTAGGATCAAAGGTTGCCCATTCCCCTTTCTTGAATTAATCCTAAATGTTAATTAAGGCTAAATTTCTAAAATTACATCTTTGCCCCAAAGACTCTAATAATTAATAATTCATCAAATTTAATTCAAATGACTTTGGAATTTGCATGCCACCTCACTCATGGGTCAATTAAGATATCATAGGAGAAAATGTGATTTTTTAAATTTTAATNGAAGGTTACCCATTTCCCGTTTCTTGAATTAAGCCTAAATTTTAATTAAGGCTAAATTTCCAAAACTACATCTTTTCCCCTAAGGCTCTAATACTTCAAAATTCATCAAATTTAATTCAAATAACTGGGAAATTTGCATCGCACCTCACTCATGGGTCAATTAAGACATCAGAGGAGAAAATATGATTTTTAAAATTTTAATTTAATTTATATATTTATTTATATACAAGAATAGGATTTTTCAAAGAAAATTCCATATCTTGACCAAGGCAAAGCCTAATCACTTCAATTTTTTTACTAGACGTAGACTTCGACTAGAGAATCATTGGAACCAAATTTCATAATTTTTTGAGTTTTATTTGATTNTTTTATTTATATACAAGAATAGGATTTTTCAAAGAAAATTCCATAACTTGACCAAGGCAAAGCCTAATCACTTCAATTTCTTTACTAGACGTAGACTTCGACTAGAGAATCATTGGAACCAAATTTCATAATTTTTTGAGTTTTATTTGATTTATTAGTATTATTTTAAGTTCTAGGTTATTTATTAACTATAAAATATTTTAAATGTCGAAAATTAAGTTTAACACTTTTATTAAATATTTGAGGTCAAGGAACCCAAGGAAATAAATTTCATATTTTTTTATTTTTTCTTTGAATTGTTAGAATTATTTTAATGAAAATCCATTTTTAGCCTTTAAAAGTTATTTNCACACTTTTATTAAATATTTGAGGTCAAGGAACCCAAGGAAATAAATTTCATATTTTTTTTTATTTTTTCTTTGAATTGTTAGAATTATTTTAATGAAAATCCATTTTTAGCCTTTAAAAGTTATTTNAATAAAAGTGAGATTGGTTTCTATCAATTAATCCCCTTCTATTTCAATCATCCAAATATGTTGATTAGGATCAAAGGTTACCCATTCCCCTTTCTTGAATTAATCCTAAATGTTAATTAAGGCTAAATTTCTAAAATTACATCTTTGCCCCGAAGACTCTAATAATTAATAATTCATCAAATTTTATTCAAATGACTTTAAAATTTGCATGCCACCTCACTCATGGGTCAATTAAGATATCATAGGAGAAAATGTGATTTTTTAAATTTTAATTTAATTTATATATTTATTTATATACAAGAATTGGATTTTTCAAAGAAAATTCCTTAACTTGACCAAAAAAAATCCTAATCACTTAAAATTTTTACTGAAGGTAGACTTGATTAGAGAATCATTGGGACCAAATTTCATGATTTTTTGAGTTTTACTTTAAATACTAGAATTATTTTAATGTTTGAATAATTAATTAATTATAAAATATTTAAAATGTGAAAAATTAAGTTTTACATTTTTATTAAATATCTTTGAGGTCAAGGAACACATAGAAACAAATTTTACATTTTTCTAATTTTTCATTGAATTTTTAGAATTATTTTAGTGAAAATCCATTTTTAGCCTTTAAAAATTATTTTAAGCTTCAATATTCAATATCTTCACTTAGAAAATTAGGAAAAATATTCCAATTATTTTTAAGTGTTTAGGAAATAATTTTGAACATTTTCATGAATTTTATTATTTTTGTGATTTTATCATTTTCTTAATTATTTAAATATTAAGGAAAGACCTAAAAATGGAATTTTTACTTTAATTACAAATTTATTTTTAAAAAATTTCTTTGATCACAGAGAACTCCCAAAACCAATTTTTTTAATTTTTTGAGTTTTATTTTAATTGTTAAAAATCATTTTAGTGTTAAAAATGACATTTAACTTAGAAAATCNCTAAGTGTTTAGGAAATAATTTTGAACATTTTCATTAATTTTATTATTTTTGTGATTTTATCAATTTTTTAATTTTTTAAATATTAAGGAAAGGCTTAAAAATGGAATTTTTACTTTAATTACAAATTTATTTTTAAAAAATTTCTCTGATCACAGAGAACTCCCAAAACTAATTTTTATAATTTTTGAGTTTTATTTTAATTGTTAAAAATTATTTTAGTGTTAAAAATGACATTTAACTTAGAAAATCAATTTGAGTTATCAAATGAGCTCCAAATGTTCTGAAACTTTATGGGGAGTTCTCTAAACTTTAAATTATAGTGGAGATTAAAAATCAAGTCATTTAGATGTTTGTGTTTCCTAAAATTAATTTTCTTTGCATTTTAGGGTACGTGCATTCTTAATGACTTAGATCATGAAACATTTTTCAAAGGTTTCTCTAGCCATAATAAACCTTTCAAAATAATCTTGGAATTTTCTAAGAAACATGCTAATTATTATGATTAATTTATATAAATAATAGACATAAACTTAAAAAAAATGGATTTATGTCAAAAGATCTCCTCTAATTTTGGAAAAATCAGAGGATGTTCCCTAAGATAGAGGCAACAACATGCAAGAATTTCAAGCCATGGTGAAATATCTACATGCATAAAGAATCAAAAGACTCAAAATAGTGTTTAATTAATTAAAAATAAAATATGCATCACATAAACTTAAAATTAATTCCACATTGTTCTCCTCTATTCACTGAGCAAGAGGGTATTTTTATTTTATTTTTTTGATTTTTCTACACCAAGATATGAATTGTTAAAGTTAGGGAGCATTTTCTGATTTATTTAAATCCCTATTTTTCTTGTTAAACGTGTGGCGCCACCTCATCCTAGGTAGCTCCGAACAGTGATGCGGTGCGCTCCCATTCACTGCTCTTTCCACCCTGGCAAGCCACGCATCCCACGGTTCACGTATCAAGAGTTCATCCAGCTGGATCTTGTCTGTTGATAAGATAAACGCGCGATCAGATGGCTCCCCGTCATCGTCTCCAAATTGTCTAACCCGAGAACCTTCCACACTCAAACCTTAAGATCTCTCTATAGACTTAACTAAATCTCATGGGGTTTGTTCCTAGAGCTTCATCTACTTAAGACAAACTTATATATATGGATTATACAATATGAAATACAGTAAATATGTATTGAGAGTGAAAATAGGCTCGAATTAGTGTTGGAGTTCAATACCTTTGTCTGAGAGGGGAAGCCTCAATCAGATGGTTGTGGTAGCTTTGATTGGTCCCAATGAACCTCAAGATGAAGCCTTGTACCCTGGTGAATGTTCTAGGTATGAATTCGACTAAGCTTAATTTTAGGTGTTGATTGAAGTTTATACTAGAGGCTGTTTGAGAGGGGGCTTTTATGGGGAATCAACTTCTTTTACTGTGGAGAAGGTGTGTGCATAGTTAATTGAAGTTTTATTCACTATGGAGGTGTGGAGATATCTGTCTTGATTTTTTGCAAAAAATTCAAGCTCAAAATTGAGCTTCCACAGTGAAGCTCAATGGGGTAAAATATTTGGCTTGAACTGAGGAGGTCTTAGGGAGTCTTTGATGGCAGTTTGACAGAGTTTCCTAAAGAAAATTTTATCTCTCCCACATTGTCCATGAAGGTGACGTTTTAAATAAAATTGGCTTAGGGTGGCTGTAATGGCCTCCATTTGGGTGTAATGTGAAGCGTAGGTGGAGGGCAGAGAAGTTAAAAATTTTAAATGGGATGAGGTGGCCTCTAGGTTTGAATTGGGCTTAATTTTTTTGGGGTGGCTAATGATTTTGGTGTTTTCTGGCCACTAGGCTAACCGATAAGGCCATGGGAGGTGGACAGGAAGTTAGATGAGCCAAGGAGAGGCTTAATTATGATTTACCCCTAAGGGTTAGTGATGATGAGGGAGATTTTGCAAGTTGGGTCCAAAAATGGGTTAAAATTCCCTAATTTGGGGATCCATTGGTCCATAGAATGTTTTTGTGGGTTTTGTATGGTTTATCCTGGTCTCTAGGAGGAGTTTGGTGGCTAGAGGCATAACGTTGGTGGCTTTAACGTGGCTAGGCCAATTTTGGTGCATAGGTCCAATATGGGTCCAAATGACCAAAGCTTAGGTTTGGGTTAGGCTATCCATTACTTTAAGCTCAATTGATTAATTAAAATTGTGTAGATGATTGTAATGAACATTTTTTGTGAAGGTTGAAGTAATTTTGAGTTCAATTGGAAGTTCAATTTGAAGGATTTTGAAATTTTGGTCAATTTGGGCATGTTGGACTAGACTTGGATTTGGTTGAGCTAGGCTTGGACTTTGGCTCAATTAAATTGTCCAAATGATCAATGGAGAATCTATGAAGATTTTTCATGAAGTAACGGAGTGGAAATTTTGGACCTAAGACAATCAATTTGGTGGAATTTTGAGACATGGTCAATTTAGGGCAAAATTGGGGATTTTTTAGATTTGGGTTGAAATTAAATGAAATTGAGGCTTCACCAAGGTCAATTGAAGGTCAAGTTTGATTTTTAGGAGTGTTACGAAGAGTTTAGGATTCAAATTGAGACCAATGGAGTAGGCCATGAGGTTCAATTTGGTGGAACCAAGTCAGATGGCAAAAATTGAGGGGTTTGCTTAGATCAAAATTGGGCTCAAAGAATGGGCTAATTGAGCTTGGATTTGGTTTATATTGGTCATATAGAAGGTGAATTTGAGTTTAAAATTGAAATTGGGGACAATTGGGACCAAATTGATGGGCATTTGAAGTGAATTTAGGGAAATTGGGCCATTAAAGGCAATTTGCGGGTTTTGATCAAAATGGTCAAATTAGTCAAATTGGGTCATGTGATAGTTGAGAAAAATGAAATTGGGAATNTGAGTTAAAATGAGTCGAATATGATCAAATAATAATAAACAATTTGAACATGAGCTATCTAACGAGTTGAACATGAGTTGTTCGTAAATTATAAGCTTTTTTTTTACAACCTTAAATGTGGAAGAGCTCATTATTTTTTTGAAAAATAATAAGACACCATATTTAAAATTTATTAAAATTTGATTATAAAGTAAAACATAGCCTAATTATGAACACGAATATTGAATGATTGGACATTAATTAAGAAGTCAAAGTTAGAATAATGCATAATTGTGAGTGTTGCACGCTAGAAAATTCGCGTAGGCAGAGTAATAGATTATCGTCTTAATGTTGCACGAAAAGTTAGTATGTGCTCAGATAAAAAAAAAAAACTAGTAGTGACACCATAAGTTTTTATGTGGAAAACCCATAAAAGTAAAAATCACAGGGACTGACCCAGCTAAAGAATTTCAGTATAAAAAGATGATTACAATTGCAATCACTTGTCCCACGGGGAGGGAAAAGGGCTACCAGATTTTCCAAGTTACACCGTCGACGGACACCGAACGATAGTGAATGGCGACATCCGATCGGTGGTGGTCGACTTTGGTTGGTCGTGATCAACAATGGTAGGTGGTGGTCGACGACGATCGGTGGTGGTTAATGGCCGCAGTAGCGTTTGACGAGGGTCGATGTTTGTTGACGGCGGTTGATATTGGTCAACAACGATAGATGGCGGTTGGCGGTGGCACGAGTGGTGCTGGACTTCAGAACTTTCTCGAATCTTCAAGTTCTTTCTCAAGCCTCAAACTCTTCTCCGCCTCATAAGAGGGGTGAGACTCTATTTATAGTAGTTTGAATACAATTAATGCATAAATATGAACCACTTTGATCTGACGGTTCGTAGAACTTCCTTCAATTAGACTACGTTTGATGGACATTTGAGTGTCTTAACGATGTAGGAATCGAGCAATCTTAGCCTCATTAGATTCCTTTTGTCAAGATACTCGATTCGACTATAGGCTTGCTAGATTCGACATTTATTTGACCTTTTAAATATGTCCAGAAAACTTCCAAGAGTAGTTTAATGACTTGATCTAAGCTTGATTTTACTCGAATTGGACTAATTTTGATATCATTGACTCCGTCTCATCGAACCGGTTAGTTTGACTATAATTTTGTTGAAATTAGAGCTTTGGATGAATTTTGATAGAAGTTTGAACATTTTTTACTCAAGAGATCGTCTCGAGATCTGTCATGTATCGAGATGCATGTCAGATGATGAGAATTTTTTGATGGCATATCAGTTGCCCCTGATTTTCAGGTGAGATGAATATTAAAATCCATAACACTTTGAATTTATAGTGATATTATTAATGTAATACTAAATATTTTAATGTTATGCTTGTAAATATATAGATTTTGGTGATTTAAATATATAAGAATTACGTGGCTTGTTGGTTAATTTCTTCTAACTATATATATATATNCTCAAAAGAGTGTTGGAAGTTAAGGACCGACTTTGAAAGGAATAAAATTAAAAGTTAAAAACTGATTCCAAAATGAGAAATTAAAGTTAATGATCAATCTAAAAAGAGAGTCAGAAGTTAAGGATTGACCTCAAAAGGAAAGGAATTAGAAGTTAATGACTGATTGCAAAATGAGAATTGAAAGTTAAGGATCAATCTCAAAAGAGAGTCGAAAGTTAAGGACCAACTTTGAAAGGAAAGGAATCAGAAGTTAAGGACTGATTCTAAAATGATAATTGAAAGTTAATGATCAATCTCAATAGAGATTCAAAAGTTAAGGACTGACCTCAAAAAGAGTGAATCATAAGTTATGGACGGATTCCAAAACAAGAATTAAAAGTTAATAATCAATCTCAAAAGAGAGTCTGAAGTTAAGGACCGACCTTGAAAAGAAGTGAATCAGAAGTTAAAGACTAATTCTAAAATAGGAATTAAAAGTTAATGATCAATCTCAAAAGAGAGTTGGATGTTAGGGACCGACCTTGAAAGGAAAGGAATCAGAAGTTAAGAACTGATTCTAAAATGAGAATTGAAAGTTAATGATCAATCTCAAAAGAGAGTCAAAAGTTAAGGACCGACTTCAAAAAGAGTGAATCAAAAGTTAAGGACTGATTATAAAATGAGAATTGAAAGTTAATGATCAATCTCAAAAGAGAGTCAAAAGTTAAGGACCGACCTTGAAAGGAAAGGAATCATAAGTTAAGGACCGATTCAAAATGAGAATTGAACTTTAAGGATCAATCTCAAAAGAGAGTAGGAAGTTAAGGACCGACCTCGAAAGGAAAGGAATCAGAAGTTAAGGACTGATTCCAAAATGAGAATTGAAAGTTAATTATAAATCTCAAAAGAGAGTCGGAAGTTAAGGACCAAACACGAAAGGAAAGGAATCAGAAGTTAAGGACTGATTTCAAAATGAGAATTAAAAGTTAATGATCAATCTCAAAAGAGAGTCAGAAGTTAAGGACCAACCTTAAAAAGAGCGAATTAGAAGTTAGGAACTAATTTCAAAATGAGAATTGAAATTTATGTATCAATATCAAAAGAGGATCGAAAGTTAGGGACCGATCTCAAAAGGAGGGATTCAGAAGTTAAGGACTAATTCCAAAAATGAGAATTGAAATTTACAAAGAGTTTGTGGTGTTGAACTCATTGATACGTGTCGTGTGAAAANCCCTAGACATTCAATATCTAGTGAAAATATTTTTCATTAAAAATCTTGAAACTCTTTTAGCGTCACAGCGAGGTAAAGCTTGTGCTTCAATCCACTTAGAAACGTAGTCTACTGCAATTAATATANAATAAGCATATGATTATTTATAAAGACTACTTAGATCTTTAGCATTTAAACAAATCTATACTTGGTTCAGTTTTTGCTTATGACTTGAGTTTATAAGTTATATACATGTTGAGTTTTAACGTTTATAAAACGTTTAAACTTCTCCTTATTTAAAGTTTTGTACAACAAATCAGAAGCATACGAATTCCCATATATATAAAAACCTCCATTCATTTCCTCAAACTCGTGTGTTCCTTTTTTTTTTAATGACAAACTTTTTTTCTTAATGATTGAAATTATTGTTTGGTCATAATTGCAAATGGCTTTTTGAGTCTATAACTATGCAAATGATTGGAGGAAAAGACGGAGTTCTCATCCCTACCTAGCATGAGAACCGAGATTTCCCAGAAGAAAAAAGTCATCATCGTCCTGTGTAGAAGGTGAGCGACGAGATCTTCTTTCGCGTTAAGACCAAGAAAAATGTTGTCCCCGTTTTGCGTAGCAGACGAGCAATGAGATATTCTTTCACGTTGCGACGTAGAGAAAAGTTGTCCCCATCCTATGTAGCAAGCGAGCAATTAGATCTTCTTTCATGTTGCGGTGAAGAGAAGTCGTCCCCATCCTGCATATCAGATGACCCGCGGGATCTTGTTTTACATCAATGAGATGAAAAACGTTATCTTCGACCTTGCCCGACAGGTGACTAGAGTTCCTCTTGCTTGTTGATGCTGCGCATTTCGTTGGAGATGAAGATGTGCTAAAGTTTTCCCATTGCACTTTGAGTGGGAGAATTTCATGCTTTTATAGCGACTTTATCTCTTGTAGCATTTGTACCATCACTTGTTGATCTTCATAGTCTTCTTAAGCAACGGATGTGACATTTTTAAATGATGATAATGTAGTTCTTTATACATCTTTGGTGTTGTTTTTGAGGTTGTTGTGGTTTCTCAATCATATAAAATTCTGCAATTAAAGTTAGTACACAAAATTTATAAAGTGAAGAATTGTGTGCCTTTTGAGGTTCTTGCTTTCTGAGGTTGTGCCCTCTCAGGCATATGCCATATAGAAGCTTGAAATGAACCAGTACATTCTGAGGCTCGTTGCGTTTTGAGATGAGCACCCACCAGCCTACATATATGAGCTTAATGATTTTAGATGAGCACCCACCACCCTACATAAATTTGTTGAAACAATTTTCCAAAGTGTTTTGAGTACCTTTTTTAAGAGTGAGAACTTGAAGAGAATGTAGAGGCAAAGTATTAACACACTTTTAAGCAAAATTATAAGCTCCTCGAATGAAAGAAAATTATTTCTCCAATCATTAATCTTACTTTTAACCTTGTCCAACACACCATCCATCCAAGATTGCTTCCTCATGCTCCTAAGTAAATTCACTCTAAGGTATTTTAGAGGGAATTTAGAGATAACACAGCCAGTGTACTTAGCTATCCACCTAGCGATATCTTTTTTAGCATGTTTACCCAAAAATAATGCAACATTTCTTTTTGTTGAAATTTAAACCAGTTACAGCCTGAAATCTATCAAGAGTAGTATATAAAGAGATACTGGTTTTTTGCTAGCATTCACAAAAAACTATAGAATCATCAATGTGTGCCAAATGGCTCACCAACATCTTAGTTTTGCGAGAGAAGGATATACTTGGATGAGAGATTTGCACCCTGTTCAATAATCTGGATAAATAGTTAAAAGCTAATTTAGGGCCCGTTTGGGGCAGCTTATAGGTGCAGGCCTGTGTGTTTGTTTCGCGCATTTGTACCGCGTATTTGAAAATTGTGTTTCTGATTTTATATTACACGCTGATCGTCCCTCTATCCCCGCGATCCGTGTTTTCCATCCTAGGTTTTACCACGGTGCCCTCGGCCGAAGTCGCTCCTCTCCTCTTTCGTTCGTTCGGCGCTCCTCTCTGTCTCCTTGGCCGAAGTCGCTCCGCAGGTAAGGTATCCTCCCTCCGCTCCTTCCTCCGCTTTTCTCGTCCTTCTCCTCTTTTGTTTCTCCCTCCGGTCCTCCCTCTGCTGCTTACAGTTCTTCTATGGAAACTATGAGTGAATATGCAAGGTTGATTGGTGAATATGGAGTAGATCCAATAGTTTTTGGTGAATGTGGAGTTGAATATGGAGTTGAATGTGGGGGAAATGTAGATATGTGATTTCAACTTTGTGGATGTAGATCTGTTATTTTTAACTTTGTAGATGTGAATGTAGTGTTGAATATGGAGCTGAAATGTAGATGTAGATATGTGATTTCAACTTTGTAGATGTGAATGTGGAGTTGAATATGGAGCTGAAACCTCAATGCTTGCTATTTTTTCCCTTCGGGAAACTGAAACCTTCCCAATTAGACAATTATGCTATATTTTATTTAAAGAGTCAAGGAATTTGCATAGAATCATTGATTACCTTTTTTATAGGTCTTTGATGTGTAAATACATAATAATTGTGTGGTTTATATGCAAATGCTTATAAAAATTTCTCTTGTGTTTGGCGGGGGTCGATGGGTTTATTAGCAATTGAAGGTTTACAACTTCACATTTTTTTGGTATTACAAATGCTATTTAAGTTAAGCTTCTTTGAATGTTAAGCTTTATTGTTTATTTAGCATATAATGGTTATTTGGTTATGTTTGGAGAATTGCAGTATTACAAGAATTGTGTACAACATTGAACACTATAATCCCTGAGAAATCTTCTTATTTACAAAAATTTCATTTAGTAATAATATATCCATACCTCAAATATTTAGATTTCATTGTCTTTGGCACATCTTATTGTATTTGTAGGTGTTAAATGCCAATGGGTAGGATCTAAGCATGTTACAGTGAAGAGAAATGAAGAGATACTGCTCATTATAGCTGTGAAGCATCATATAGGAAATTGTGGCAAGCTCTGGCATAGTGATGTTGCAACATTTCAGTGGTTTTTGTTATTCTTTATATAAAGTTTAATCGATTTCGGATATAGGATCACTTGAGAAAGAAGGAATGCTATGTCTTTTAATTTATAGCTGTGAAGCATCATATAGGAAATTGGATAGTTGCATCAGGAACTGTAAATGCATAAGAATTGTGTGATTTTGATTCATATAAGAATAGTGTATTTGCTTTAAACAGAAAAAAACCTGATGACCATCCCCTATTGATAAGGATAGAGTTGAACCCATTCTTTCAGTGATAGAATACCTATGAAGAACAATAGTTATACAAAAATATTAGATAATTAATTTCTGACTAGATTATATAATCATTAAAAGGCATTTATATACACACCACACAATTTCATTCTATTTATTTTTCCTTCTGTAAGTAAATTGACAAAGGGAAGAATAGAGTTTTATTTGCAACAACTTGTATCATCATTTTTATTTTCTTTGTCTCACAAGCATCAAGTTCCATTTCAATGGATGTAGATATTAAATTGCATTTTTAAATTTCATTAAAATTTTTTCCGTCTTGTAATGTATCCAGTGATTTCTTGAATTTATCACAGTTTGTTTAATATATAGGTTGTGCTGCATTTTGTTTATTTATCTTTATTAGCGTGATGGAGTGTTGTAAATGCTTCACAATATATTCTTATGATTGTAGGGAAGTAGATATTTTAATGCATGCCATAGAATTAATATGTAGTAGTTATTTTCTTGGTATATCTTGCACGGAAGTTTCCTTCACAATCATTACTGTAGGCTGTTGGCGGCTTTAACCCCAACTCTGAATGACTTGTGAACCATAGCCTCGTAGTGTTGGTTACTAAAAATCCAGAAATCATAATGCTATAAAAGCACCACATAATAGTGTAGCACCTTGGATGGCCAAAGAACTCTGTTGCAACCATTGCTTCCACAATTTGGTATGTTGAGCTTTTTTTTGTTATTCCCTCTAGTTTTTTGACTGATCAAAGCTTTTTATAATAATTGCAGGATAATGAGCTCGAGATATTCAGGGAAGTCAGGGCAAATGATGTGTAGATGTGGGATACTGTCATTGCTATTCACATCACGACAGACACATAGTTACGGGCTACAATTCTACATATGCCCGCGTTGGGGACAAGGACCGGACGACTGCAAATTCTTCAGGTGGGCCGACAATGGAACTATTTCTACAATATCCCAATTGGAAACAGCTGCTAGAAGTTCAATAGTATCAGAACGGGAGAACGTCGCATGTGGTTCGAGTTCTCCCGTTTCTACGATATCGCATTCGGACATGTTTGCTCAGGGTTTTGGAGTGTCAGATGCAGGTGGCATGGGCCGTGATATGGTGCTACATTATAAAGTTAATATTATCATATTTTTACTTATCATTGTAACATGTTATTTTTTATTTTTTATGGGCTCTTATTATACTTTGTAGTAGTATGTGCGGGTGCATTTAACTTTTGTTTGTGTAACATATTCGTTTGATGTGATTGAATATGTTTTAGTTTATAAGTAGAAGTTAACTTTTTGGTATTTTCTTGTCTGAACAGTGATCTTTAATTTTTTTTTTAGAAAAAAATAAATTCTGCTGCACAGATTATTCATTTAATTAAAAAAATTTCCAAATAAGCTGTTTACAAACACACTAACCAAACAACTAAACTATTTATTCAGAACAAGGGCAGAATGGTTTATTTTCTAGAATCAGTTGTTTTCCATAAGCACCAACCAAACAACCAGACAGCTTATCCGGATTAGCTGCTCATCAGTAAATTATTAGGATAAGATGCTTATCAGCAGAAGTTGGATAAGCTGCAGCTACCCCAAACATACCCTTAAAGATAGTAGGGGAAATAGGGTCTCCCTATTTTATGCCCCTCTTTGACTAGAAGAAACAAAAAGAGCTATCATTAATGAAGATGCTATAAGCATTACATTCCATCCAGCTTTTGATCAGCCTACAAAAAGCATGATTGAAACCCTTAGCTTTCAAAACATTTATAATGAAATCCCAGCTTTGTGTCATAGGCTTTTTGAATATTCAGCTTCACCACCATATTGCCACTCCTGCATTTTTTATCAAGATCTTCTATCATTTCTTGAGTTAGTAAAATATTATCAGAAATTTCCCTCCCTTTAATAAAAGCTGACTGTTGAGAGGCAATGAGAAAAGATAGATGAGGATGAAGCCTCCTCACCAAAATCTTGCTAATAGCTTTAGAGATTATAGAAGTTAAGCATATTGGTTGTGTGCGGGTGGTTATTGTTTTGTTCTTTGGGATCAAAACTATAGTAGAAGACATAAAATAGTTACCCGAGTTCTTCTCCTCAAATAAGCTTTGCATTGATCTGACTACTTCCACTTTGATGATACTTCAACATTTAACATAAATCTACAGTAAAAGAATATGAACCTACAACTTTATTAACATTAATATCTTTGAAAGCTGAAAGAATCTCATCTAGTGAAGGTAAATAATCAAGACAAATATCATTAGTATATATCATATTATCAGATAATAAATCATTCTCAATTTCATCAACCTGCACATAAGAATCAAAGAGGTTAGAAAAATATGTGAAAGCACTCTCTCCAATTTCCTTCCATCCAGTAATCCACCTTCCAATGTCGTCTTTAATTTTGATAATGGTGTTAAGATTCCTCTTGTATTTTATGGAAGCATGAAAATACATAGACTTTCTATCACCTTTAGCTACACAGCTACAGCCTGATTTTCGTCTCAAAAGATCCTCCTCAAGTTTTATAGCGAATAAAGGATTTTTTGTGCCACAATGAACTCCTCCACATGAGTAGCTATTCACATATCAACATTCTTCAATGTATTTACCCTCTCCTTTGCCTCAGCCACCTTTTTGTGAACATCACCAAAAGTATCCCAGTTCCAACATTTTAAAGGAGCCGCCACCCTTTGTGAATTTTCCAAAGTATATACCAAGCATTTCCCACATCCAATGGTTTCCAACTGAATTCAATAACACTATAAAAGGAATGATGAGAGGACAATACATTCAAATATCAGAAATGATAAGAAGATGACTGTTAAACAAATCCAATGATATTAAAAAATGCTTATGATCTGATCCAAGACTGTTTAGATGAAGTGCTTTAGAAGTGCTATTATAATTGAGCCATATCTAATTTACAAAAAAATAATCCAATCTCTCCACTAAGTTTCTCCGTCTCCAAGTAAAATTAACCCAAGTTGAAAAGATTTGTCCCCTCCGTCATATCACAAAATTTGGCCATTAGGGATTCATTAGCCCTCCTTCCTCTTTTCAGTAGCATTCATGATCATATTAACCCCCCCCAAACAAACAATCTATTTTTTTCGTGTAATCTGACTTAAAGAAATAAATATGTACCAAATCTCCAATCTAGTAGCATACATAGTGTTTGCATAAATAACAGTGGTTACCCCCTTATTATCGCCTTGTTCCAAAATAACCAAATCTTATTAGAAACATTCCTAATAAAATTAAAATGTTTAAAATGCATAAGAACCCTCTTAACATTTATAGTGACTAGAGGTTCCAAAACAACAAAAATTTCAACCTTATGGACCCTGCACAAAAATTTCAGCCTATTAAGGGAAAGGGTGTCCGCTATTACCCTAATATTCCACATAAGAAGGTTAATCACCAAGCATCACTTTTACCCCTCCTGCTACTTCTAGTAAGGGCGTGTTGCTGAGCTCCATCAGAATGATACCCATCCTCCCCACTGATGATGTTGCCTCCTTAAGGTGAAGCAATTCATTCACTCTTTTTTTCCTCTTGAATTTTTGAATGATCCATTCATTTTCCATATTAGACAAAGCATCCTGGAGAAAATTGTTGCAAACATTACAATCACAAACACCCTTCTCCCTTTCACCATCCCTAACAACATCAACCTTCCCCCCAACATCCACCACATTTCCCCACTTATCTTCCACAAGAGCCCCTACCTCTGCGGCAAAACCCCCCAATCTCCACACCAACCTTACAAGCACCCTCCACGTCACCCTCTCCAACGGCAAGAACATCACCAACCTCCACTCCCCTTTTATTTGACACCTGTTGAAAAATTTTCTCCCCCTCCTCTTGTCACTGAGATGGGGTTCAGGATTTATATAAAAATATTGAACCTCAGAATGCCCGAACATCCTACAGTGAATGCAATTAAGGGATACTACTCAAGAACAACCTTTTGCCAATAGCCATTGTGAGGGAAACCGATCCATATTTCCTCAGCTGGAGATTGAGTTATGTCTCTTTCCACTAACATCTGAATAAAGGCCGGTCTAGTTATATGATAGGTCGGGAAGTCCATTTTTAAAGGTCTCCAAAAATAGCTGCCAATGAAAAGAAGATTTCATAATTATACAAATAGAGTTTTAGTCCAGAAAATCTAATCCAAACTGACACTATAGGTGGCTTGGTTTGTGGGTCAAAATCAACAGCCCGGTTTAACAATTTCATCACTATTTGATCAATTCTCAAGACCTTCATAGCAAATAATTATGTGTAATCCTCCTCACCGGATACCTTAATTAATATGTGCCTATCATCCAGTAAGCCAATTTTCCAAAAACTCATTAGCTTGAAAATTTCAAACTCTCTACGGATTACCTCTAATTTAGGATGCCCAAAAATGAATTTTCTCTCCAAAGCCAAACGAAAAGTAGCAGCTAAAGAATCACATTCAGGATAAAAAATGAAAAGAGTCGGCTTACCATTCTTCTTCCCCACCTTTTTAACCAACAAGAACTCACCCGAGCCGACAAGAGAATCATGAAAACCCTTGGGGGAAAACCATGGATTTGCTCTCCCCCATTACCCGTGAGGACGTCCATAAACATTTGTTCCCCCATCCAGCAAGATCGCTTTAAAATTGTTGAGAAAACCTTAACTTAAAGGAGCATGAAGTCGAAACCGTCCCCAATATATATATATATATATATATATATATATATATATATATATATATATATATATATATATATATATANAAGGAATGACCTAAGGCAATTAAACGAGCCCCGACCATCCTTAGGTGTGCTTAATATTCGAGTACCACAACCTAAATACGGGGGAATTCAAACCCTTGACCTGATGGGACTTACGTCCTTATTCAGAGAGGTTGTTCTATCAACTGGCCACGACACACTCATATATATATATATATATATTCCAATGAACCTTCTTGGGACATGTCTGCCGTTTTACTAGTATCGATAGACTTCTCTATCAATTTTTTGATAAGTCATATGTCAACTAACCATGTCTGCTAGAAAGTCGAACAATTTGTTTATCTTATATTTCCGGTTGCACGTTGAGGTGCCGATATACACAACCCGTGGGAATTCAATCAGAAATTTAGTGGCCGTTTAATCAGTTGATAAGCCATCATAAATTGTTTTCGGCAGACAGTAGGCCATCATAATGCATAAATTCTTGCAGTGATATATACATCGAAAAATCAAAATCTCATAGTAAATTTTAAGTTTTCCAACTGACCAATCCGTCGGAATTGACATACTTTCATGAAGTGACAATTCTGATTATATTTTAATTCTTCTTTTATGTTTGTGGTGCTTTTATATGTTCTATTGCCGTTTGATGTTTATTCGGGCTCATGCTTGCATGTAAGCTCTTAGGATTAAACGTGATCTTATTCAAAATCTACTAGTTTGTCAATTAAAGAAATAAAATGTTAGGCTCAAGCCTCAATTTTTATTCATTTATTTACATATTTGCATGGCCAGGACTGAATTTTGTAAAAATTTAAGCTTGTGACTGTAAATTTGCAGGTTGTAATTTCTTCTTCATGTACCTGTCACAAGAGAATTCTTCCCAGCATTGAACCAGGGTTAACTAACATGCATTTCATGGCGAATTTATGCACATTAATAGTCTGAGTATCATTGATTCATAACTCTTAGCTTGCTGTAAGACAAAAAAAAAATCTCAACTCATTTTATTATTGCAACTTTTGATTAGTTTGATTCTAATAGCTACAAAAGCATAAATTTAATAATCTCTTATAATGATTATTAAATGTATAAGTACACAGACTTCAACTTGGTTTTGCATGCATACTTAATAATATCTAAGATGAACCATCACTTTCTTATTAAATTTTTTTGATATTTTGCGCATTTTTATATGCGATAAGGCACAGTAAGGAATGGTTCATGGAACCCAATCTGAACTTTGATGCCAATCATGCATATGGCTGTAGTTGTCTGAGATGAAAGAATAAATATCCTTTTGATGGCATTTGCTTTTAATAATTTAACTTCTTTTCCTTTGTGTTTTTTAATGCTTTATAACGGTCTTGTTTTATTCTTCTACATCTTTTCAAGTCTACTTGGTTAGCCACATTTAAAGATCCCTTTTTTTTCTAGGGAGCTTTTCTTTTTTATTTTATTCCTTTGTATTTTTGTCCTTTTGTTAAATCTATAAAATTACAGGCGATAAGAAATTCAACTCAGGATTTTTTATTTCTTATGTTGTATTTGAGACAGCTTGTATGTATCAGGATAAACAGTTTATTCAGTAACGTTACCCACGGGTCGACCTGTGTTTAGTATAAAAATGGAACCGTGTTTTAGGATATACAGATAAAACATGCGATTCAAACGATACCGCGGCGTTTTTAAAAACTCCTCTGCACTTATAAGCTGCCCCACATGGGCCCTTAATTTTATTTAGAAGGGGAAGGCAATACTAGCTGATAATTAGCACCCGAATGATGAGATAAAGATGAAGCTTCGTTTTCAGCTTTTTTTTTTTTTAATAATAAGCATTATAAAACGAGGCGATCTTAGCAGAATCCTTGGCCACTGTGCCTAAGTTTTTTTTTTTTTTTTCAGAAGGAACATTTTTTATAGAGATATCTGATGAAAATTTTGTTAAAATATATTTAAAAACCGTAATATGTATGCTTTTCCAACAGTTTAGTTACGGAATTGTTTTATGTAATAAGTAACGGTTGCACGAGAATAGTAACATCCTCTGAAAATAAAAGATTAATCATACGTCGCTAAGCCGTGATAAAATTTATGTGATGATTGCATTATAAGCTGCGGCTATGCCATCAATTATTCGGCCTTCTTCCAGTAGTCCCTCCATCACTTGATCGGCCCTTCCTCTACTAAGAACCATGAAGAGAGTCATACGGTCCCTCTTGATTCGTCGGCTTGTCTATTTTTTGGTTCTTGACAACAAGATTCTTCTGTCGTTTCTCACCTTTAAAGTGTTGTTGTACCTCATTCAGAAGGAGACAATCTTCATTTCCCTTCTTGAAGCTCATCCGAAGGGTTTAAAATGTTCTCCATAAATACATTTGGAAGCCAACCAACACAAAAAAAGAGACAGAGAAAATATGGAATATTAAACGTCTCCTGTCACACCCTATTTATAAGAATTATGTGCATGTAAATTCAAGAAGTATAATTATTGAAGCTTTGACTACTACATTAATGGCATTTGCTTTTTCGTTTAATTCTTTTATTCTTATCAAAGCTATCACTTTAGAAAGAAGAGAATCGTCAGAAATGTAGACCTAAGAAGACCCACCAACAAAAGACCAGGAGACCCACTTATCTAGTCAGAAGTCGAAGTCTGAACCAAATCCATGCCAAAGCCGACTAGATGTAGTATTGGAACCAAGGACAAATAACTAATGACGTCCAAATGGTCTGACGTTGAATCCATCAGACCAAGACTTAACAAATTGGCATATAAGCCAACCACCATAAGATGACCATCAAAGCCAGCAATGAGCCTTTTGGTAGGCCATATCTAAGGAAAAACTCATCTCCGTGGTACCATCAATCATCCCACGGATGCTCCAAAGGCTTCTTATCAAGGATAGAGAGGTAACTCCATTACAAAAAGTCTAAAGCATCCCTTCAGCCCTCCATGTTGGGTATTGAGAGACCTATCAGGTTATGATGATTCATCTTTTGCCCCATAACCTAGCATCGCTCAGCCAACATGAGCTCCTCACAAGAGATCGAAGATTGATGGTCACTTTAGATCAGTCGATCGACAAAATCGAGCCAATCCTACCAGTCTAAAGGTCAATCAAAGGACACATAACAACATCAACGTAACATAATCGAACGAGCATGCCTCATGGAACCGAAGCCTATTGAACTCAGTTGTCCAAGCCAAAGTGCAGCCGAGCCATAGGACCATGCTAGAACTAAAAATATCTTCTAGCACCCCCATTAAACTTGGGGCAAACATAAATATTCATATAATATACACTCTCATAGAAATAGGATATCATTTTATTGGCAAGAGAGAGATAATTACTTCTCATTTTTATGCACTTCTCTCTGTCTCTCTGTCTCTCTCTCTTATTTAATGCTCAACCGTGTTATATGTTTCATTTTTCAGCTTCAAAGACAAAGAATATTTTGAAAACAGTAATAAAAGTCATCCTATTTGCATTAATGCTGCAAGTCAGATGTACCGAATTCTTTAAGCAATTATCAACGATGAGCTTTAGGTGTTATAAACTAACAATTACAGAGCGGCTAGTAATATGCAAGATTACAAAAGAACTTTAATATTCAGCATGTCACCCAATCCCTCCCCACTATGCTGATTTCGTCATTAGTGACGCAATCTGATTGAAAATTAAGAGTTGGTTAAGACATGCTGATTTCTTCACCAATATGAAGGAATCTTACCCCCAAAACAAAAAAGGTTTTAGATCTCTGATCTAACAACTCATTCAAAAATGATTTGCTGCAAGTATTTTCTAAAGAATATAATATAATCCTTGTAGAATGAAAAATAAGACAGTGTTAGATGATTAGGCATTCATGGTTTCGGTTAATTTACATCTTAGAGAAACGTTATTTTCAGATGTTAATATTAAAAATCATTGTGTAAATGAGACATATAAGCTATACATATTTTATTTTTAATATATATATATATATAATATTTATAGTAAATACTTTGCAGTCAATAACAGCCAACAATACATAACAAGGAAAGCATAATATTTATATAAGTTTGGTGTAGTAGTATCTTACGCAGCTGTGATTGCCAATATAAAGAGAGTTGGCATTTTAAATCTAATCATCGGCATCTTTATCATTTTGAGAAGGACCCATTAGAATAGTCTAATGTTGGTATTAGTGGCAGCTGGAACATATCTGACATGCACCAAGGGAATCTGAGCGTGTGTGTGTGTGTGTGTGTGTGTGTGGATAATATATCTTAAAGGATTTTGTATACTTAGTGAAACAAAAAGCAAAAACTACAAATGAAAATCTGCAAAAATGAGGAGCAATTAACAAAATCATAAACCGGAGCTCAGATCCAAATATAAAAAAAGAAGATCATAAAAGCAGTCATATTGATTAGAAGAATGTGAAGCACCAGAGCAAGAAATAAGTTGGCTATGCAAGTGAAATAAAAAAGACATAAACATCGATGAAATAAAATACTTTCCACAGTGCCCCATCCACCAGGATATGTAACATAAACAAAGTGTTGAAAGATCTCGAAAATAATAATGATTATATTTCATATTTGTTATAGCTCTATATTTNAACAAGAAAAGCATAATATTTATATAAAAGTATCTTACGCAGATGTGATTGGCAATATAAAGAGAGTTGGCATTTTAAATCTAATCATCGGCATCTTTATCATTTTGAGAATGGTAGTCTAATGTTCGTATTAGTGGCAGCTGGAACATATCTGACATGCACCAAGGGAATCTGACCGTGTGTGTTTGTGTGTGGATAATATATCTTAAAGGACTTTAGTGAAACAAAAAGCAAAAACTACAAATGAAAATCTGAAAAAATGAGGAGTAATTAACAAAATCATAAACCGGAGCTCAGATCCAAATATAAAAAAAGAAGATCATAAAAGCAGTCATATTGATTAGAAGAATGTGAAGCACCAGAGAAAGAAATAATATGGCTATGCAAGTGAAATAAAAAGACATAAACATCGATGAAATAAAATACTTTCCACAGTTCCCCATCCAAAAGGATATGCAACATAAACAAAGTGTTGAAAGATCTCGAAAATACTAATGATTATATTTCATATTTGTTATAAGTCTATATTTAGAGAGTTATAAATTATATGAGGGATCTTGAGAATTTCTATTTATTTCTCTTCTTAAATTAGAGAGATTAGCTGCCTCTTATATTTTGTTATTATTCATTTCCTTTTCTACTGTCTTCTGTTTTTATTGTTTTCTTTACTAGTAAGTCCTGTAATGGGTGTTTATACCCCTCTTTTCATTAATAAAAAAAGTCCTCCATATTTTTTCATGGTATCAAAGCCATACCAATCTTCTTCGGTATGATGATTTCGTCTTCTTTCTCCCAAGAAATATCCTCCGCCTCATTTGTCCCTGTTCTAACCGGAATCAATGCCACTTCCTCCCTAATCACTGGCCACAAACTCAACGGCCAGAACTACCTTCAGTGGTCCCAATCCGTCATGATGTTTATCTCCGGCAGAGGCAATGACAAATATATCACCGGTGATGTCATCGCTCTGACCAAGGATAACCCAAAATTCCCGACATGGAATGCAGAAAACCACATGGTCATGTCGTGGTTAATCAATTCCATGTCCAACGACATCAGCAAAAATTTTCTTCTCTACGACACAACTAAGAGTATTTAGGATACTGCTCGAGAGACATACTCTCACTCGGATAACACATCCAAGCTCTTCGAGATTAAGTCAATCCTCCATGATCTTCGCCAAGGTGATTAATTTGTGACTCAGTATTTCAATGCCCTCTCACGTTACTGGTAGCAGGTTAACATGTATGAAGTCCATGCCTGGTCATGCACTCCAGACTTCAACTTATGCCGTCAGATCATCAAGCAAAAAAGGATATTCAAATTCCTTGTCGGCCTCAACAACTCTCTCGATCATGTCCGCTCTCGTGTATTAGGCTTCAAACCACTACCGAGCATTCGTGAGTCATTCTCCGAGGTTCACTACGAAGAAAGCCGTCATAAAGTCATGCTTGGGCTTATCTCCACCTCGCCTAATCTCTTCGTTGACGCCTCTGCCCTTGCAGCTCGGGTTCCTCCGCCTCAACACAGCGACAATCCATCACACAAGGGTCGTACCTGGTGCGACCACTGTCACAAACCAAGCCATAATAAAGACACGTGTTGGGTGCTTCATGGAAAGCCAGCCGATTAGAAGCCTCAGGCTGATCTAGCTCCCCGTGCCAACAGCACAGTCGCTGCTGATGACCTTTCTGCACCAGCGCCCAGTCCATTCAGCAAAGAGCAACTAGATTTGCTGCACAAAATGATCGGCAAACCACCTGATCTGGTTGTTCCCGACCCCATCACCGGCCTACTCGCGCATCAAGGTATGTTCTACCATGCCTTCACAGTCAATCAAGGATTTCTCGGTTAGTGGATCATCGATTCCGTCAGTTCTCATCACATGACTGACGATGCCTCCCTTCGCCATGACTATATGTCGTGCGGAGACAACTCCACCATCAGCGTTACCGATGGCTCTGTCTCCAAAGTCACAGGCTTTGGCTCTGTGCGCATCACCCAAAACATTCTACTACGATTTGTGCTCATGTTCCAACTTTAAATTGCAATTTAATATCCATCGGAAAGTTGACTAGTGATCTGAGGTGTATTGGTAAATTTTTCTTTACCACGTGTGAATTTCAGGATGCGGACTCGGGGACGACGATTGACAATGCTGAGTTGTGCCCGGGTCTCTACATCATCAACGGTACTTCACCACCATGACCTCGCTGTGGACATTTAGCTACCCATCATTCTGTCTTCAATTCTAGTGTTAATAAAGATTCCGAGATCATGTTATGGCATTTTTGTCCCAGACATCCAAATTTTATGTATCTTGCAAAACTATTTCCAAATTTATTTATCAATAAAAATGTTCGCTCTTTTTAATGTGAATTTTGTCAACTTGCCAAACACACTCGCACGTCATTTTCCACGTGTTGGTTACACCTCTTCCCCACCCTTTGCACTCATTCAGAGCGATATCTGGAGCCCATCCACTGTTACAACCCTTACCGAGACTCGGTGGTTTGTTTCCTTTATTGATAATCACACTCGACTAACTTAGCTATTTCTTATGAAAGATAAATATGCAGTCGGTCACATATTTGAATAATTTTACTCAATGATCCAAACACAATTCTAAACATCCATCCAGACACTCAAGACTGATAATGTAAAGGAGTAATTCGCTTCCGTCCTCAACTCTTTTCTCTCCTCTAAAGGCATACTCCATATCAGTACTTGCGTAGACACTCCTCAACAAAATGAGATCGCCAAACGCAAGAACCGCCACCTTCTAGAGGTGACCCGCAACCTCATGTTTTCCTCTAACGTGCCTAAAGTTTTTTGAGGCGACGTTGTATCAACTGTAGCCTACCTCATCAAAAGGATGCCTTCTCGGGGCCTCAAATTTCAAAGTCCAGTCCAACTTCTTCTCAAATAATTTCCCCACACCAAGGCAATTACCCAAAATTTACCTACCAAAGTATTTGGTGGCTCCTCCTTTGTTCACATTCATTCACACAATCAGAACAAACTTGACCCTAAATCTACTAAATGTATTTTCCTCGGCTATTCGCATCTTCAAAAAGGGTATAAGTGCTACTCTCCTCTCATAAGAAAAACCTACAACACTATGGATGTCAAATTCTTTGAAAATCAGCCTTACTACCCTAATTCTAATATTCAAGGGGAGACTTTAAGGGAATATCAGTCTTGGGGGGACAAAGATTTCATACCACCACACACCAATTCCTCGTCCCTTGAACCGAACTCATTATCTCCCGACTCAGATTTAGAAAGTTCATCCAACTCATGTGAAAATGTACCTAACAAACATTATCCGTCTAGTCCTCAAGTGTCCAACTCACACATAGATCACCCAACACATCCAACACCAATACAAGGGTCAAAACCGGATCCAACTCCTACAGAAATCAACTCAGGTACAAACACACTTGAACATGAATCTACTATACCTATGATTGATGACCCCGACATTCCAATTGCTTTAAGGAAAGGTGTTAGGTCCATCCGACCTCCACTCAGGTATGAACACAGGATGCATTCAATCTCCAACTTTGTGTCCTATGAAAGACTATCTTAAGCTTACCGAGCCTATGTCATTGCATTCGACAATACACAAGTCCCAAACACCATTGATGAAGCTCTCAAACACCCACGGTGGAAAGCGGCCATCAATGAGGAGGTAAGAGTCCTACAAAAGAATGGTACATAGACTGTTTTAGACCTGCCAAAAGGAAAGAAAGCAATCGGCTGCAAATGGATTTTCAAAGTCAAATACAAGGCAAATGGTGCAATTGAGAGATTAAAAGCACATCTTGCAGCAAAAGGATTTTCACTGTCCTACGGTGTTGATTACCAAGAAACCTTTGCCCCCGTGGCCAAACTTAACACCATCAGAATCCTTCTCCCACTTGCGACAGATGAAGATTGGCAGCTACATCAACTTGATGTGAAAAATGCTTTCCTAAATAGTGATTTGGAAGAAGAAGTTTACATGGAAGCACCTCCCGGACTAGAAGCATCCTTTCCAAGCAAGAAAATCTGCAAACTCCAAAAATCATTGTACGACCTCAAACAATCTCCCCAAGCATGGTTTGATAGATTTGCAAAATCAGTGATAAACACAGGTGTACTCAGTGTCAGGCAGATTGCAATCTCTTCGTAAAAACCTCTTTCGAAAAGAAGATTGCAATTCTAATCGTATACGTCGACGATTTCATCCTCACTAGAAATCACGAAGAAGAACTCACAAATCTGACAAAGCTTCTCACTCAGAAATTTGAAATCAAAGACCTCGGAAACCCAAAGTTCTTTCTCTCCATGGAACTAGCTTGATCAAAACGAGGAATATTTGTGTCTCAACGAAAATATACATTGGACCTGTTGAAGGAAACATGTATGCTCGGTTGCAAACCCGTTGATGCTCCAATGGATCCCTACAAGAAGATCGAAACTGAGAAAAATAACGCACCTGTGGATAGAGGGAGATATCAGCGACTCGTGGGGCAACTTGTCTATCTCTCACACACACGACCCGATATTGGTTTTTCTGTTAGTGTTGTTAGCCAATTCATGAATAGCCCTACAAGATACCTCAAGATGACTCTAGGAAAAGGGCTACTGTTTCAAAGGAATAAGGATCGCAGTATAGAAGTGTATTCAGATGTTGACTGAGCAAGGGATGTTTTAGACCGATGATCGACTTCTAACTATTGCACTTATGTCTAGGGAAACCTAGTCACTTTGAGAAGCAAAAAACAGTCTGTGGTATTAAGAAGCAGCGTTGAAGCTAAATTCAGAGCTCTTGCACTCGGTATCTGCGAAGGAAAGTGGATTCGATGAATACTCAACGAAATCAAAATGCTAACTGAAAAAACTGTCAAGCTACAATGCGACAACCAGTCAGCCATCAACATTGCAAAGAATCCACTACACCATGAAAGAATGAAACACATCAAGATCGATTGACACTTCATCTCAGAAAATATTGAGAGAGGAGTCATCGAACTTGCATACATTCCTTCCCAACATCAAACAACATATATCCTCACTAAGCCTCTCCCAAGAACCAACTTTGAAGAATTATGTAACAAGTTAGGCATGTACAATCTATACAACCTAACTTGAGGGGGAGTGTTGAAAGATCTTGAAAATGCTAATGATTATATTCCTTATTTGTTATAACTCTATATTTAAGGGGTTATAAATTATATGAGGGATCTTGAGAATCTCTATTTATTTCTCCCCTTAAATTAGAGAGATTAGTTACCTCTTATATTTTGTTATTATTCATTTCCTTTTCTACTGTATTATGTTTTAATTGCTTTCCTTACCAGTAAGTCCTGTAATGGGTATTTATACCCCTCTTTTCATCAATAATAAAAGTCCTCTAATATCTTTTCACAAAGAAATAAATAAAATGTCATCACCTTGTAGAACCTAGAAAAAGCACAACTGTAAAAAATAACCGAAGTGGCAAGGCAAAGGGGTTGCTTAAAACTATATCTCAACCAAGTCCATTTCATTCAACACACGTACACCATGTTCCTCCTTCAAACCAACTTCTCATAATTCAGAAGTCACATCTTTCATATGACATAATATTCTAAAGCATTACAAAAGAAATATTAAATATGTGATGTCAGATGAGCATCCAATGCAATAGGGCCTTAACACAGTCCCAACCAAGTAATTTGCTCCTCAAAATAAAGTAATCACCATCACCCTTCAATCGAATAAAGTTACAATAATACTTCCTAGCAAAACATAAGAATTCAAAACCTGCAAAATCACAAACACTGTCACATAAATTAACTATCCAAGAAAGTGTCTGAGTAATAAAAAGAAAATAATTTCATTCTGAATGTGATCCCTTTTTTTTCCATTTTTGTATTGCAAAGAGGATAGCCTTTCTTGTTCTAAGGAAACTGGTAGACGAGCTATAGTAATCAATCATATATTCTACTATTTCCTTCTCTTTAGATATGATAGATGAGATAACGAGAAGCCAAAAAGTTGAGGCATTTGATAATCACATTAATATTATGTATTTCACTTATGTGACAAAGAATTTGGATCACAATGGGCTTAAATAAGTAAGCCTCAGCCCAAGGGAGAAATCTTATAAGGCGTTTAAAAGAGGAGTCGCATTAAAAATAAATATGGTGTTTAGGATCCATCTCAGAGTTTTAGAAGCAACAAGTGCTATTTATGTTGACATTGTAGGATATAGGAATATATGCACTCTTAAGCCCATCTAAAATACAATGTCAAGCTTATTTAGAATTTCAGGAGGAGGAGGCTGACATCTGATCTGACACCAATCTCCTAGGTTTGGATTACATTCACTCAGTTTCTAAAACTATCATCATTATTAAAAGGTCTCCACTTAAGAACTTATCATGATGGAACAAAAACTTACACGATGAGATAAATTTTTTTTAGAGCTCAAGAAAAAGAAGATGACCAGAAACCCAGCTGCTCGAGGGACAACGCTGAAGATTTCTTGGGTGATCAATCAGATTAGGAGACGGCCACTCCGCGGTGGGATGTGTTCATAAGTTTTATTGATCATGCTGCGAGAGGGGAGGCCAGTTGAACATCCTCTGGCGTTTCTGAAGAAGCTGATGCTAAGTTAGAACTTGAATCTGTGGAGGTTGCTAAGGAAGCACTAAAGGGGAAGAAGCTCTAGCAAAACTTGAACTTTATGTTGAGCTTGCTAATATTTAGAAGGCCTGCCAGAGAAAAAACAAGGCCTAATGGGTGAATCAGGTGATGGAATTTTCCCGCCTTCAGGGAAGAGGAAAAGAGGCGCCACAGAAGGTGGGTTGGATCCTTATGCAGAGAGAGCAACCAAATATATTCACCACCAAGGACTCCCACTTCCCTTTAATTGACATACAAAAGAACTGGTACCCCATCAACTCAATTGCAAAAAAATACGCTTCAACCATTATGGACGTCCTTTGGTCTGAAAATTTTGAAAAGTAATTGAAGGACTGTGATCCTCAAGCCCTTTGCCACTCAGTCAACCACTATCACTTGTTGAGCTCCATAGCACACATCTTCTGACCTCCCACTTTCTTTATGCCATGGAGGTCGATATAAGGCAGAGAAGAAGGTCAACTTTGAGGGCTCAAGTGAGAGCAGTTGAGGAGCGGGTGACCGCCAAAGAAGCCCGAGTGACGGAGATCAAGAAGGATGAGAGAAATTTCTCAAGTGACTCTCAAACGTTCAAAATAAGAGCAAAATTATGTTGGAAAAAGATAATGACGATGAAGACAACAAAGGAGTTTGCTGATAGGAAGACCAATCATCTCCAACTTGACATGAAATTGGCAATCAACAAATTTGTGCGTGTTAGCATGGTAGACCTGAATTACCCCAACCTCAATGAATTTTCCAAGTTTCTCTCTGTTCTTTCTACACTTGCCAGGAGGGATGATGTGTTCGGGAGCGAGAGAGTGGCACATGATGGTTCTTTGAAAATGTGATTCGAAAACTCTGATTCTTTTCTCTTTTTTTTTTCTTTTTTTTTTGTAACAGATGAAATTTGTAATAAAAAACCTTGTATGGTATAAGTTTTGTAAAGAAAATAAAAATTTTGTAATTAACCAAAGAAATGAAATAGAATAAGACCTTTGGCTAGTCTTTTTTTCATTTTTTCATTTTTACCTTTGCTATATTTTTACGATTTACTTCTTGTGGCTTGTGTGTGATAGTCGATGCTTGACAATTATGGAAATTCTTTTTGTTGGTTTTGATGTTTTTTTCGCCCAACCCAAGTTTTATTCTACCCCCATCTCATTTGCTCAATTGGGTAATTCCTCGAACGTCCTAACTACTCTGGTTTGCTTCAGGGGTGATTTATTTGGTACCCTTCATGAAGTTTGTCGTTACTAGAAGGGGAACCACATCCAGAGCTTCACTTGTCATGAGCTTAGAGATAGGTTTTAGTTATTTGAGTGAGGGTCAATTTTTATTTTTGAACACCGATCGTACATCTTACATCATTGTTGGTCGTTCAAAAGTTTTGTACTGATCAGATGACATGCGTCGTTGTCATTTTCGGTGTAGATACTTGTCTTGTCTCTAACACATTTCAATTCTCATTCACTTAGTTGTATCTTCACCCTGTATAGAATACCCTCTGTGCTAAGCTCATTAAGTAAATATTTTTGTTGCTTTTGCAAGGGAAACCACCAAGACTTAACTCTGAAGTGGTTTTCACGATATCCTTCATGGAGCTTGTCCCTAATGGGTAGGGAGCAACCTCCAGAGTTATACCCAACCTAGTTTAGAGAAAATTCCATGGTACATGAGTGTTGAAGTTTGTTTAATTTTATTTCTTGTCGATCAAACATCTAGGTGTCATTGTCGGCTTCACTACTTGCTAATCATTGGAGCGTGGAAAATCTGCAAGCTTTTGAGTGTTATTAAAACTTGAGATTATACACTTAATTAGCCAATTTATGTTTTAAAAATTTCATATGGGAGAAAATTATAAGCTCATTGGAATGAAACCATCCTCTTTATTATTTTTCTGTGGTGATACAAGAAATTTCTATGGAAAAAATTGCTTTATATAATTTTTACTCCATGTTCGATGACTCTTTTGCAGGTGTAGTTCTTCAATTTGTTAGCTCCAGAGGTGACCCTTTGATCAATAATGTATGGATCAGTCCATATCTGGTGCAACTTGACGAACGCCTGTCCGTGAGCTGCTAGATCGACTTCTTAGCACAAGATCTCTTGGGGCAAAAGTCTTCTCATAGAAATGTTTTTTTTTTAAGTTGTAGGTGATTCTCCTTTTGATTTCTTCTTTTTGAAGGGTTAAAATGGTTTGATTTTTTTTCACTGGATTGAATGTGAGCATTAATCCTTCAATGTTCCTCTCTTACTAGTCTGCCAAATTTTCTTCATCGAATGATGAGGCTGTAATGAACCTTTGGCAATGGTTTTTATACTCGACTGATAACATCACTTTCATTCTATGCAACAACATATAACTAGTTTACCCAGCCTCTGTTGAAGGGGTCTCCTCATCGTCTGATGAGGATCTTCCTCTCATACTGATACCAAATATGCCCCACATAGAGGGAGATCATCCTTACCTTCAGGAACCATCCGTAACAAGATAAGAAAAATTAATTAGCGCGCATAACTTTAAATGAAAGAATGATCAAAATATTAAGTTTAATGTACTAATCACCAATCTTGAAAACAAAAATCTAAATTGTAAATAGAGGGCAAAAACTTCAAGGTTAAACTAAAAACTACCAAAAGTAGAAATATAAGTAAAAACATCAAATGAAAGTAAAGAGAAAAATTTAAAGTGTAATTTACAAACTACTAGAACCAAAATTAGAAATCTACCCAACAATAAAAATGTGAAAATATAAATTGCAATATACAAACTACCAAATATGAAAATATAACTTAAAACATCAAATGAAAGTACTAACAATATGTAAAAAGAACTCTACAAACTATTAGAACTGAAAACACAAATCTACACAATAAACAAAAGGTGAAGCTGTAAAATGCAATCTACAAACTACCACACCGGAAAATATCACTAAAATTTTTTGATGATAGTATAGATAAAATAAAATAATTTATCCAAACTCTTTTTTTTTATAGTACTAGATAAATTTTAATAATGTACACATCTTAAACAGTCTCATCTGATGAGTGACTAGAGGATATACTTAAAAATATTTTCGTCCAAAGAATCACTAGTCATACTCATTGAGATTAATTTCTTTCACTAACATCCTCTAAATTTATCTATTCATGAGTAGAATTGAGTAGAGTGCATAAAAATGACATTTCTCATTCTTGATGAATAGGCTCAATAGTGGTCTGAATATTAATAATCACTCTAGATTTACTAGTTACGAGTATTGCCTAGTCAACTTTATTTATTTTTCTATCGGGATATCAAAGATAACACACCTAACTCGCTTTTCTTTCTAGAATGAAAAAGTCAAATGTAGTGCATCTTATATTCAATTAAATTCTACTTTAGTATATGATTGATTTACCCTTTTTCCACAGGTAGGAATTGGATCAAACCAATCAAAGTTCAACAACACTTCTTTTAATGAAGCTAGAATATTCTAATTGAATAACATTTGTAGAATCCCATAATAATATATTTTTTCATCCGATTTATAAATTGATTTAACACAAACATTAGAATTGCTAGTATTGTTTTCTTTTGACTAGGATCTTGTATGAAACCTATAACATTCACATCTTAAATTATTCCATATTTTCATGATGTGCATGGGTCTCCTATCAAGATCTATTAAGCCTTATTTCACTACTACTTTATTCTGATTATGAATATTTGAATTCTTAAAAAATCATATTTTTTGTTCATTCAAATTATCGAAAATAAACATATGAATGCCTATAACTTACGTGTGTTATAAATCATGGAAGAAAATCAGTCTCCATCTCTTAACTTATGATATTCTATCATATAGATTTAACATAATATAAATAAACTTTTAGCATTTTGAAGATTCTATGACTTAAGTGACAATTATATTTGATTGAAAAAGGTGAACAACTACTACTAAAAAAAAGGTTTTACACAATATATAGTTGAATTTTGTCACAATTGAGAAGAGAAAAAAGTGACATTGCTCAAAGCTATTGATCACTATGATAATGGCATGTGCACTTTCTTGATGATTCACCTAACTATTGAAAAATATAAATGTTGATGGAGGCACCACATCTACTAGTTATTTCATCGGTTCTTCTTGTTAAAATCAGTAAGAATAGAATATTGTAGTCTCCTGCAATAATTATGCCTCTTATATTGAGCCTTTTAGTGGAGCTTTATTCTTCACAATTCTCATTAATTTATTAAAAAATCTTTAATTAAATTGTTATTTTATCATAATTTGGCATTCTTTTAAACAAAATAATTACCTAGTGCATAGGTTATTACCTCTCAAATAGATACATCTAATGATACTGCACTTGACTATCTGTTATTATCTTGTATAATTGATGTACCAATAGATGCTCCTTTGAATCAAGAAAAATATATATGAATATTATTTTGAGCTTGCACAATAATATTAAAATTTTTTATTCTAGTTGTGTCATCAAAGTTTAAACGAGCTACACATAAATCTCTAAACAACATACTTTTTTTATCCATGAATTATGTATTTCACTCGGTAAAAAGCTAAATGCAGTTGATATCAAATTTTACAAGAAAATATGACAGTCCTGGCTTTTTATTCCAAATATTATTTTTTCTCCCATATCAACACGATGTCTCAAATTTGAAGCATATTCACTAAGAAATTTTAATTTTGGGAGCCATTCACAAATTGTTTCTTGTTAAGCTGAAGTATGACAATATTCTGCTTTAGCTTTTATAAGTTTAACAACAGTAGTTTCTTGAATTTTTAACTCCCATTTCTTATAAATCTCATTCAATTCTAGTATGGTATTCACATTATCTTTAGTTTTTATTTAACATACAACACAACGTTGAAGATATTGTCAAAATAAAATTTCTCAATGTTCATGACATCAAGATTGTGTCTAATTATATTACTCATCCCGTAAGGGAAATTGATGCCCCCTGGTGTGTGTTGTTTTTCTGTGTGTTTTATGTAAATTTAAATCCCCAGTAACAATGTCAAAAATTTGACCCTTCCTGAAATTTACGTAGTAATTTTGCTTTAAAAAATATGGCCAAAAACTTCACCCAATTTGTATTAAGTATTATATGTGTAAAATCGAAATGTTATATAAAATATATAAAATGATTCACATAATAGGGGTTCTACACAAGTGCACGTATCGCTTCAAGTAATACAGAGCTTTTTTTAAAAACCCCAGCATTGATCTCATAGAGAAGCGCTGTAAAAAATCCCTTAGGCTAATTCTAGTCTACTACTATCAAGTCTTAGTTTGAAAGATGAAAATTCTTATGATAATAACATAAATCACAATATTCAAACTATAAAAATTAAAGTAAGAAAGCCAAGTTAAAATGAGTTTAATTAATGTTAATAGAAATGTAACTAAAAGAACTAAGTCTATTAAACTAATTTCTAAACTTCAAAGTTAAATTTACTAAAACTAAACAAAATTTTTGTGACGAAGAGTTTTAATTTAAGAAAGCATCCTTCCCGTTTACAACGAGCATATGAATTGTGAAGAAATTAAAATCATTTAAATTTATATATGAAATTATATTGTGCCAAATAAGAGCAATCTTATTATTTACCCTCTTCCAAGTGCATAAAAATTATGACTAATCCAGAGATTGGTCCCTAATTCTGTGCTTAGGTGATACACGTAAAATATCTAGTGTTTTAAACACATTTTTATACCTATTTTTGAGATATTGCACTTTAATGGAAGGTATTTGTGTGTTTTTCTTGCAGATATAAGTAAAAAGGTCAAAAATGCTAAAAGGAGTAAAAAATGATCAAATTTGGAGCAAAGAGGTGAAAATTGTGCGAAAGTGTTGTGGCGCCTAAGCCTCAGATCCGACGCTTAAGTGCTAGTTAATTATAGAAGGCCCCGCTTAAGCGCCAGAGGCCCCATGCTTAAGCGCCAGAGGCCCCATGCTTAAGCGTCAGAGGCAGTTATTTGGCGATTTTCTTCATTTGACTAAATTTTGAAGAGGTATTTGAGGCACCTATTTGCTAAAAAGGGTGGTTATGACCACTAGAAAAGAAAATATTATTAAAATACTTATGAAAGGAGGCATCCTTTGGAGCATACATCGACTTGGGACACATTTTGAAGAGTTATCAAGGCACCTCTTGAAGATTTATAAAAAGTTCTGAAAAAGTGCTTGAAAGTTCTGAAAGTGTTGGAAAGGAGAGAGTTTTGGAGAGATTTTTAGGCATCACAAATTTACTTTATCCCTTTTGTTTTTAGTTTATTTTGAGAGTACTGTAAAAGAGAAGATATTCAAAGGAACTTCAAGAGTTTAGTGGAGGATTTGAGATAAATTTTTTATCTTTTGTTTTGAACTACTTTTGATTTTAATTGAGACTTCTTATTAGTTTGATAATGATTTCTACTTTTAAACTAAAGTGTGGTTTTATTTTCTACATGGATTCTGAGTAGTTTCTTTATTTTTCTCCTTAAAATTATGAGCAATTAAAGTGTTGGATGGAAGTTGTGGAGACTATTGATCTTTAATGTTGGAAGAAGTTGTGATGATTTAAGTCCATGAACTTCATTTACTTCTTGAATTGGCCTATCCAGATGTTAAAATTTGTTGTGAGAACATGTAAGAACCGGGCTGGTATTGTCTTAGTCAATAATTGGAAATAATCACATGAGGTTATATGAATGAGAATGTAATTCATATGATTTAGTGCAAATAAATAGGGAAATAATCTTTGAAGGTTGTAGAGTTAGAAGACTTTAAAGTGACAGGTTAAAGCCCCCAACTTGGTTTATTGTTTTAGGTTCTGATTCGAGATGTTAGCTCCAAGTGGAGGGAATCGAGGGAACTCTACAGTGAGAGCTGGTATCTTCCATGCCTAGCTAGTCTTCAGAACTATTCAAACTTTAAATTAGCCAATGTTCTTTATAGCATCTCNGTCCATGAACTTCATTTACTTCTTGAATTGGCCTATCCAGATGTTAAAATTTGTTGTGAGAACATGTAAGAACCGGGCTGGTATTGTCTTAGTCAATAATTGGAAATAATCACATGAGGTTATATGAATGAGAATGTAATTCATATGATTTAGTGCAAATAAATAGGGAAATAATCTTTGAAGGTTGTAGAGTTAGAAGACTTTAAAGTGACAGGTTAAAGCCCCCAACTTGGTTTATTGTTTTAGGTTCTGATTCGAGATGTTAGCTCCAAGTGGAGGGAATCGAGGGAACTCTACAGTGAGAGCTGGTATCTTCCATGCCTAGCTAGTCTTCAGAACTATTCAAACTTTAAATTAGCCAATGTTCTTTATAGCATCTCTAGTAAGGGTAAATAATATAATTGCTCATATTTGGCACAACACAAATTGCATACTACCACAACAAAATTCCTATGCTTATTACTGATTCATGATAAGGAGAAATATATTTTCAAATTTAGTGTTTTTCTTTTACAAAATCTCAAGTTATCTTTTTAAATTGTTAATTTTTTTGTCAAAATATCAAAAATACCAAAAATATTTGAATTTTAATTACTGCGAATACATCTTTAGTTTAAGTAATTGTCTTTTTAAAATAAAAAATTCGTTGTTCAATAGAGAATATTGTGTATTTTCCTGTGGGTTTGATATTCAAGTCTTCATCAAAAGTCATATATTACTTAATAACGATACATATACTTGCGTAGTATCCCAATAATTTTCAATGGCCTTCTGAGAGAGTAAATCCAAACAAAGTAGCCAATAGTCATGAATCTGATGCATTTACTATGTTAGCAAATTAAGTTCTACAATTCCAAGAAAGTTAGACCAATTTGGAATGAATTTTTCTCAACCAATTTCCATGATTGAAGAGAATTAAATGGTAGATTCTCAAGCATCATTAGAAACTTTGAATGTTATAAATAATAAACAGAATAACCCATATTCAAATTATTATAACCAAGGTTGGAAGAACCATCCCAACTTTAACTGGAATAATACTACGGGTGGTAATAAACAGTAATAGGGGAACAATCAAGGAAATCCATTGGGAAACTGGAACAACTATAGGAATAATAATTATAGATCTACTTATTCTTCAGGTTTCAATAGTAATACTCAATTTAAGGAGAAGAAGTTATCTATAGAAGAAGTGGTGTTACAAATTAGAAATCTATTATAATGTCAAGGAGCTACAATTAGAAATATTGAGAATCAACTTAGACAAATCACAAATTTATTAAGTAATAGATCCCAAGGAACACTTCCTAGTAATACTGAAACAAATATGAAAGACCAGAATAAAGAGCAAGTAAAAGTCGTTCAACTTAGAAGAAAAAGAGAGTTGGAAGGTAGGATTAAAAAAGAAACTAAAGTAAAGAGAGAAGAAATTGAAGAATCAAAAGAGAATGCTCCAAAAGATTTTGAAAGACCTATTTCTCCACTTAAAATTGATTTAAAAGAACCACCACCTCCATTTCCTCAGAGGCTTCTTCAACAGAAGTTGGATAAGCAATATTCAAAATTTCTGGAGATTTTTAAGAAGCTTACAATTAATATTCCATTTGTTGAAGCCTTAGAACAAATGTCGAGCTATGTAAAGTTTTTGAAGGATATTATAGAAAAGGAAGTTTTAAGATAACGAAACGTTGCACTTAATGAGGAGTTAGTATATATTCGAAGCTTCCTGGAAAGCTTAAAGATCCTGGTAGCTTGACAATTCCAAGTGCAATAGGAGGCAAATTTTATGGGAAAGCTTTATGTGATTTAAGTGTAAGCATTAACCTTATACCATTATCAATATTTAAAAGATTGGGATTAGGAGAAATAATCCCTACTACTGTAACTCTGCAGTTAGCAGATCGTTCAATAACATACCCTAAAGAGTTATGGAAGATGTCCTATTGAAAGTGGATCAATTTATCATTTCTTTTGATTTCATTGTGCTATATATAAAGGAAGATAAAGAGATACCTATCTTTTTGGGGAGACATTTCCTAGCCACAGGAAGAGCAATGATAGATGTATAGAAAGGGGAATTAACAATGCACATCAATGATCAAACTGTTACTTTTAACATTTCAAGATCAATGAAATATCTTGTAAAAGTTAAAGATGATGAATGTTATATAATGAATGTTATAAGATATCTGAGTGAATGCCATTTCAGAACTAAGTATGTAGAAAAATCTAAAGTACAAGATATGAAAGAAAAATCTGAAGTACAAGATTTGGAACACGAGCCAGAAGAGGAATTAGATCAATGTGAAGATATTTTTTAGGAAGATTCAAACTATGTTCGAGAAATTTTTGAAATTTTGGACACGATAAACAAAGATAAATCATTTTTTCCATCAATTGAAAAACCTCCAGAACTTGAGTTGAAGTTACTTCCCGATCATTTAAAATATGTCTTTTTAAGAGATTCCTCAACTTTACCAATTATAATTTTCTTAAAGTTAACGATGAAAAAAGAAAATAGATTGATGAAAATTCTGAAAAATTTTAAGAAAGCCTTTGGATGGACAATAACTGGTATTAAAGGAATCAGTCCTTCAATTTGTATGCATAGAATTCATATGGAAGAGAACTGCATAACCGAGGCTGATCCTCAAAGGAGATTGAATCCTGTTATGAAAGAAGTTATTAAGAAACAAATTTTAAAGTGGTTAGATGCTGAAATTATCTACCCTATTTTAGACAGTGCTGGGTTAGTACAATTCATTGCATTCCTAAGAAAGGAGGAGGAACTGTGAATGTAAATGAACATAATGAATTAATACTTGCTAGACAAGTTACAGGGTGGCAAATATGTATTGATTATAGAAAATTAAATCTTGCCACTAAGAAAGATCATTTTCTGCTACCCTTTCTAGATCAAATGCTGGATAGACTAGCTGGGCATACATACTTTTGTTTTCTGGATAGATATACTGGTTATTACCAAATTCAAATAACTTCTGAGGATCAAGAGAAAATAACTTTTATCAGTCCTTATGGTACTTTTAATTTTAGAAGAATGCCCTTTGGTTTATATAATGCCCCTGCTACATTTCAAAGATGTATGACAACAATTTTTTCTGATTTAATTGAAAAAGGGATTGAAATATTTATGGATGATTTTTTAGTGTTTGGAACTTCATTTGACTCATGTTTAAAACATTTATCAAAAGTTCTTAAGCATTGTGAAAAAATAAATTTAATATTTAATTGGAAAAAATGTCAATTTATGGTAGCATGAGAAAGTGTATTAATAGATAAAATATCAGAAAATGATATGGAAGTAAGATCCTGCTAAAATTCAAGTGATCGTTAATTTACCTTATCCAACAAATGTAAGGGGAATTAGGAGTTTTGTAGGACATGCTGGATTCTACAGACGATATATTAAAGACTTCTAAAAAATTGCTAAGTCTTTATGTCATTTACTGGAGAAAGATGCAATTTTCAATTTTGATGAGGAATGCCTAAAAACTTTTGACTTATTTAAAGAAAAATTAGTCACTGCACCAATTATAATTTCACCAATAAACCTTTTGAATTAATGTGTGATGCTAGTGATTATGCTATTGGAGCTGTTTTAGGACAAAGATATGATAAAATTTTTAAAGTAATTTACTATGCTAGTAAGACTCTTAATAAAACTCAAATTAATTATACAACTATTAAAAAAGAGTTATTAGCAATAATATATGTATTTGATAAATTTTGATCATATTTAATTGGAACTCATTATGTAGTGCATACAGATCATTCTATAATTAAGTACTTAATGAAAAAGAAGGATGTTAAACCTATACTTATAAGATGGATTCTTTTTTTAAAAAAATTTAATTTTGAAATATTAGATCGAAAGGGAGCTGAAAATCAAATTGCTGATCATTTGTTCAGGCTTGCGTTAGAAAAACTACTCTATTTTGAAAAAGAAATTAATGAACATTTTCAAGATGAAAAATGTTCATTATTAATGAGTGGTGTGTTCCGTGGTATGCCAACATTGTGAACTTTCTGGTTAGTGATATTATACGTTATGGAATGACATACCAACGGAAGAGGAAATTTATTTATGAAGCTAAGACTTATTTTTGGGATGACCCATTTTTATATAAACATGGAAATGATTTGATTATTTGAAGATGTGTAACATTAGAAGAAACTTATGAAATTATCCAAAAATGTCATAATTCTAATTTTGGGGGAAATTTTGATGTTGATAAAACAACATACAAAATTTTACAATTTGGATTCTATTGGCCTACTATTTTTAGAGATGTTAATGCTTATATTAAAACTTATCATAGATGTCAATGAGTAGGCAATATTTCTAGAAGAAATGAGATGCCCCTCAATTATATGCTAGAAGTTGAAATATTTGATGTCTGGGAATTAGATTTCATTGGACCATTTATACAATCTTTCGGGAATCTATATATAATGTTAGCAGTGGACTATGTATCTAAATGGATCGAAGTTTTTGCTTTAACTCGATGTGATGCTCAAAGTGTTGCAAAGTTTTTGAAAACGAACATATTTTGTAGATTTAGGATGCCGAGAGTTATCATAACTGATGGAAGAAGTCATTTCAGAAATGTCGTAATGGAGAAATTATTAAAGAAATATCATATAAATCATAGAATTATTACTGCTTATCATCCCCAGACAAGTAGTTTGGCTGAATTATCCAATCGAGAAATTAAAAAAATTATGAAAAAATCTATGAATCCAACAAAAATGGATTGGTCAGTCATGAAGAAAAACTTTAGTAATGAAGAAAAACTTTAAGTTAAAAGTTTTTTGTGTAGAAAATGTTTAATATAAGTAACTATCTTTAGTAAGAAAAATTGTATTTAGAAAAATTTAGAAATATAAACTTTTATTTTTAATACTTAAATTTCTTTTGTTAAAAATAACTTTCAAATCTATTATTATATTTATAAGTAAAATATTTATATCAAGACTTTGCTTTAGGAAACGAGAAGTGAAATTCAAAACCATTAAAGGCCTATCCAGATATAGTAATCCTTGTCTGAAAAAAAAAGAAAAAGAAAAAGAAAAAAAGTAGGGGAGGAGAAGCTTGAAGATTAATGTCTATTCAAAAATTGTTTCCACATTTGATATTTTTAAAGTATAAGAATTGAGAAAATCTTAAGCTTAAAAATATAATATAGTAAGTAGAATTATTCTTAATAAAAATTTTTAAGTGGAGATAATAAAAAGACTAAATTCTAAACTTGGAGAATCTACAATATTTCTGAATTAGATAGGAACTCATATTTTCATCTTTCTTAACATTAAAAATTTCTAAACTTTAAGTTGGTCTCATTTACTAAATATTTTTTCTGAATTGGACAATTGTATTTCTAAATATAAATTTTAGTAACTCCTAAAGAAACTCATATACATATCGTACTTATTTAGTTTTTAATGATTAAAGTGTCACTTGAGGACAATTAACATTTTAAGTTTGGGTTATTTTGATACACCAAAAATATATAGTGTTTTTAAACATATTTTTATACCTATTTTTGAGATATTGCGCTTTAATGGAAGATATTTGTGTGTTTTTCTTTCAGATACAAGTAAAAGGTGAAAAATGCTAAAAGGAGTGAAAAATGATCAAATTTGGAGCAAAGAGGAGAAAATTGTGCTAAAGTGTTTTGGTGCCTATGCGCTAGAATAAACAGAGAAGGCCGCGCCTAAGCTCCAGAGGCCCCGTGCTTAAGCGCTAGAGGCAGTTATTTGACGGTTTTCTTCATTTTGTCGAATTTTGAAGAGTTATTTGAGGCACCTATTGGCTAAAGATGGTGGTTATGACCACTAGAAATGAAAATATTATTAAAACAATTATGAAAGGAGGCATCCTTTGGAGAATACATCAAATTAGGACACATTTTGAAGAGTTATTAAGACACCTCTTGAAGATTTATAAAAGAAGGAAGTTGAGACTTTTTAAAGTGTGCTTGAAAGTTCTGAAAAAGTGCTTGAACGTTCTGAAAAGTGTTGGAAAGGAGTGAGTTTTGGAGAGATTTTCAGGCACCAGAAATTTACTTTATCCTTTTTCTTTTTAGTTTATTTTTAGAGTGTTATAAAAGAGAAGAGATTCAGAGGAACTTCAAGAGTTTGGTGGAGAACTTGAGATAAGTTTTTATCATTTGTTTTGAACTACTTTTAGTTTTAATTGAGACTTCTTGTTGGTTTGACAATGATTTATATTTTTAAACTAAAGTGTAGTTTTGTTTTCTCCATAGATTATGAGTAGTTTTCTTTATCTTTCTCCGTAAAATGATAAGTAATTGAAGTGTTGGATGGAAGATGTAGAGACTATTGATCTTTAATGTTGGAAGAAGTTGTGATGATTTAAATCCATGAACTTTATTTACTTCTTGAGTTGGCCTATCGAGATGTTAAAATTTATTATGAGAACATGTAAGAAACGGGCTGGTATTGTCTCAGTCAACAATTGGAAAGAATCACATGAGGTTGTATGAATGAGAATCTGGGCTGGTATTGTCTCAGTCAACAATTAGAAAGAATCAGAATTTTTGTGAGAACATGTAAGAATCTGGCTAGTATTGTCTCAGTCAACAATTGGAAAGAATCACATGAGGTTGTATGAATGAGAATGTACTGGACTGGTATTGTCTCAGTCAATAATTGGAAAGAATCACATGAGGTTGTATGAATGAGAATGTATTCATATGATTAGTTAAATAAATAGGTAAATGATCTTTGAAGGGTGTAGAGTTAGAGTACTTTAAAGTGACAGATTAAAGCCACCAACTCGGTTTATTGCTTTAGGTTCTGATTCGAGATGTTAGCCCCTAGGTGGAGGGAATCGAGCGAACTCTAGAGTGAGAGCTGGTATCTTCCCTTCCTAGCCGATCTTCAGAACTATTCAAATTTTAAATTAACCAATGTTCTTTATAGCATCTCTAGTAAAGGGTAACAAATATAATTGCTCCTATTGGGCACAACAAAAATTGCATACTACCACAATAGAATTCCTATGCTAATTACTGATTCATGATAAGGAGAAAGATATTTTCAAATTCAATACTTTTCTTTTATATAAGATAAAGTTATCTTTTTAAATTGTTACTATTTTGTCAAAATATCAAAAATACCAAAAAGATTTGAATTTTAATTACTGCGAATACATCTCTTATTTAAGTAATTATCTTTTTAAAATAAAAAAATTGTTGTTCAATAGAGCATATTGAGTATTTCTTTGTGGGTTTGATATTCAGGTCTTAATAAAAAAGTCCTCTATTACTTGATAACGATACGTATACTTGCAAAGTATCTCAATATATAAATTAAAGAGTTAAATTCTTATTTGCTTCAAGATCAAATTTTTATTATGTTGCAAAGTAAGGAAATATAAGTAAAAATATAATCAGAGACATTATTATACTCTCACACCACACACACACACACACACACCTTTTTGCCCTAGACTTCCCTCTCTTTTATTAGAGGCTGCATCCCCCCAAAAAGAATTCAAAATTTCCTCCAAAATTTTCTCCAAAAGCCAAACCTTTTGAATTCCAAAAGACATATCTTTTGATTGAAGAGCCATATCCCTTCATTAAAGAGCCTTTTAAAGTGTTTTGATGCATTAAATCACTCCATGGGGCATTTGAATCATTTGGAGCCTTCAAAATCCGCTCAAAATTCGTCCGGACTTGCCTTAATCTGTCTTATATCATCTCTAGCACCTCAGGTGCCAGTTTGGCACTTCAGGCGCCACCCTGCAGTAGCTCCACCATTTTGCTCCATTTGGCTCTGTTTCACCCTGTTTCAGTTATGTTTCGCACTTAACAGATATACCTACAAAATAAGCATAAACACAATTTTTCTTTAAACTGTAATTTCATTTAAAAACATGTGAGAAATCTAAAGTAGATTAAATAAAGAAAGATATAGCGAAATGTGTCAAGTGATAATTTTCTTTCTTGCACGTTTTTACTCTAAATTGCACCATTTTTACTTCATTTTTTTTCCAAAAGTCATTTCTTGAACCTGAAACCAAAAATATGCAAAATACTATCCTTTAAAGGGTAATATCATTAAAAATCATTAAAATTGAGTATAAAATATATATTAAAAAGTAGGTAATTTTTAGGCGTGTCAGAAATCCTGAAACTTAAACGTTACTTGTCCTCAAGTGACTTTTTTACTACATAAACATATGACTTAAGATAGAGATTAACTTATAAACTTCTATTCTTTAATTTAATAAACAAAATAGTATAATTTAAGAAAAACTTTTAAAAACCTAGATTAAAACTATAAATATAAGAATACTTAGTAATCAAATCTACAATTTCTGAATCTGCATTCATTTCAAGAAGAACTGTAATTTGTTATATCAATGATACTTAGAACATTCATATGAAAAAGAATTTCATGAAAGATTTACTATTAAGGGTGCTAATACTCAAATACAAGTTTAGAAAATGTAATAAAGCATTTTCCTCAAGTTAATTCAAGTGAAGCCATTTTTTTATTAGACATCTCCTCAAACTTCTCCTCACATTCCTTTATTTTCTTTTTTTTTTCTTTTTTTTATATTTTTTTCATGAACTTTTCAATCCTTTCTTTTCTTTTCTTTTTTAAGTGGGGATTACTATATATGGATAGCCTTTAATAATTTTGAACTTCATTATCCTCTTTTAAAGTTGAAATTTTTTACCTTTCTTCACTTTATAAATTTATATTAGTTTTGATGATTTTTCATAAAGTTTCATTCTTTTCTTCTTACATGAAACTCTAAAATTCTTAATACTTCAAAAATACAATTTCATTTACTTTAAATAGGAAAACATAGTCTTATCTTTTCATACCAAATATCTTTAACTTAAAAATTGACCTTCATTATTAGCATATTTTTATCCTTTCAAACCAAATATCTTTAACTTTACAATTGACCTTCGTTATTAAAAACTTTTACCTAAATTTACCATAATATTTACAAACATAAATATATTCATTTAAAGTTAAACTCTAATATCCAAGGCCATGTTAAATTAATTTTAAAATTATATTTAAACGAGGACATATAAAATTTAGTTTACTTTTTTTTAAAAGAAATTTTTCTTTCCCCCAGACATGAATACTTAAATATTTTACACTTAATTCCATAAAATATAGCAGAAAGAAAAAGTAAAATTTGAATCTACTAACTACTACAACATCCTATCAAATTCATATAACTGCATAATTCGGATAGAATGACTGTAGGAGAAAGTAAATCTAACCTAAAACATGTTTGCAATAATATTAAACTAAAAAGGAAGTATACTGACTTTAAAATTTATTTTTCTTCCTACCCCCAAACTTGATTTTTAATATGCATAACATTCAATACAAAAAAAATATAAGTAGGAAGAAAAATAGTTCAGAAGTTCTATATATCACAAACATCTACAAATGTTCATCAGGACAGAATAATATGCAATAGAAAGTAAGTCTAAACTGAAACATGCTCAATAAAATGGAAAGAAAGGTCTAACAAGCAAAACTGGTATCATCATAGGAATATATATATTTATTCATTCTCCAAATCTTTATATTATTGTAACACAAACACGAACACAAACACACATGATAAATGAGGTCAATTCTTCCCTTAACTCATTGGAACTCACAAACTTACTTCCAATTTCTAACGGAATCACTACACAAATATATTAAGTACTTATAAATGATTTTATATCTTATAATCCCAAAGAAAGTTTATCCTTAATATAGTGGTTCTCGAGCACCAACCTCAGGCATCACCTTATCTCAATAATTAAGCATCTCTAGCAGTTATAAGGATAGTGTAAATTCATCCACATGTTACTCATAAAATAGGTTAGCTACTCCTATCAAATGAAAACAAAGTAAGAGAAAAGAAGTAACAAAATTGAGATGGAATTGTCACTGTTAAAATTAATGATGTCTTTTGTAAAACTTAAGTCCGAGTGAGACCCGAGTCGTAGTGGACTCGTCAATCCAACTACTACAAGAGAATATATAAGTCTAGCTGTTTTCGTTCGTTTTTCTCTCTTTTATTTTAGGAGTCGCCAGTCTGTCGATCGTCATGTACTTCCCCATTCGAATAAATTTTCCTTCCAAATCAGATTAATGATTCGAATAAGAGAGGAACCAAATAAAAAGAGACATACGACAAAGCGACAAATAAGAGAAAATGTAATACGTTGAGTGCATACGTGCGACAAACCTCGCAAAGATAGGTTAAGAGTGCTCGCTCAAACAAGATCGGGGGAAAGCACCTTAAACCAATATTTGCAAAAGAATGCTTACAGAAACTACCCAAAACTAGAGAGTCAGGTGTAGGTATTTGTTCCGAGGTCACGAGCACTCCCAAAGGGACATATCCCACTTGGTTAATTACATCTTGGGGAGGTACCCAAGAATACTTAATAAAAGGAGTTTCACTTGGATTATCGTGAATCTGGGGCAATAGGTACTCAAAGGAAGGCTATTTCGTGTGGAAACAATTTCAATGCTTCAAAGCTCGTGCTAAGCCATCAGGCAGAGAGTGATTCTCTCACATCCCGAATGGGTAGCGGCTCATCGACACACAAGACCCACAGAATAACCTAAATCATCTTCATGGGGATATCCCAACACATCAAAGTATGTGTGGGCTAAAGGGTAGAGGACAAATCATCGTATCCCAAATGAGCGGTAGCTCATCGGCATTGGGTCGTCAAGGTGATATCAACGAAGTCAAGAACCGATAGGGCTCAAATGAGCTTAACAAAAGAAAGGTAGAGTGATCCTAAAAAGGTAGAGGTAATTGGGTCGGGGCACCACAGACCGTCATACACAGCTATTAGGACCCTAAGTCTACATGGTCGTTAGGGTAGTCTACCCAACACGTCTTAAAATCCCCGGTTAGCAATCCGTAAAATGCGTCGTCCACGAGGGATCTCGGTAGCCCTAAGGTCAAAGGAAGGAAACTCTATCCTATGATTATAAGCTGGAGCTCTGAGTGGTGGGACTTATACCTGCTGAAGTGGCAAGGATGCCTCGGGAAGGAAAAGAAAGTGGAGGTTCAGCTACAAAGTTGGAAATTCTCCAAATAAAAGGACTTACACCCCGTCTAGGTCGGGGAGCCTTATAACACCCTAGGCGCACTAGAAAACTACCTATAAAGAAGTATGTTGGGCTAGTCAGGTTGAAGAAGCATGGGGGCTCCTCCTTGAGACATGCAAATATGATGCAGTTATCTAGAGCAGTCCCTAAGTATTGTAGAGACCCTATTAATATATGCATGAAAGTAAAATTACAATTTTTAGATCCTGAATATTTTAATCCTAAATTTTAATTACCTTGAATATTTTATTTAGGATTTTGAAGTAGAAAAATTACAATTTTAGGGTCCTTAATGAGCCTAGATTATATCGTAAAATCCTATATAAACCACAATAAGAAATAATAAAAACATATGCAAGTGCAGACATACAACATGATGTAAAAAAATAAAACAAGCTAAATCAAAATAATAAACAGGCCGGTGTTGTTGGGTCGGCAACATATCTCAGAAAAGAAAAAGAGCAGTCGGACTCCATATATGCATGCCCTGTCCTAATTTCTATACATCAATATAAAATGCAGAATTAAGATATAGGACACGAACATATGCTCCTGGTCCCCTCCATGTGGTTCCTGCATCAAATGCCTCAAACCATTGGCCCGTATCTTATTTATGCTACAGGACTCTCCTAGACCCTTAGAGTACATAGAAAAAAGAAAAAGACTCAATCCTGTCTGAAAACAAGTGTCAGCAGGAAAGCTCACATTTAAATAATGTATCATGAGTCATGCCTTAAAATTGGGGGAGCTAAATAACACCTACAAGTAAAAGGGTCAGAAATCATTACTTGATCCCCTCATAGTGGTACCTGTGTGTGTGCATATAAATAGACATGACTCTATGCAGAAAAATGCCCTAACACACTACCATACATATGCAGCATGCAGTCACACCACAAGTATAATGCAAAAGAAAGATACTTGGCTAGGGTAACAAATCCAACAGAGAACAATAGTCAGACATCAAAAAGACTACCTAGCACCCTAAATCCTAGCCTAGCACATCATCTAACAAAAAGTGCATCAACCTAGTATCTAAGTCTGGGGTAAGTCTAGGTATAGTATGACTTTGATGGTGTCGCCATGTCTGACCCATCCTAAAGATCCGAAGGATCTAAAGGGTGTCACGAAGAGCGGTGACACAAGTTAGATCTATTAGATCTTTAGCACAGTCATACTTGTGTCAATCCCGATGACTTAACTTGCATTGCTCACCGGGATCAACCCAGCAAGAAATGCTCGTTAATTCATCGTGACCAACACAAGGTCACTCTCCTAACGAGCCTGGCTCGCTACTCATGCAAACATGAAAATACAAGTGCGAACATTCATGTGAGATAAGTGATGAGTGTACGGTGAGGCAGTGCTTAGGAAAAGATGGGTATGTCATGGAGGAAGCGGTCTGAACAAATGGGTGTGTCGTAGCGGCAGTGACCAAAAGATGGGCATGCCTTAGAGGCAGCAGCTTGAAGAAATGGGTGTGCCGTAGCAACAGTGACCGGAAGATGGGCGTGCCATGAAGGCAGCGGACCGAAGAAAGTTGTGCCGATGTGGCAGTGACCAAAAGTGAGGGGCGTGTCGTTGTGGCAGGGGCCTAAAGGATGGGTGTGCCGTGGAGGCAGTGACCCAGAGAGATGGGCATGTCGTGGTGACAAGGGCCTAAAAGATGGGTGTGTCATGGAGACAGTGACCTGGAGGCAATGGTGATCCTCTCTGAGGAGCATCACACAAGTACAAATGCGAATGCAAACACATAGAATGCAACATGCAAGCAGACAAGCATATCATATGATGCAAACAAAAAGAGAATAAGATGTAGGAGCATACAAATATGTAATTACTCGATCAACCAGACCATGGTGGCCGGTCGACTCAAAGTGATTAGTTGACTAGGTTGGGGCAACCAGTCAAACCATAGTGAGATGCTCACCGGGCTGAGGAGGCCGATTAGAGCGAAGTGAGATGCTCATCGGGTCAGGGTGGCCGATCGGAGCGAAGCTCGTCGGGCCGGGGTGGTCGATCGGAGCGAAGTGAAATGCTGGCAGGGCCGAGGTGGCCGGTCGGAGCGAAGTGAAATGCAACATGCACCAAGCAAAAATGTAATATGCAGCAAACCAACATGCAGGTAGCAAACCGGGCTCGTGCTAACAACCTCACCTGGGAGACCTAAGGTTTAGACTTTTGGATGTGCGGCACCACCGCCTCTTGGTGAAAAAATGTGGGGATTTTCTCCCTGGATCTCCGAGGGAGAAACTCTCCATGGTGTCGCGAAATTGGATAGCTACAAAGCTTTTCTTATTTTTACAAACTTCTTCAGACTTTACAAAGCGAGCCAGCTACAAAGCTTCTCTCACTTTGCCAAGTCCGACCTCCCAACTTCCCCAAGTAAAGCTGGAGAATCCAAAGAAAAGAGAGTGAGGGAATCTAACTCATCAGGACTTATGCTAAGGCTCACAACAAGAGGGGAGATACTCAACTCTACGGGAGGTGTTTGACCACGCACAGGAAGTCTTAACCTAAAGGCTGGCTCTAGGAAAACCAACGATCCATCACGTAAGCACATCGTCGCGCTGACCCATGCAGACACACTCACCTTGTGTGAGCGATCAAACCCATACACCTTGACTCCACTATTCCTAAGGCTGGCTAGGAGTTAGAAAGTCTTACCACCATGACAGTTGTGAGCACGTTTTCTTTGCTTGCTCCAAGCTTGTCGGAGTCTGATCCATGCTCTAGTGTGCCTCGCAAAATGTGGGCATCACAACAAAAACATAGAAGATTGGGAGTGAGGCATGCAAGTACTTAAAAATAAGCATTGATTCATTTGAAAATACAATCGATACATACTTTTAAGAAGGGATCGTTAGATGATGGTGAAAGAGGGCACAAAGTGCCAGCGGGAGGAAGTACCGATGGAGGCCTTTCTCGCAAGGTGGAATACCCTCGCACCTCCTCGAACAATGAAACTAGCTGTTTAACAATGCCTAAGTGCTCCGGCAAAGCGTCCAGTCGCCGGGAAGGTAAGACGACGAAACATCATAGGTGGTACACTGAAAACACACAACTTGAACAGAGAAAAAAAGTAAGGAAGAACCTGCAAGATCCGAGGTTGTATGCTGGAACGAGGCTGGTTCACCATGAAAATGATGTCGACGAGGAGGTAGGCTGGCTAGGTATGTCCTATGAGGAGGAAGAACTAAAAAATGATCGGCCGGAAAGAAGAAAACCTCCCAAAATGAGCAGCGCTCAGCTGCAGACGATGGATCTCCGCAGCTGAAGGAGGCTCCGATGAGTGGAGGAAGTCTGGCGGCTGAGAAACATGCCAGCAAAGAGGTCGACAAGATGGGGAGATCTCGGTGTGTGGCTGGCCAAGAAAAGGAGAAGAGGGAGAGGCAGCGCTGGTGAGGAGATTGGCGGCGAGCGGCGCCGGTGTGGAGGAGGCGGCGTCAGTCACTGGTAGAGGGGAAATCCGGCGAGGAGATTTAGGGAACTCGGCTAGAAGGGTTCCCGGCTGAAGAGAGGAACATTGGAGGGAGATCTGGTCAGCGAGCGGCACCGGCATGGAGGAGGCCGGCCGACGGCGACATCCGGCGAGGGTCCGATGGGTCTGGAGCAGATTACGGCGCTAAGGTTCGCGAAGGTGGGTCTGTTCGCGTGAGAATAGAGGAGAGAGGGAGATTAAGCGATAGTTTTTATATGATAATATAATAATAATATAATAATAATATTATTATTATTATTATTATTATTATTTTAAAATCATCGCCCCTGGCATTTTTAGCCCAAACGTGCCATCATTTTGGAATGAAGGTCCTCCCTAGGTAAAATCGACGTTCCGGACACGCTGGAGTGGTCCCTTTCATCGTTCGGGGCGTCTGGACCACTTTTTTGACTATCGTGTCTAAAACGATAATTTGCATATTTTTAGCTGCTCGCGAAGTTGTGGAAAAATGAACGTCTTCCCTAGGTGAAATCGACATTCCAGACTCACTCACATGGTTTGTTTTGCCGTCCGGGGTCATCTGGACAACCTTACTGACAATCGCATCAATTTGACTCAATTTTGCCAGCAACCTGATGATTAATGTCTGTCGACCAGATCGAAGTTATCCGACGTGTCAAATGTCGACCGAACTTCACATAAGTCAAAGCCAATGCCTAGCAGAATGACCATATGCCCCTCAACACATGCCGAAAGGTTCTTGGTAGGTGTCTAAACTATCGGATGACTGCAAACAGGCCGTAAGCTATCCGAGTCATGCAGGTAGACAACCTACACTCGTGTCATCAAAAGTTGATGCCAACACTATCCATAATAAGGGGTTAAGGAATCACCTCCCTCTTGAAACACAAAAATCAAATCAAACCACTAACAATCCAAACATCCACCAATCATCAATCAAACTAATCAATCTACACTAAAGCAAACACAATACAACACTAACAATCATAACTCTCAAGCACACTAAATCAAACCACACTAATAAATATGGGTTGCCTCCCATAAAGTGCTTCGTTTAACATTCCCAGCCCGATAAATGATTCCATGTGGATCAAAATTTCATTTAAGTAATCCTTGATCAATCACCCAATCTTTTTAAGATCTCGGGATTCCTACAAAGTCCTTGAACTTAAAATTTTCTTTCAGCTCTTCCTTCTCAGATTGATTCATGTCCTTACTCCTCATATTTCTTTCTAGATCCAATATTCTTCTAGTGATTTTCTCAATTTTCATATTAATATGATCCTTAAATTTATAAGAAATGGATCTTTATATGATACTTCATGATCTTCCAATTTTTGGATCAGATTTTTTTTATATTGGATCAACTTCTTCTTGGTTACTCTTCTGCTCAAGGTTGTCTTTCAATTCTTTCCCTTGGTACTAAGCAGATGGTCTTTCTATATTTCTCTTAGTTGAGGAAATAGGTTTTCTAATTTCTTAAGAATTTTTCCATAGTTCTTTCAATCTCCTTATCCTCATTTCTCAACTCAAAGTTCTTTTAAAAAATATTTTTGAATTCTCTTCTAAATATTAGTTTGATAATTTTAAATTGCTCATCATTCATCTCCTTAAAGTTTATCTCAGGGTCACTAGGTAAAATCTCTGGGGGATAATTGTTAATTGCATTAATAATCTGCCTCAGTTGGTTTTCTATATTTTTTATTACGACCTCTTGATTTTCTAGCTCACTCCTTATTCAAATCACAACCTCTTCTAACATTAATTCCTTCTCCTCATCCTTTGGGTTGGAGTTAAATTGAGGAGGATTATTAATTAAGTTAATAATCTGCCCCGGTTGGTTTTCCATATTCTTAATTGCGGTCTCTTGACACTCCAGCTCACTCTCCATTTGAATAACAACCTCTTCTAGTAGATCCTTCTCTTTATTCTTGGGGTTGAAGTCAAAATTATGAGGAAAAGAAAGTTCATCATTAAAATCACTCTGACTATTCCAATTACATGTCAGATTAAAATGATTATCTTCCCAAAATTGGTTTTCTCCTCCAAAATTATTATTCCACTTAAAATTCAAATGATTTTCCCAACCTGGATTATAATAATTGAAATAAGATTTATGTATCTCATGGTCAGTTTCAAAATAGTTAGGCTCAATCAATTGTCCAAATAAATTTTCTTTAATAACTAGTGGTCCTTGAGGATAACTTTATATATATTAATCCAACTTCCTCTCAATATCTGTAACCTGAGAAATTAAAATTGTAAGCATATCTTCTTGAAAATTTGCCACTCTCTTGGGGTTTACTCTTTCAAAGCTACTAGCATTATAATCCAAGTCTGAATATTCATTCTATCGTTGATCTCCAATTTCTACATTGAATTCATGGAGTCTTTTCAAATCTCTCCCAAAAGTTCTCTCCAAATCTGAATTGTAAAATTCACGGTCTGCAGATCATGAACTACACATACAAATCTAAAAACTTAACCAATAGGATAGATATCAAAAATATTTTTGGTATTTTGGATTTTCACACAAAAATTAAACATACTATATAATAATACTATAAATTCCAAATTTAAGTCTTACATGTTTAACTAAAATTTTACTAATGCTCTTATCAAAGCTTCACCGACAACGATGCCAAAAACTTGATGCACCCTTAGTGTTCATTGTTTTTCTACGCGATTGATGTTAATTTAAATCCCTGATAACAATGTCAAAAACTTGACCCATCCCAAAATTTACGCAGTAATTTTGCTTTCAAAAATATGGTAAAAACTTGACCCAATTTATATTACGTATTAAATGTGTAAAATTGAAATTTATATAAAATATATAAAATGGTTCACACAGTATTTAAAGCCCTAGTGTGTCAATTTTACGTATCACTTCAAGTAATACAGGACTTTCTTTAAAAACCTCAATATAGATCCCACAGAGAAGCGTAGTAAGGAATCCCTTAGGCTAATTCTAGTCTACTACTATCAAGTCTTAGTTTGGAAAATGAAAATTATTATGATAATAACATAAACCACAATATTCAAACTATAAAAATTAAAGTAAGATAACATGTTAAAATGGGTTTAATTAATGCTAACAGAAATATAACTAAAAGAACAAAGTTTACTAAACTAATTTCTATACTTCAAAGTTAAATTTACTAAAACTAAACAATTTTTTTGTGATGAAGAGTTCGAATTTAAGAAAGCATCATTCCCTTTTACAACAAGCATATGGATTGTGAAGAAATTAAAATCATTTAAAATTGTATTATGTCAAATAGGAGCAATCCTATTCTTTACCATCTTCCAAGTGCATAAAGAACATTGACTAATCCAGAGTTTGGTCCTTAATTCTTTGGTTTGGCTTTGAGGATACCGACTTCTACTCTAGAGCTCCCACTACTCTCTCCCCTGAGGGATAACAATCTCGCATTAGTTTCCAATCAATAGGACTAAATTGATGATTTTCATCTGTACTATTAAAATTTTTAATTCAACATCTAATAAAGTATATTTCCTTATTTATTTGCACTCAACCCCATGGATGACATCCTCTCCCATGGAATCGAATGTGACTCTCACCATATTGTAGAAATCATAGCCTTTTCGGATCTTATGTTTCTCAACAAATTTTAGCTTTTCAATTGGCCAAATTGAAAAGTAAATGAAGACCAGAGTTCAAATCATCACAAATTATTGACATTTAAAACTGTATAAAACAAAATCAATTCTTCACAAAAACAAATCTCATTGTAGGGAGAAGGATAAAAATGACTACTCAGGATTCATGAGAAGGATACCACAAAATATGGATTTCTTTTATAAAAACAAGTTTACAAAATAAAGAAAGAGAAGAACACAACTTATTTCCCACTCCTTCCCAAGCAAATCCTTAGAAGTTTCCTTTAAGTACTTTCTCTCTTTATAATCACCCTCAGTTCTCTCCTAGAAATGTAATGAAGAAGAAATCTCTCACATTCCCTCTCCTCTTACAACCATATAAAAAAAATCCTCTCTTCTCCAAAGCATTCCTCTCACTCTCACGCCACACACACACAAACACACACACACACACACATCTTTTTGCCCTAGATTTCCCTCTCTTTTATTAGAGGTTGCCTCCCTCCTAAAGAATTCAAAATTTCTTCCAAAATTTTCTCCAAAAATCAATCCTTTTGAATTTCGAAAGACATGTCCATTGATTCAATATATATCCCTTCATTAAAGAGCCTTCCAAAGTGTCTAGATGCATTGAATTACTCTATGGGGGGTTTAAATCATTTGGAGCCTTCAAAATCTGCTCAAAATTTGTGTTGAACCTCCTTAAGTCGTCTTATATCGTCTCTGGAACTTCAGGAGCCAGTTTTTGTGCTTTAGGTGCCAGTTTGGCTCTTCAGGTGCCACTCTACAATAGCTCTACCATTTTGCTCCATTTTGCTCTGTTTCAGCTCTATTTTGCCCCATTTTAGTTATGTTTTGCTCCAAACAGATATACCTACAAAATAAGCACAAAAATAACCTATATTTAAAGTGTAATTTCATTCAAAAATATGTGAGAAATGTAAAGTATATTAAGCATAGAAAGACATCGAAACAGGAATAGTTAGAATTTTCTTTCTTGCTCATTTTTACTCTAAATTACACCATTTTTGCTTCCTTTTCTCCAAAAGTCCATTTCTTATACCTGAAACTAAAAATATACAAAATACATTCCTTTAAAGTATAATATCATTAAAAATCATTAAAACTGAGCATAAAATATATATGAAAAAGTAGGTAATTTTTAGACGTGTCAGAAATCCCGAAAATTGAACATTTTTTTCCATATTGGAGTAACCTCAAAACATGGTGGTTTATGTGAAGAATGTTTTGGAAAATCAATAATCTTTGAATTGCCACTAACAATCTAAATAAAGCAACTCAACTACTCTTGAAGGTGACATTGATTTCTCAACCTTTATTTGTTTGAATGCAATTTTATTTTGTCTAAAAGGATGTTTGTAATGTAATAACATATAATTACAATCAAACTTTGAATTTTTTATACTATGTTGAAGCGTAAATGCCTTAGATAAATTCATGCAATATTGACAAGCGAACTTCTTCATAGTTCTCCTTCTAGCTGACCTTCCATACATAATAAAATCACTTATTATCCATATTAATGTTGCTTTCATTAAAAAAATTTGTTACATAAAAACGTCATAAGTGACACTTTTTTCCCAAAGAATTTGTAACTAATCTATCAAGGATTGCAATTTTACATCAATAAGTCCTTTTGAGCTTTTGGGACTTGTTATAATCAATGTCAAAAAGAAGAAGAGTGTTATCATAAAAATATCAGGAGGAAGAATATATGGCATAAAGAACACTCACCAACAAGAATAGAGCTCTTGACCTCAATTTTGTCACATATGACTTGCACAAACATTTTCCCCTAGTCTGGTGCAGCCATATGATGTGTAGAAAAAAATGCTTAATTTTCTTTATGTTTTTCACATGTTTATGAATGAAATTGCACTTTAAAGAAATGTACTTTTTTATAGGTACAACAGACATTGGGAATGGAGGAAAGTAGAGATGAAATGGAGCAAAGTGGCTGTGACTTGGAGTTATGGAGGACATAGAAGACCAGCGCCTTGGAGACAAATTTCTTCGGCGCCTAGATGTTAATCCCAAGCTGGGAACCTAAGAGGCTAGCGTATAAGCGCCAACCAATGGGTGCAAATGATCCCCTACCAAAAATGGCAAACAACGAGCTTAGCGCCTAGGCGTCAGCCCTGTGGCTCCTAGACGCTAGAAACTATTTGGAGAAATTACTCTAAATGTGTGGGGTTTATTCACCCCAATAAAGAGCTATTTGGTCAAGAATAGGAGGTCTTTGGTCAATCTTTTAGTGAAGGAGAGGTAGGGCTTGTTGTAGGATAATATAGGATAGGGTTTCTTGAGTGATTGATGAGGAATTTGAGTTGAATTGTAAGGAGTGTTCAGATTAGCAGCAATGGAGAAAGAAATCCCAGGAGGAGCATTATCAAAGCTTTATAAGGAGTGAATAAGCTAAGTATTGTTTATTCTTGTATTTATATTTATGTAAACACAATACTATAGTGGATTTACTTGTTTCCAAAGTGTTTTCTCAATGCTTTATGAGTAGACTTTTTAACTTTCTCTTTTGGTGATTAAGTAGGTAGTGTAGATTGAAAGAATGCTTTGAAAATTGTTTTTAAACTCTTTAATGTGATGATTAACCTCAATTATTTTTTTTTTCATTCTGGTCAAGTGATTAGTTAAAATGTGTTGTGACTCATACTGACTCAGGAGAGCTACAGATAACAACTAGGTTAGGCACATTGATCTATAGGGTATGGAGCAAGTATACTATAGGGAGATGCAAATGTTAGGAAAATAATCTTTGTTGAGTTCAAATTGTGGTTTAAGGAATTAAAATCAATTTAACAAAACTTTTTTATGTATTCAGAAGGAGGGTCAAGAAGATAGTTGCTCATATTTGTCACTAGCCACATTTACAATTTGTAATTTTTCAATTCCTTAACTCCACTAAATATATTGCAAGGGGAGGTAACTTTAAAAATTCATTTTCTCCAATCCAAATATATTAAGTAGAATTTTAGTGGAAGTATACATTTTAAGAGTAGTTTGTAATTCAGTAAGAATAGTTAGCACAACTTCAAACAAAATTTAATTCCAAGCTAAGAACAAATTTAGTAGGCTAGAACTTTTCCTAGACTTAAACACCTCGTTCCCTATGGGTTCAATAACCTGAACTTAATTTTCTTATATTAAAAAATTGATACATACACTTGTGTAAGGCCCTACAGTGCAAGTGCGCCTAGACATATGTTAAGGCTACATCAAAGCATTTTGGAAACATTGTTGGGAGCGGCGATGCAGTCAACTTAGGAGAATTTTAGTTGAACCATTTCGACCTAGACTTGGAAACATGTACTGTTAGTTTTTGTGTGTAAGTGCTTGTTTTTTTTAAAAGAAAAAAAATTAAAAATATTTTTGTGTGTTTTTGTGAAACCTACTAGTTGAGTCTTTAGTTAGTGAATGTGCAACTCAGGATCTACAGGACTTGAACCCTATGATTCAGAAATAGAGAGAATTAGTAGGAGGATTAGAAAACATAAAAGGCTTTACCAACTTATAGAAGAAATTGAGAACTATCAACAAATCAATTTAGATACCCATGAATTACACTAATCCAACGACAGATGAAACTTTCTTAAATAATCATATTTAAACTTAAACCTGTTATCATCCAAATGGTGTAGAACAAGCAATTTGGGAGTACCCCGTATGAGGATCCAAATTTATACTTAGCAATTTTCTTAGAACTTTGTGTTATATAAGAAAGCTGATTAATAAAGGAATTGAAGTGTTTATAGATGAATTTTTAGTGTTTATACCACCATTTGATTCTTGTTTAGATCATTTAGCAAAGGTGTTGAAACACTGCAAAGAAACCAACAAAGTTCTCAATTGAAAGAAGTGTTAATTTATAGTTTCGAGAGGAATCATACTATGAAATAAAATATCTGCAAAAGGCATGGAAGTAAATCTAAAAATGTTTTAATTAATCGTAAAACTACCTCCTTCTACTACTGTGAGGGGAGTTAGAAGTATTCTGAGACATTTTGGATTCTATAGGTGATATATGAAGGATTTTTCTAAAATTGCCAAACCTCTATGTCGTCTCTTAGAAAAGGATGTCCTATTTAATTTCAACCAGGAATGTCTAAATGCTTTCAATATTTTTAAAGAGAAATTAGTCGTTTCTTTTATTATTGTTTCACCTGAATGGAGGAACCATATGTGATGATGTGTGATGCTAGTGACTATGCTATTAAAGTAGTTTTAGGACAAAAACACGATAAAATGTTTAAGGCTATATATTATGTCAGTAAAACCCTTAATGAAGCTCAAATTAATTACAATACTACTAAAAAAGAGCTATTCATCATATTATATGCTTTTGATAAATTTAGACTATATTTTATTGGAACAAAATGTATTGTTCATACTGACCATTCTGTTATTAGATATATGATATTAAAAAAAATAAGCTAAACTAATATTGATTAGATGGGACATTTTGATTAATGAATTTGATATCAAAGTAGTGGATATGAATGGTTGTGATAATGAAATAGTTGATCATTTATCAAGACTGGGACAAGGAGATGCATATTCTTATGAAGGGGAAATTAATGAGAATTTTTTTCATGAGCAACTGTTTGTTATTACTGGGCGGCACATTTCGTGGTATGTCGATATAATAAATTTAATAGTTATTGATATTATTCCCTATGGTGTGACATACCATCAATGGAAGAAATTCATACATGACGCTAGAAATTACATTTGGGATGACCCATATATTTATAGAAAATATAAGGATCGGGTGATAAGGAGATGTGCACCTACAGAAGAAACCATAGAAATTATTAAAAATGCCATGATTTTGAATTTGGGGGATATTTTGGAGTTAATAGAACTACTTATAAGATTTTGCAATCTGGATTTTATTGGCCTATAAAATTTACAGATGTGAATTTATATATATAAATTTGTGATTGATGCCAGAGAGTAGACAATATTTCTAAGTGAGTTGAAATGCCCTTGAATTTTATTTTAGAGATTGAGATTTTTTATGTTTAGGGTTTAAATTTTTTTGGTTCCCTTTATACCATCGTTAGGAAATTTATGTATTTTAATAGATGTGTACTATGTCTTAAAATGGATTGAGGCAATAGCTCTTCCAAATTGTGACACTCAAACTATAGCTAAATTCTTAAAGAAGAATATCTTTAGTAGATTTAGCATGCCTATAGTGATCATTATTGATGGGGGAAGCCACTTTAGGAATAGAAAAATTGAGAAATTAGTTACTAAGAATGGAATTAAGCACGGGAAAACCACATCTTATCATTCTCAAATGAGTTGTTTATCATAAATATCTATTAGGGAAATAAAAAAGATTTCAGACAAAAAATTGTCAATCTTAGTAAAATAGATTATTCTATGAGATTGGATGGAGCATTATGGGCTTATAGGACTGCATACAAAACTCCTATAGGAATATCTTTATGTATACTCATATTTGACAAAGCTTGTCACTTACCAATAGAATTAGAACATAAAAAATATTGGGTTGTTAAGGAATTCAATTATACTATGAAGGAGGCTGGTGAGAAAAGATTACTGCAGCTAAATGAAATAGAAAATTATAAAAGAATCTTATGAAAATGCAAAATTTTGCTATGTGAAAAGGAAACAATGACATGATCAAAAGATTTTTAGGAAAGATTTTGACCCCGGAAAGGAGGTTTTACTATACAATTTATGATTGAAATTATTTTTCAGAAAACATAAGTCTAGATGGTCAATGTCATTTACTATAGTTAAAATTTATCATTTGATGCTATAACTATTAAAGATCCTAAAAGTGGTAGGGTATTCAAAGTGAATACACAAAGACTTAAAACTTACCTTGGTGGTGAAAGACCTACTGTTAATAAGGTCTTAATGTTGAGTCAACCTGAGTGAATTATTGATTTATCAGGTTGATGATGTTAAACTAAACGCTTTATGAGATGCAACCCAAGTTTGCTTTTGCTTTAGTATGTTGTGTGTTGTTTGGTGTGATGTGTATTGTTTGTATTTGTGTGTTGATGCTTAGGTTTGAGAGTGGATTGTTCTTATTTCAGTGTGACTTTATGGAGGCAATTCCTTAGTCTTCTTGTTGTGAATAGACTAGTGTATATTCTTTGGGAGTAGTAGGATCAACCATATCCTCTACATCTTGGTTCTTAATCAAACTTAAAGATTTATCAGAGAGATGTTGAGTTTGGACATAGGACAGGTCCATCTCAATTCTTCACTTCCTATTTTTAACCTTAATCTTCTATCTTGTTGGTTCAATAAACCAACCATTAGAGGAGAATGTGTATGATCCTTTCATTTGAACTGTCAGTGGTTTATACTTTAAATGACAAGAAAATACTTGAGGTTGGAAACACATAAGCAAATTGATCATGAACAATCTTGTCCAAAGGATTAACCCTACAAAAATACTATAAACTTCTGATAGTTTAAAGAAAAGAGATTCCATTGAAGATGAGGAAGTGGAGAAGGGAGATGTGATGAGAAGGAGGATGAGCGATTCCCATTTATCTTTAGTGTTTATGTGTTTATTGGTGTGATGGACTTTGTACAAGAGTTTTTTTATTTTCCCTGCTAATATGATGATGTAGTTTCCTTGTATTTTTCTGTTGTACTATACATTTTCTCTTATTGTTGATGTTATGAATATACTAAATTAGTATTTATCGTTGCTCAGGAGTAAATGTGAACTTATCTGTTGTAATATTATAGATTTTTTAATGCAAATTTCATGTTAAACCTGTTGAACTGAGATTCACTTACTATTGCATGCTTGTCGTTTCTGTTTATACATATATATTATTTATGACAGACTCATGTGGTTGAAGGTAAATCAATTTTATTTTCTCTCTGCTTATATTCATGCTTTACATTGCTATATATGTTAAAAATAATTTTTT
>JXCR01145840.1:775218-844685 GCA_002079205.1 Phalaenopsis hybrid cultivar
GGTGGAATCTTTTAAAAGCTTAAATTTATTTATCCTCAGTTACTTGTATTTCAAAATTGTTATGATTTAATAGAAATTTGAGGTATGTGGTACTAATTTGAAATTATTGTAATTTTTAGTAAATAAAACATAGTATTTTTATTTTAAAATTTCATGTAAATAAGTCTAGACTAGTGTATAGTAAACCTATATATTAACTGATACAAAAAATGATTTTGCTGTTTCTTTTTACAAAGAGTTATATATTTGTTAACTTTAAGTATTTTCAGATATATACTTCATGAGAATTTAGTCTCCAGTAAAATCATAAGTTTTAATTATTACATATTTTCTTTGAAAAATTTTAAAAAAAAAGTGAAAGAGGGTGATAAGTTTAACTTTAGAGGGTTGACAGTAGAATTCAAAACTACTAAAGGTCTAACCAGATATAGTAATGCTCCTTAAAGTAAAGCTACGGTTTAAAAATAATAAACCTAAGGCAAGAAAAAAAGGATTAAATGAAAAATATTAAGGGAGGGGAAGCTTGAGGAGAAGTCTTATAAAAAATTAGTGTTATTGGATCCTTTTTAAAGTTGAAACATATTACATTCGTAAGCTTATGTGTATTCAAAGTGAATGTGTAAGATTTTTTTTTTTAATGGAGTACATAAATTTTATTCTTATACCATCTAAAACACTTTAGTTAGCAAGCATTTATTCCTTTGTAAATTGAATAAAAAATTTGGTTTTCCTAGTTAGATGAAAAGTTTACACATACCTTAGGGATAAACTTATTTGCTAAAGTTAATCTAAATTTAATTAATGCATTTCCTGAAGCAAAATTGTGGAAAATTTTAATGACGTACATTCACTAAAATTAATAAAATAGATTTTAAAGCTTCTAGTGTTACTTGAGGACAAATCACGGTTAAGTTTGGAGGATTTTGATATAGTTTAAAGCATGTTAATTTTCTTTCTCTGTTGCACCTGTTTATGGATGAAATTGCACTTTAAAGAATGGTATTTCTTGTGTTTTTATTGCAGGTACAATAACTAGGATAACTCGAACGAAGTGGAGAAGAAATGAAGTGAAACCGAGGTGAATTGGAACACAAGTGACTTGGTGCACTAGTGTCTACGCGCTAACCTTTGGGCGCCAAGGCGCTCCTCCAAGCGCCTTGGCACTAGCCATGTGGCGACATAACCCTTTTGCACAAATAGAGAGCTTGACACATAAGCGCATAGGCTCCATAACTGCTTAGGTCGTTTTCTACAGTTGTTTCACACGATCCAGGGAGTTCGTATGAGCATATATGGATGTATTTGGAGATGGAACAAGAAGAGGAAGAAGAGGGAGAATAGTTCTAATTGTTGTTGAAGTCCTAAGAGAAATCCTTATAAGTTCTTAGGGTAGAAATTTGCATTTTTTTTTATAGTTGTATTGAGATATTGGTGAGGATTGAGAGATTATGTAAGGGAGATACTTAACATTGCAGGACACATTTAAGAATCCTTTGTGAAGGCGTCTTCAACACTTTTTTCAGGGAAAAAGCTAAGTATTATGTTATGTTTCATATTGCAATGTTTGTAAACATAATTCTAGTAGATTTGCTTTGTTTTAAAAGATGATTTGTGGTGTTTCCTTCATGCATTGTGAGTAGTTCCTTCTTACATGTTCCTTGTGATGAATAAGTTGGTTGTGTTGGATTGCAGGATTCCTTTAGTATTGGTTTTAAATTTCTAATGTGATTAGTACTCTTCTATGCTTAATTTACTTTTCATTCTAGTCAAATAATTAGTTAAAATATGTTGTGATCCATAATGACTCGGAAGAGCTATGGAGGAACGATTAGAGTATTCACATTGAACTATTTGGTGCAGGAAAAGTAGTCTGTAGAGCGATGCAAATAGATAGAGAAATAATCTTTGATGAGTTAAAATTCAAGTTTAAGGAATTAAAACCAATTTAACCAAACTTCTTTATGCACTCAAGAGAGGGTAAAGAAGAGAATTGCTCATATTTGTCACTTTCAACAATTACAATTCTAAGTATTATGTTCCTACACACCACTTATCTCATTTCAAGGGAGCGTAACTCTTTATCTTGATAATCACCAATCCATTTAAACAAAGTATGATTTTAGTAGGATTTAACATCTAAAATGTATTGCAATATTGTTGTATTTTCAGGCTAAGAACTAATCCTAATATGCTAGAATTTCTTTTAAGTCTAATTCCCTCACTCCCTGTGGGATCGATATTCGGATTAAAAAATTTGATATTACTGATAGGACACGAATAATTGTGTGAAACCCAAGAGTGCTAGAGCACCTGAGTTAAGGGGTATCACATCTCATTGATGTAATTGCAATTCAATAATATTTGTACTTTTCTCGAATAGGTTTCACCAACTTAAATGCTACTGATCTCATCTTCCGGTAGATGGGTTGAACCTTCAGGTTAATATGCAGTCTGTGACAAGAGATATCAACAGAGACTCTTGACATCACTTTAGCAGGCTAATCAAACGCAAATTTGATATTTGTAAAATGTATTGATAAGCTCATCTTTATAGCTTGCATAAAATTTATAATTTGTCAAAAAAAAAAAACTTATCGACATCTCTGATTATGAGAAGGATCTCTTTGATACTTTCATTGGTTTCTAAGCCACCCCTCTATTGGACATCTAACTCCAATGCCTCTTGATGTACACTTCTTATGCATCATTCATATCAATAACATGATTGGTCCAATTTTTTTTAGATGGTGATCACTTCTCCTCTTGAAAAACTTTAATGCTACATGATAGGTCAAGATGAAGGCTTTGAGAGTAGAAGACGGTGACAGATGGATTTGTAGGTTGGTACAATTCGATGATGAAGAAGTTGTCTAAGAAGAAGTTGTCTAAGGCAAGGTTAGGACTCCTAATGCTTTTTAGTTTCACTTGAGAAACCATAGAGTGACTATGATGTGACTGACAACCCTGTGCCTCCTAAGTTCATTTTATCAAAAATAGATTTAAATAAAATATTTATAGAACTCCTTGTATCAATAAGGATAATGCCAATTTGAAAATTGGTGATTAAGATCATGACCACAATGGCATTGCTATAGGGTTGTCCTTCCTACGCAAGTCTTCCTTTGTGAAGATGATGGATAGATGATGTGCGAATCATCGTTGGGGCAAGGTGACCATGCATAGTTCTCTCAAATAGAATCTCTTCCTGGTAGTTTACCCGGAGCCTTTGACTCCATCTCCATTAAGGATAGTTGGGGAAACACCAGAGATGTGGATTGCCTGGGAGCAAGTGAGTGCATCACATTCTCTTTCAATTAGAGCTATTTCATACCTTTGTGCACCTACTCTACGTGCTACAAACTAGCTTTTTGGCTTTAATAACTCTCCAATCAAGATCAAGAGATGGCGACACTCCTTATCATGTGCATGATGTCCATGATATGCACAGTACCATTTCTGATTTTGGATACATCTTCTTGTCTTTATCAGAGTGGTCTTTCATTATTTATCATGTACAGCTTCTATCACTTTTGCCGTCGAGACTCTTAGCAACTTATAATAGGATATTTTATTTTTTGAGGGAAGAGATTTTCTCTCCCAGTGGTGACATTTCCGCCCATCTTAATAACAAACACACCCTTCATGAGGATGGACTCCTCACCCCAACATGTGAGTTCTCATTTAGAACAGCCGGCAATGGTGTTCCTCGAGCCTTGGTCTGGTTGTTAGTTGTGAGGAGGGGTGGGTCTTTTTTTCTCCATTCGACTTCCTGAAAGTTCCAAGGGAAGGGCTCCTCGCTCTGGCATGTGAGTTCTCCACTGGAATGGTCAGTGATGTTGTTCCTTCAGCTTGGGTATGTTTGCCGACTGGGAGGAGGGTGGGTAATTTGTCCTCCATCCTGCTTCGTGAAAGTTCCACTTCGAGAGAACGAAAGAAAATGTGATTCTCATGAGAGGACCAAAGGTGAGTTATACTTTCTGGCCGATATATGGTCATTAGCAATTTTCAGCAATTCAGCCAACATTTTTGTGTTATAGGCCAAGTGCATAGTGGAAAGGGCCTTGCCCTGGGCCTTGAGCTTGGGTAGCATGGGCGACAATGAGTTCTATATCACACACATCTAACATTTCCTTTTAGAAATGAGTCACGAAAACATGTAGGGTTTCCCCATGCTTCTTGCATATTTGTTACAAGATTCGCAAACTTTTATGGGGTTTATACTCATTGATGAATTGTGCTACAAACACTCTTAAACTTCATAAATGAAGTGATTACTTCTTATGATAAATTATTATTCTATGTAGGACAAACTTCTTCAGAGTCATGAAAAATAGTGAGCACTCAAGTGCTTTATTTACCTGCAACCAAAGAACTCCTAAGATCTCTTGTTTTGAAGTCAAATGATGCAAATTGCGAATGATTGGAGTTTTTTGCTGTATGGCCACTTGACACTTAATACTCCAAACTAGGTACTTAGAAATTGATCTTTGCCGAGATGTATGGTGCTCCAAATTCATCCTTCGATTAATTTGTAAATAAGATAAACCAAAGCCATGTAAAGATATAAACACTGAACGGTAGATGTGACATTACCGTCCACAAAATCTCCAGCTGATCCCCATAGCAAAATCTCTATCGCTTCGCCGTCTCCTGGTTTCGCCGTCGATCAAAATCCTAGGGTTTTACTAACAAACCAGGATGCCGTCTGCCGTGATCCTCCCAGCATCCATCGCCATCCCTATGTCCTCCAACCGATCCCTATCTTCCTGCGGGGTTTTCACCGGCACCGACCTATTTCAATCCTTTTCCATTGCCACCACCTCATTCACAACTGCCGGCGACTACAACTCGTTGGCCACCATCCGCATGGGTGGCGGTCCCCGCACCTACCCCGGCGGCGTATCTAAGTGGCAGTGGAAGCGAATGCAGGCTAAGAAGTCGAAGCAGCTGCTCAAAGCTCGGCTGTGCCGCGAACGCCAGCTCTACGAGATGCGGAAACGAGCGGAGCTCAAGGCTGCCATTTCTGAGCTCGAGCGTCCCTGGGAGGTTGTGGAGCGCGCCCCCGTGCTCTTCTCCACCTCCGCCGATGAGCAGATAAAGGCGCTTGCCGATCGCTTCCAGCGCCCCAACGGCTTCGACATGTGGTCGGAGAGGGATGGCCCCCGACTCTTCCGCTCCCCAGATGATCTCCCCTCCGTCCACAGCCTGAAACCCCGTGGCGTAGTTACTGGAGAGCTTGCTGACGGCGGGAAGGAGCAGAAGATGATGAGGCATGATGATTTGATTGCAAAGGGGGTGGGTGGGAAGGAAAGAAGAAGGCGTGCGAGGGNAACTCTTCCGCTCCCCAGATGATCTCCCCTCCGTCCACAGCCTGAAACCCCGTGGCGTTGTTACTGGAGAGCTTGCTGACGGCAGGGAGGAGGGGGAGAAGATGATGAGGCATGATGATTTGATTGCAAAGGGGGTGGGTGGGAAGGAAAGAAGAAGGCGTGCGAGGGTGTTGCCCGACTCAAGGACTCTGGAAAGTGCACAGTTGTTTCCTGTCGAAGGGGGAAATCGGGGATCTTACAACTCGGATCTGGAACTTGTGGTTGCTGGTTCTAGAAAGGTCAAAGACGAGATGAAAGGCCACTTTGGTCGGCATGGCGGGAATCGTGGTTCTCATGGATCGGTTTCGGTTCTTGCTGTTGATGGTTCGAGGATGAATGGAGACCATATGGCCGACGATTTTGGTAGGCGTGGTAGCCGGGACCCGAATTTGAGTTCTCCCGGATCGGTAGAACTTGAGAACGCTGGTTCGAGAATGGAGAGGCACGAGTTGGCCGGAAGCATCGGTCGGCGTGGTGTCGGTGGTGGCCGCAGCAGGTATCGCTACACTTACGGATCCCAATCGGAGTTGGGTGTTAATGGCTTGAGCATGGAGAGACATGAGATGGCGAGCGGCGTTAGTCGGGGAGATGGCGGCGACCGAAATAAGGGTAATCGTGAATCGCATTCGGGGCTCGCATTTGCTGGTTCCAGAATGCAGAGACGCGAGATGGCCGGCAGATTTGATCGGCTCCGTGACGGCGGAGACCGAGGCAGGAATCGGGGTTCTTACCGACCTTACTCGGATATGGAGAAAGAAAAGGGCGGCTTCGGTAAGCGCGATGGTCGCCGTGGGAATCGTAACGATATCGACTTTGATCGGCGCAGTGGCGGCGGAGGCCGCGGAGGGAATCGGGGTTTCTACCGATCGTACTCGGAGCTCCCGGTTGCTGGTTCGAGGATGGAAAGAGACGAGATCGCCGGTGGGTTCAGGAAGAGTGGTAGCCGCAGTGGGTATCGGAATTCTTACTTCTCGGACTCGGAGCTTGTTATTGCTGCTGATTCGAGGAAGGGGAGCTTTGAGACGAGCGGCCGCCGTGACCGAGAACAACGTTATGGAGGCAGGAGTTTACTCCGGCCAACTGCAGAATTGAGATTGGAGGAAGGAGAGAATGCAAGGAGAGAGCCGAAGTGGCGCGAAGGGAGGAATGACGGTTTCGAGGTAAGACGAGGAAGGAGAAGCGAATAGCGGATTTGCTTACCAGTCTTTGGCAGCACGCATATCTTGTAAATACCTAAACAATTTTTGTTATGCACCACATTATTAATTTCTCTGTACTTTCTATAATTATTATATATATTATTATTCTTTTATATTATTTTTGTACTCAAGAACCTAAATCCCTATTTATAAATAAGCGATCTCATCAAGAGAAATATTTGCATGTCTATCAGAGCTGAATGCATAATAATCCCGCAATAACATCTGCTTCGCGGTTATTAAGGAGATTCCAATAACTTATAACCCTAATAACCTTTCAATAATCTTCGCTGACTCTATTTTCGATGTTACTCATAGGTGGTTATGAAGGTATTGCGGGGTTAATGAAATATGCACGCAGCGATATGTGCGTTATATGGACGCAAATATTTCCCCTCATGAAGAGGAGACCTCATATCCCTATTTATTAAAAAGAGATTACATGGAGAGCTAAAGTGGCTGAACCAAAATTCTTTTTAACTTTATTTTAGTGGCAGAACCAAAATTCCTCGACACCAACTGTGGGATGCTTATTTTTATTTTGATAATTTATATTAAAAATTATAGACATATATATTTAATAGAAAGAATTAAATGTTAGATATATGAAAAGATAGAAATTAAATGTTATGCATGTAAATCGTTTTTTTTATTAATGCAATAAATATAAAATTGCTTATAAACATAATTAAAATGAAAGAATTTTCTTTATGAGGTCATATTCTCAGCTTAGACATTCTTCATACATGTAACACTATTGTGATTTACATTAAATTAGTTCAATTCATAGAAGACAAAATCCAATCTTGAACTCAACACAAAAAATGGATCCGCATATATAAGAAAAAAACTTGCGTACGTCAAGGGGTACGCAGAGATGGGTACATAATAGTGTACACGGGGGTTATATGGGGATTACAAGGGGGTTATAACCCCATTGTACCTCCCGTGTAACTCCGGTGTAACCCCGCTGTAACCCGCGCTTTTATTTTATCCATTGGGATTACAAGGTTACAGCGGAGTTACACCGGAGTTACACGGGAGGTACAATGGGGTTATAATCCCCTTGTAATCTCCATATAACCCCCGTGTACACTATTATGTACCCATCTCTGCGTACGTTTGACGTACGCAAATTTTTTCCCATATATAAGGCATTCAGTCAAATTCTCAGCTCCATTTTAAACATATCATTCGGTGTTTACTTGTCTTCATGGCTGTCACTTGCATTAAAAAAAAAAGGGAAGATTAATGGTAATATAAGAAAAGCCAGAGACAGAGAGAGAGATAAATAGAAAATTATGTCTATCTTAATTTCAATAATCATCAGTTGAAAACTCGAAAGCAAATAAACGCCACAAACAAGTATTCCAGTTAAATTTTTATGTTTACAGATTATTCCAGAGGAAGCTACTGAACCTGACCAAAGTGCACACAGTGAAAGGACAACTGTATGGCATGACTGATGACTGAAGATGGAAATTGTTCAAGAAATCAGAGCGCATTTTTATAGCTACACCTGCACAAAAACAAGTCACCATTATTTTTCATAAATCGTCAATTAAATTTGTTCTAGCTATAGGCAGGGTAATCTGCAAAAACAGCAACTGAAAATTTTATTAGTTGATAGAATAACTAATATGGCGAACATAAGAACAAGCATGAAGCCTCCACTAAAAACTGCTTGCTTGCCAAAAGTGTCATTTTGAATTAAGAAAAAAAAATTTACTGATGATCCCAACCATCATTTAGTTTCAAAATACTAGCATTATCGTACTTAATGTAAGTAAAACATCTTGCTAATATGATTTTTCATTAGAGAAGGATAAACTAGGCCAACTAAATTCTGTATGCCCAGCAAAGTAAACAAAGCAGACAATAATAATATTTGCATGACATTATGGATAATTTAGGTATCCAAATGATCAGGTAATGCAATCATCTGAGAGTAGATAAAATTACTGTGTTTTCCATAACCACCATTGTTCAACAAAATTGAATATGTACGAGTAATAAATACTGAAAGCAACCTTAATGAATGCTTAAAAGTCGCATGGGAAGCTATGAAAACAACTACAGAGTAAGGCTAAGATTTTCCTTAAAAATAAAGGACATATATTTATAAAGGGGGCATTTACATACAAACCACCCAATTCCTATGAACTTACGTATCTAACACCTCAATTTTATCTTTTACACTCATACACCCAAATCTTTCATATCACATAAAAAAAACAACCATTTGAACTGAAAAGATGAAATACACCTTTTCATACACAAGTAAGGTGGCATCTAAGTAAAAATTGAAGCTTGGATGTTAGATATGAAAATGCATAGGAATTGAGTGGCATGTAGGTAAATTATTCATTTATAAAACATAAGCGCTGTAACAATTGGAAGTTTACATGATTCGCCAATATATTTATGCAAACAGAATTCCACCTTCTTACCTCCCAGCATGGTTCATAAATATGTTCCTTGAAAAAAAAAATTGTCATGATGGATTACATTGACAATTCAGAAATTGTGAACAGCATTCATATGATACTTCAAGTTATCATGTCCTTGGAACCCTGGATCGGTACAAGTTTTTTTAAGAGGATTAAATTAAGTGAGGCTTTAAAGAAGGAAGTAGCTTGGTGTATGCTTTTCGCTGATGATATCCTTCTTATGGATAAGACAAGAGAATGAGTTCAGGAGAAACTTGAATTATGGAGGTCTACGTTGAAGTCTAAAGACTTTCATTTGAGTATTACTAAAACTGATACATGGAATGTAATTTTAGTAATAATAACTCTAGTGGCAGAGTTGTAACTATGGGTAATCAAATCATTAAAAGGTGTGAATGTTCTAAATATCTTGGGTCTACTGTTCAAAGTGATGGTGATAAAGATGGGGATGTTATTAATAGAATCCAAGTTGGTTGGTTAAAGTGGAGGAATACATCGAGCCTATTGTGTGATAGAAAAGTAACGCTTAGACTGAAAGGAAAATTTTACAAGATGGTGGTGAGACCTGCAATGCTCTTTGGTGCAAAATGTTGGTCTTTAAAAAAGAAGCATAAAATAGAGTTAAGTGTCGCTCTAATGAGAATGCCTAGGTGGATGAGAGGCTTGACACTTAGAGACAAAATGCGAAATAAATACATCTGGGATAGGGTTGGTGTAGCTCTAATGGTGGACTAAATTAGAGAGAGACACCTTAGATGGTTTGGTCACATTAAACATCGACCATCTAATAATTCAGTTAGGAGAGTAAATTTTTTAGATTGGAATTGTGTTAAGAAAGACAAAGATAGACCTAAAAATACTTGGGCACATTGTATAAAAAATGATCTTAATCTATTAGAATTAAATGAAAATGTGACACTTAATCGGACACAATGGAGAAAAATGATTCATGTAGCCGACCCCACTAAGTGGCATAAAAATTAGTTGTTTTTGTTATTGTTGTTGTTTAAATTAAGTGAGGCAGCATAGGTAACATCAATATCAACATCGTCTTCTCTTCAGGTTGCTTTTATCAATTCTCCTCCTTTCATCTTTTGTATGGTGTGGCAAGTGCTTTCAACTCAATTTGTACATGTTTTGCACTATCAAATCTTAAACGACCTTTATGCTTGTTTAGGACCACTTTTATTTTTTATTTTTTGCTTTTATTTTAGAAACATGTTTATTCAGTACATTAATTGTTTGCTTTTAAAAAAAAACTAATTAGCTTATTTTCAAAAACACTCAACATCTAAAGTTGTTTGGAGTGTTATTAAAAATAATTGAACTCATTATACCATACAAAATTAAAGTAAAAAACCACAAACAAAAAACCTAAGTGATCCCAAATAGCCCCCTTAATGTTGAAAAGAGAGACTTCATGGAAAGAACTCAACGCTTAATGCAATNAATCGGAATTCTTACTTCTCGGACTCGGAGCTTGTTATTGCTGATTCGAGGAAGGGGAGCTTTGAGACGAGCGGCCGCCGTGACCGAGAACAACGTTATGGAGGCAGGAGTTTACTCCGGCCAACTGCAGAATTGAGATTGGAGGAAGGAGACAATGCAAGGAGAGAGCCGAAGTGGCGCGGAGGGAGGAATGACGGTTTCGAGGTAAGACGTGGAAGGAGAAGCTCATAGCGGCTTTGCTTACCAGTCTTTGGCAGCACGCATATCTTGTAAATAGCCAAAAAAATTTCGTTATGCACCACATTATTATTATGTGTAGCTTATTCTTTGTTTTTCTCTGTATTTTCTATAATTATTATATATATTATTATTCTTTTATATTATTTTAGTACTCAAGAACCTAAATCCCTATTTATAAATAAGTGATCTCATGAAGGAGAAATATTTGCATGCCACGCAGAGCTGAGTGCGTAATAATCCCGCAATAATCTCTGCTTTGCGGTTATTAGGGATATTCCAATAACCTATAACTCTAATAACCTTCCAATAAACTTTGTTGGCTCTATTTTTGATGTTATTCATAGGTGATTATGAAGGTATTGTGGTGTTAATGGAATACAAACGTAGAGATATGTGTTATATGTACTTAAATATTTCCCCTCACGAAGAGCGGAACTCAAATCCCTATTTATTGAAAATAGATCACATGGAGAGCTAAAGTGGCTGAACAAAAATTCTTTTAACTTTATTTTAGAGGCTGAACCAAAATTCCACCACACCAACTGTGGGATGTTTATTTTTATTTTTAGAATTTATATTAAAGATTATAGAGATATATATTTAATTGAAAGAATTAAATGTTAGATATATGAAAAGATAAAATTTAAATGTTATGAATGTAAATGGTTTTTTTTATTATTAATGCAATAAATATAAGTTTGCTTATAAACATAATTAAAATGAAAGAATTTTCTTTATGAGGTCATATTCTCAGCTTAGACATTCTTCATACATGTAACACTATTGTGATTTACATTAAATTAGTTCAATTCATAGAAGACAAAATCCAATCTTGAACTCAACACAAAAAATGGATCCGCATATATAAGAAAAAAACTTGCGTACGTCAAGGGGTACGCAGAGATGGGTACATAATAGTGTACACGGGGGTTATATGGGGATTACAAGGGGGTTATAACCCCATTGTACCTCCCGTGTAACTCCGGTGTAACCCCGCTGTAACCCGCGCTTTTATTTTATCCATTGGGATTACAAGGTTACAGCGGAGTTACACCGGAGTTACACGGGAGGTACAATGGGGTTATAATCCCCTTGTAATCTCCATATAACCCCCNATACAATCTCGATTATAGATAGTTCGAAGGCAATGACTAGATCGCGGCGTTCAGAGACCGCTTGCGAGACAATCACGATTAAAGCTCATTGAGAAGGCAACGACTAGATCACGACGTTCAGCGACCCACGCGATACAGTCACAGTTAGAGTCGGTTGGAAAGGCAAAGGCTAGACACGACATCTAGAGACCAAAGACATTTCTTGTCATTCCTCTAGCGTCAAAACTTTGCATGTCGAGCCAATATCCAAAATAGGGCGTGTTTCTTTTTTTCCTCGAGGTAGCCATTGCATGTGTGGTGCTAGTCCCAAATTCTAAGAATGTCGTACAAATCAATGGACACAACTATCTCAAGGGTGTATCAACAATATTCTACCACATTGACTAATTCCAGTAATTCTAAACAAGCTCATCTCACCCTACAACTCCCCTCATGGGTGTATCAACTGATTATTTTTCTTAGAATTTACCACTTTACCTTTGATTTATAAAACTTAATAGACACAACTATCTCAAGCGGACTCAACTCATAAAATTGGCAATCGAAGAGAGGCAAAATTGGTTATTTGACCNCATGCAAACTCTTTATCCAATGCAATCGCTGATGTAGGATGTTTAAGGGAGAGTTATTTGTACAATTTTGTATGAGATGCAAGATGAAAATGCATAGAAATGACAATCCATAAGTTATCAATCATCAACTGTAGCAAGAAACAGTGTCCTTAAATGTTAAAACAACAAACTAATTTCTCTTATTTCAAATAATAATCTAATAGTCACAAAAATTCAAATCGTCGCATGAAATATAAATTCCACTTATACGATTTCAACAAATATCATGTTCACACTATGAAATAGGATCTGGCTCAAAGTAGGCTTGACAAAATTTTAATCACGTACAGATCAATAACTAAACAAAGTAAAAGTAGGTTTAAGAATAGAAATTACCCAAAGCCAAGAACAAGACAACACACAAGTTCAAAGACACCTGCTCTCATTAGTAATTTTCAATATTTTTATGGAATACTCATTCAACTAACACAAGAAAAAATAAACTTTTATTTCAACACTCAGGCAGCAACATTTAGTTATCAATTTTTATGAATTACAAAGAGTGGTTTGGTCAAATTAAACGTCAACCAATTGATGAGCCGTTTAGGATAGTAGATGTTTTAAATTTTGACTTATGTTAAGAAAGATAGAGGTGGACCTAAAAAGACTTGGGCATGTTGTATAAAGATGATCATGATTTATTATTATTAAAAAAATATGACACTCAATAGGACAATGGCGAAAAAGGATTCAAGTAGCCGGCCCCACTTAGTAGGATAAAGGCTTGGTGTTGTTCTACCTGATGTTTCATAACTTTTTTCATTCCTCAAGAATGCTATTAGTAGCGCATAAAAATGACCCAAAAAAACAGGAAGTTCTCATATCCTCCTCCGAGATCTAGTAAAAAACTATAGGATTTTTAGGAAGTTTTTATTTTAGTATATTCTATTATTAAAATTAGAATGTAGCATTATTGGTATGTCATAGTTTTTGTTTAATTCTTTTATAATGAGAGTTTGGCTGATTTTATTATTTTTCTAAAGTAGTAGTCGTCTCCATCTCTATTTATCTTGTAATCATTATGCATGAAATAAAAAATGGAATAATCATTTTGCCCCTCCCAAAAAACAACATGATATTAGAGCTAGGGCTGTCAAAAAAGCTCGTTGTTCGCGAACAGTTTGTGTTCGGCTCGTCGAGGAGTTCGTGTTTGATTCGTTCGATAAGCAAACGAGACGAACACGAACAAATTTTTTTCGTTCGGTTTATAAACAAACCAAATATGAACAGTCATTTGTTCAACCGTGTTTCAATCGCCATTGTTCGAAATATAAAATAAATTAAAATAATTATGTATAAAAAATTTATCATATTCTAAAAACAATTATATACTCTAAAAATTTATCATATTTTAAAAAATTAAATCCTATAAATTAGAATTTGATCTTCAGGTTCACCTCTTAGTTTATATTAAATTATATAATTTTGTATTTATCTTCAGGTTCGTCTCTTAGCTTAAATTTTCTTGTATGTCTTTTAGATTTATTTAGTTTCTTTGAGTGAAACATAGTTTTTAGTGAAATCTCACATATTGACTCTAAATCTGAATTTTTTATGGATGAGATATGATATTATGGTTTTATTGTGAGTTATATTTCAGCTATTTTGCATTTGTGTTGTGATTCATACAAATTTAAGCATTAATTTCATATAGGTTTAAGCTTTTGAAGATTTCAAACAATACAAACAAATTTATAAAATTTCGAACAATTCGAATATTCCAAACAGTTTAAACATTTCAAACAAATCAAACCGAACACGAACAGTAACTTCACGAGCAATTTCAAACACGAGCTTATTTCAAACACACGTAATTTCAAATGAACCAAACCTGAACAAGAGCTTTGTTCGTTCATGTTCGGTTCGCTTACACCCATAATAAGAGCCCATCTTCACCTTCGAAATGGCGACCTAATCTCGTCAAGATCCTCCGTGGGTTTTGTTGCATGACTCTTACCCCTCCCAAGTTCTTCCAATACCATCCTCTTTGTGATCAACCCTCCCAGTACAATCTCGATTATAGATAGTTCAAAGGCAATGACTAGATCGCGGCGTTCAGAGACCGCTTGCGAGACGATCACGATTAAAGCTCATTGAGAAGGCAACAACTAGATCACGACGTTCAGCGACCCACGCGATACAGTCATAGTTAGAGTCGATTGGAAAGGCAAAGGTTGGACACGACATCTAGAGACCAAAGACATTTCTTGTCATTCCTCTAGCGTCGAAACTATGCATGTCGAGCCAATATCCAAAATAGGGCGTGTCTCTTTTTTTCCTCGAGGTAGCCATTGCATGTGTGGTGCTAGTCCTAAATTCTAAGAATGTCGTACAAATCAATAATGATGACGGGAGTTCAAAAATATTCTACCACATTGACTAATTCCAGTAATTCTAAACAAGCTCATCTCACCCTACAACTCCCCTCATGGGTGTATCAACTGATTATTTTTCTTAGAATTTACCACTTTAGCTCTCATTTATAAAACTTAATGGACACAACTATCTCAAGCGGACTCAACTCATAAAATTGGCAATCGAAGAGAGGCAAAATTGGTTATTTGACCGGAGCAATTCCAAATCCTAATTTTAGCAATCTGAATCAGAAAGAAATGGCAGTCCAAAAATTCTCTGGTGATGTCATGGCTCGTCAACTCCATAAAACCTACCATAGGAAAGCCAAGTCTATTCCTTCACACAACTCGAGATATCTAGCAGGTTGTTCAAGATCTCCATTCAGACTTTGAGAATTATTCGCAATTTTTTTGGTTGAAAACTCAGCTTTGGAAATCCAAACAAAACGACTATGATGTTATTATATATTACAATGAGTTGATAATATTATGACAAGAGATTGATCAATGTTATGATGACATTAAATAAGAGAATTGCTCTTATTTGTCACTTGCAACAATTACATTTCCAAATATTCTATTCCTACACCACTTATCTCATTACAAAGGAGGGTAACATTTTATCTTAATAATCACCAATCCAATTAAGCTAAGTAGGATTTCTGTAGGATTTAACATCTAAAATTAATTGCAGTATTATAGAATTAGTTGGTAGAACTTTAACCTAATTTAGATTCCAAGCTGAGAACTAATCCTAGTAAGTTAGAAGAGAGAAAAATGATCGTGTCTACATATTCTTAGTTGGATTTAATCGAAGTTTAGAAGAAATTCGAGATCGATTCCTTAATAGGAAACCACTTTCCTCTATTAGAGAGGTCTACTCTGAAGTAATCAGAGTTTAGAAATAATCCAAAAAAAAATCCTTGGTCGGAAATCTCTACTCTCAATTTGAAAAGTCTTTTCTGAAGTTAGACGTGAAGTTGAGAGGAAAAATTATCCTAACTTAATGTGATCATCATTAAAAATTCACAAACCTAAATCTGACCAGAATCGATGAACCCAAATAATGCCCTCACTAATCCTCTACCAATGTTCAGTCCACATCACCTTCTAGTTTTGAGTCTTCTAGTCCAAAATCTAAGACTTGTTTGAATCCCGAGTCTAATGAGTCTAGCCTTTCCATTAGAGAAAGGTCTCGCACCCAACATCCATTGCCCATCATGTGTCGTATGAAAACCTCTAACTCACTTTTCGTGCTTTTACCTCACAACGTGTGGAGATTCATATATCTACATGATGCTATTAAAGTTCCTAAGTGAAAAGAGACTATTATCAAAGAGATGAAAGCTCTTAGAAAAAAATGGAAAGTGGGAATTAGTTGATCCACCAAGATGAAAGACAACTGTTAAGTGCAAATGGGTGTTTACAATTATATATAATTCTGATATCTCTTTAGAATGACACAAGGCTTTACTGGTTGATGAAAGATTTGCTCTGACATATGACATTGATTCTTTAGAAACATTCACCCCACCCGCAAAACTAAAATATGAAAGGGTTCTTCTGTCCCTTGCATCTAATCTTGACTGGCCCCTGCAATAGTTGGATATAAAGAATGTCTTCCTCAATGGAAACTTGGAGGAAGAAGTGTAAATGAATGCACCTCCGAAATTCAGTGAGAAGTTCGGTAAAAAAGAGTGTAAACTAAAAAAATCCTTATACGAGTTAAAGCAGTCATCGAAAGTATGGTTTAAAAAAATTTACACTATTTGTTAAAGGCAGAGTATACTCAAGGGAAAGGAGATCATACAACGTTCTTCAGACATTCAAATGAAGGGAAGATGTATATGTGAATGATATTATTCTCGCCGAAAATGATGCATATGAGATGAACCATTTGAAGACTTTCATATCATCTGTTTTTGAATCAAGGACTTCGGGTCTCAAAGATATTTTTTGGCATGGAGGTCGCTCTATAGAAGAAAGGAATTGTTGTCTCTCAAAAAAAGTAAGTTTTTGATCTTCTCAAGAAAACTAGGATGAGTGGGCGTAGAGCTGCAGACACTTCAATTCCATCTCAATTAGAAACTGAGAGATGGGAAGAAAGGTGATCCAGTGTAATACAATTAAGTACAAAAATTGGTAGAGAAGATGATATAGTTATCACATTCACAACAGATGTTGTCTTTGTTGTCAATTTAGTAAATTAGTTTATGCACTCGCCCTATAAAAAATACCTTAAAGCAGTCAACCAATTCTCGGATATATAAAAGGTACACCAGGTAAAGGCTTGCTCCTTCAGGAAACCAACAAAAAAGGGCTTAGTTATTGATAGGAGATCAACTTCTAGATAATACACCTATGTGGTGGGAAACTTGGTTACATAGCAAAGCATAAAACAGAATGTGGTTGCAAGGGGTAGTGTTGAGGCCGAATATAGGGCTATGGCTAATTAAGTAAGTGAGATGTTACGGTTGAAAAAATTTCTTGAAGGGTTGTAGATCCTGATAAACAAGTCAATGAAGTTATATTGTGACAATAAAGCAGCTATAGGCATCACAGAAAATCTAATGCAGCATGTGTAATATGTGAAGGTTGATTTTAGTAAAAAAAAATCGCACCCAGCGGCTGGCTAAGCACCTCATCGCCTAGTTGGGTGCCCCAGTGCCCAAAAATGGCCTTTAGAACAGAGCGCTTAACAGTCTGGCACATGGTGTGGCGTCTAAGCACCCAAAAGAACTTCTTTCAGACTGAGTGCGAGTGGGGCTCAATCTCGGCCAGATACGCTTGTTTCTAGTGTTGAAAACAGAGTGCCTGGAAAATTGGCCCCTGAGGATGGTGCTTCTAAGTGCATGTAACCGTAATGCAATTCGACCTTTGAAGGATCGTCTTCGCTGAGGGATTAGCGTGTTTGCTAAAGTTAATTTTCGCGGATTCTCTAGTGATGGAAATAAAAAAGAGTACTTGTGAGTTCCAAGAGTTGTACAGAGATTTGAGTGTGGTCTAATATATACAATCTTCTCATTTCTTCATAGTGAATTTCTTGGTGTGTGGCTCCGTGATTTTTTCCTGTTCTCATATTTTTCCAAGTTAAATCTGTATTTTCTATGTGTTACTTTGTTTGTGTGCTTTTGTTCTAAATTTTGCTCTGAATCTCTCAAATCAATTTTTGCAGTTCCTCACAATAGCATGATCGCACAAAGCATGTGAAGATTGACAGACACTTCATAAAAGAGAAAATTTATTGTAGAACTATTGCATGGCATTTATCCCTACTACTCAACAAATAATGGATATCTTCACCAAAAAAACTATTAATGCCTACTTTTGAGTTTCTAGTAAGCAAGTTGGGCATGATAGATATTTATGTTCCAACTTGAGAGGGTGTTGAATTTTTAGGAAGTTGTTAATTTAGTATATTTTATTATTAGGTATTTTCTATTTCTAAAATGTAGCATTATTGATATATCATAATTCATGTTACCTTCTTTTATCGTGGGGATTTATGGCTGATTTTATTATTTTCCTAATGCGGGAGCCATCACCCTCTATTTAGCTTGGAGGAATAATTATTTTTTGCCTCCTAAATACTACAAAAACATCAAATTCTAATTCTCATTAAATAAATAGTATGAATCAACTTTAAATTTCATAATTTCCATGTGAATTTATGCCTAAAAGGAAAAACAAATGAATAAATGACTACACAAAAGTTAGCAGAGCTGTGGCATGTAGTGATTGAAAATTATAGCAGACAGCAAAAACATAACAAACCGCAGCAATTAGAGAAATCAAAATAGTAGATCATTAGTGGCATTCCTTATTTAGTCGATTACTATAGCAATCAACAACATCATCCCCACATGGATCCATAGAAGGAGACAATGGGAAACTTTTTTTCAAGGAAACCATGAAAAAGTTTTTGAAGTTAACCGTTAGGAAAATTTGCACATGGAGAAATTAACAAAATCTAATAAAATAGGAACCTTGAAGGCTAAAATTGAGATTTTTATGACGATAATTAACTAAGCTCTTTACAACAGTTAACCTAAGAAAGAAAGAAAAAATATTGTAGAACAAGCCTGTTTTAAATATCATTAAACATTATTGGCATGTTTAAACATGCCAATGTATAAGATGCCTCAAATATCCATTTTAAAGTGAACACACTCAAACTATTAATAATAATTTCAGGAATAGGCTAAATTGATGATAAAGCATTGGATGTGAATTTGTTATTAGGGCATAGAATGAAGAATCCATAGCTGCCACAGGTTCATGAAATAAAACAAATCAGATTTATTGACGACCAGATTGATACTAGTACTTCTCACAATTTCTAATTTGAAAGCATAAGTCCAAGTGATCTGCAATACTTTGTGACTCTGGTTTACTTGGAGTTAATTCCATAAAGTCCCCTATAAAAAGTATTTTTAAATTTAGCACGTAATTGTCTCATCACCTACGTTTAAATTCCACAAATCTCTATTTACATCAACAATACTCTTATAATAGTAATAATCAATTGATAATTTTCTATGAATAACATTATGCAAAACAAGGCACTGCATATGCTATGCAAATTCAGTAGGTATAGGTTCAATTAGAAATTCAATAAAATCTATTAGTATTTTAAGTACATACCATGTGATAGTTTTGGATGGATCATGAATGTTGGCCAATTAATAGATGACTTACTAGCAAACCTAGCCAAAGATGTATGTTTATTAATCAAAAAGCAAAACATATCACCTAGGCTCCCATTAAATAATTCAATTTGATCATTAGTTTATTAGTAATATCCAAGTGAAAATTTTTAATTGGGTAAGCCTACAAAGTGTGTAAGTGGAGTGCATGTGTAAGTAAATGTCCCGTGCTTAAAACGTAACAAAAATGCAAACCAACTTGTATTGAGAATTATGGAAATTAAGGCCTCAGTGCCTTAGAAAAAGTCAAACTAAGCGGAATTTAGGTTATGGGCACTAAAATTTTGATAATGTTTACACTTTCATTAAGAGAAAATATTTTTTAAAGATCATTAGATAAATTCCAAAATAATGAACTCACTATGAACTAATTAAGGTAATTTTCAAGAGTATTAGTTATGATAGGTGTGTCTACCTCAGGTCATTAGAAGAAGAAAACAAAATATGCTAATATAGATCTACATGGATTATATGCTATCAGTAGGCAAAACAAGCTTGAAATACAAACGCTTGAATAAGTTTTTAAGTTTGAATTTAATATAAAAGAGCCTGGTGATGTAAGAAAGATTCTAGGGATGGAAATTTACAAATATACATAAAAAAAGAGTTGCTTTAATCTCAAAAAATTAATCTAAGAAATATTCATAAAGTTCCTATGGATGATTCAAAAGCTAAATTTCAGCTATAAGGCAAAGTTTAAGTTTTCTAAAATTCAATGTCTAGGAAATTGTAAAATACAATCAAAAGATGTATTGCTTTCCTTACACAAGTGTTATAAGGCTATTGGGTCTCTAGACTGTTTCAAGTAGATAAAGTAAAATCCTTGAAGGAAATATTAGAGGTTTGTCAGCTAGTTATGGAGGTATATCAAGAGAACCGCAAACCTTAATCTAATATTAAGATCAAGTGCAGATTCAATTGAGGTTATTGGTCATGCTGACTCAAAATTTTGTTGGAGATTGGACAAAAGAGGTCTACTACAGCTTATTTGATACAATCCTTGGCAGATTGTCCACAAAAATTAGGGAAAACACATTTTTTATTGCAAGAACATCAAACATTCAACATGTATACAAAAATAAGAACCTACAATTCGAGAGGTAGGTGATTTCTCCCAATTCCTACAATTTGAGAGGTAGGTGATCTCTCCCAATTCCTACAATTTGAGAGGTAGGTGATCTCTCCCAAACCCTAAGACTCAAAGACAATAATCTCATGCATAACTTTAACACTAAAACTATGAGATTTATTTATACTAAATACTAATAAATAACAAATGACTAAATTGCCCTTAAGCACACAAAAGACTAAATTGCCTTTAGGCAATGCAAGCGTATAACAATACTCCCCTTTCAAAAAGACACATTGTCCTCAATGTGAGATAAAAAAAAAGAAACAACTGTTGGATAAAGTCTGGTGGTTTCCACGTGGCGTCATCATCTAGCCATCATTTCCATCTAATCAAAAATTCATAATGACTCAGAGGAGTTTGAAATGCAGTCTTGCGCACATCCTTCAATTGCATCTGAATCCGCTGATATTTTGACTTCAAGTTAATTTTGAAGGATATTGAAGTCCCAACCAACTCGTTCAGTAGCTCATCGATCATCTGAATATGAAATTTGTCAAGTACTGTTTTTTTTTTTTTGTTTACCGCCCGACAAACTACACTGAAACGCCAACTCATATCCTTCTTCTTCACTAGCAACACTAGCTAAGAAATGGAGCTCACACTAAGTTTTATTATCCCGACCTCCATCATCTCTCGTATCAATCTCTCAATCTCACTGTTTTGTATGCGAGGCAGCGGTCCTGGTCACACGCTGATAAGAACTTAAATCTCAAGGTTATTGCAAGCTATGTTCCCTCTAAGGCACTTCGCTCGATCCCAAGATTTCAAATCCACCTAAAGAAGCGATGTTACCCTAAAACCACACGATTCTTTCAGATTGTTGTTGCTCGCGTCCGTTCCCGACACCATAGCTCGACCTTGCAGCGGGCGAAGCCAATTTTGTATGAAACTCTATTATCTTCTTCATCATTTCTTCCTGAGTTGTGAATCTCCACTCAAACAGCCCCTTCACGGACGAGAAACACTCCTCCATTATCAAGAAACGTTCATCTATTTCATATTTGATGATGACACATCTCTTTCTCTATTTTTTCCTCCAAATCATGTATATTTTTGGTCATCGTTACTTCCTATCATTTTCAGCCTGTATGTTGCGATCATGTAATTGATTTGAATCAGGATTGTTTTCTTTAGTTTGATTGCAGTCAAGTGGCTCCAATCGTGACTATTTTACGATTAGGGCAAGCTACAATCTTCCTAGGTAACATGAATCGCTAATGTACTGCGAGCTTAAGCCACAAAAATGGTTGTGTCTGTCACGATCCTGCTTGTCGGTTTCGTCAACTAGCTTAAATCACTACAGTCTTGCAAGGTGTGATTGTTCGGTCCTCCTACAAGCCGTGAGTAGCCCAAATCACGGTTGTATTGCTCCCAACTGCAAGAGTCGCGCGATTGTGCCGCTTAGTATGAAGCGATCCAGTATGTTGCTTCCCAACAGCTCTAACCGTGATTGTATCGCAATTGTTGGCATCCAAGGGAGCTCTAATCATGATGTATTGCATGGATTAATCGTGTGTCGGTCTCTTGTATGTCGCAATTGAATCTAATTCCAAAAGTACCCACGATCATGTCGTTATCGTTCCAACTAGGTCGGTTCGCAACTATATCACAAGGGTACTGTATGTCGCAATCCTATCAGTCTCCTCCGCTAACTTGATCACCACTTTATTGGCATGATCAGACCCGTTGTTGCTTCCCTACTAGCAATGTAATCCCGTCGTCACTTCCCTGCTAACCCAATCACGACTGTGGTGGAGCTTCTGCGAAATCCAGTTGATCTGTATGTACACCGCTGGAAGAGCCGTGATCCTCTTCTATGAGTCGATAGCCTTTTCTTCTTCCCAAGTTCCCAGATTGATGCTCTGATACCACTTGATATGATTCTTGGCAGATTTTTCATAGAAATTAGAGCAAACACATATTTTATTGCTAATACATCAAACAATCAACACGAATACAAAAATAAACACTTACAATTCAAGAGGCAGGCAATCTCTCCCAATTCCTATAATTCGAGGGTGGGAAATCTATACCAAACCCTAACCCTAAAACTCAACGACAATAATCTCAAGCATAACCTTAACCCTAAGCCTATGAGGGTCCATTTATAGTAAACAATAATAAATAACAAAAAACTAAATTGCACCTAGGAAAATAAAAGACCAACTTGTCCTTAGGCTAGGCGCTCGCTTAACATTCTACTTATTTAGTTTGTCGAGGTCCTGTAAATTTGAAATTTCATATTTAGTAAATTATAGATCTATCAGCAAGCAAAACAAAGTATGAAGGAAGAAATTTGGTAGCAAAGCTTGTTGAGAGAGCATTGTATTTTTTATGAAATCATCATGTTTTATACAAACAACCAATGTTCTTTACACTTGTGCAAAAATACTATGTTTCTTACAAGCCTTGAAAGAGAGCAGCCTTAAGGATACCTTTCCACTCTTAGTGGAAGTAAACTTCACTCACTCTAAACTACAAAATGATAAAAGACATGAAAAATATTCTCTTCCCCTCCATGGGTAGAATGCAAGGCTGATACTCCTATATATTTTTTGCTGGGTGAACTGGAGGGAGGATTAGAAAGGCTACGGTGTTGTTGTATTTTGAAGAAAGGAGGCCTTTGCGAGTTTTTCTTTGTTAGCCATCTTTTGTTTCCTGGTTCAGGAGAATCAGGAATATTTGCGATATTATCTTCATCATTCAAGAAAAATATTAAGGGAATGTCTGGTAATGGATTTATGTGGAGACAAATTTTAAACCCTAGATTTACTAAATTCCATTTCTTCTCAATTCCTCTCAGTTGTCTTAAATCCTGGATTTACTAAATCTTAGTGTTGCTGGCAGGATTTAGTCTCGGATTGAGAAATCTTAAATTGTTTCGTACAATTTTATAGCAAAAAATGGAAAGCTACAGAAATCCATCTGGAAAAAATGGGCCTTGTTCAATAATGACAAATGCCTCAATGCAGTGGACAGCAATGCACGGGACATCAACATTAAAGAAGAGAAAATTGTTATTGCGGTTAAGAGCTTAGGCTCTAGCGGAACGCAAAGGAAAGATGGTTTAACTGCATCCTTTTACAAAAACTATTGGCAAATTGTGGGCCAGGAAGTTATCAATGCTATTTCAGATTTTTTTTTCTCCACTTTTCAAATGTCTCCCCCATGGAAGGAAACTCTGGTCACTAAATGCCGAATCGTCGGCTCAGTTTAGACGGTTAAGTCTGTGACAAAACAATTTACAAAATCGTGGAAAAATCCTGGTCAATGGACTTAAAGGCATTCTACCGTCAATCATTTCAGATGAAAAAGCTGCTTTTGTACCCAAGAGATCAATTTCTGGCCATTGGCTCACGGCTCAAAAAATAATGAACAAATTCAGAATCTCTGTCTTAACCGTGGGACTTAAGACACTAAAAATTGACATGAAACAGGCTTATGATAAGGTGAGTTAGAGAACTCTCCAGTTTATGATGGATAAAATGAACTTCACTGAGAAATTTTGTAAATGGGTAATCAATTGTATCAAACAACCAAGGTTGTGCCACTTGATCAATTGTAGTATTTCTGACGCGGATACGTCTCCCACACAAGATGTGGGATCCTGCAAGAGAAGAGAGATTGATGCGGGATGTGATGACCCCAGCGCCGAACCGGGCAACATTTCACGTGAACCGGTCCATCCCTTGAAAGGTGCATATTGCATTAATTAAAATAACAGAAAGTTACATAAAGAGTACAGAACTATGCCCCAGGGGCACCCAAGAAAAAAAATCTTATTATGTTCTATAAAAGAAAAAAGGTCATGATAAGCATGCACCTGCCTAAGTACAAAAACATCCTGCAAGGCCTGCTGGGCACAAAATTGAGCAGCCTTGTTTTAAGATCTAGGAATAAAAATAAAAAGAGCCTGTTTGAAAATCATGAGAAAAGACAAGTCCAGGCTATATTGTGGTTGTCGGCTTCAAGAACATTTGTCAAAGCTGTGCCGAAGAAAATCCACCACATTTTGGCAATCACCGTCAAGAATGATTCCTCGCATCTCAAGTATGGTTCAAGCCAATTTTTAATAAAAAGAACAGCTTTGAGTTCCACCAGTGCACAGTCCCAATGCTTTCCCACTGCAAGAAAGCAATCTCCCATCTCATTCCGGATAATCATCCCTACCCCCGATGCATAGGAGGGAAGAACAGCACAGTCGAAGTTCACCTTCAACCAACCGGGAGGGCAGGGCACCGAGAAGGGTTAAGTGGCAGACCGGAGGTTTGAGAAGTACCCCATTGCCCCCAAATTGGGTAAAGCTGAGTAGAAACAAGACCTTCCAAAACAGTGGCAGCAATAATAGTCAGAGTTCCATAGGATTGATTGTGCTTTTTTGCATTTCTAGCTCTCTAACATTGGTAAACAATATTACAAAAATTACGAGCCTGGTCGAGGCTGAAGTTTGTTGACTGTTTCAAGGCCTGAAGAATTTCCTTCCAATTTGGGAAAGAGGGGGACAACCACTCAGCATTTACCGAGAGCAGCAATCACAGAAGTGAGCACTTTGCAATTAGTGCAGATATACAAAATATCTTCGACTTGGAGGCAGCCCCATGGCCATTCACGTTGCACACCAATCCTGTGCTTAACTAACCAGTCATTAGTAGGACGGGCATCCCTGGCAATTCTCCACCAGAACAGCTGAGGGAGGAAAGGACCGCATGATCACTCCTTCACGGGTAATGGCCGACTCACTGAGGGAACCCCACCCTTAGCACACCTAGTAGTATTTATATGTTATTTTGTGTGTTTTAGGGCAGTTTTTTACTTCAGATTTATGCTGTCGGCGTCTTTCTCTATGGCTAGGGCTGTATCTGAGGACAGATGGTACTTACGGCTACATCCTGCTCCAAGCTGGTGATCACCTCTTGTATTCCTCCCTCTCCCGCTTTCCCCACTCGCTGCCACGCCCTCCAGAAACTTGCTGTTTGCTCCTGCAACCTCCAACAGCCCCGCCCCCAGCTTGCTGCCGCACCCCCACAACAGCCAACCGGCTTGCTTCCGCACCCCCTACAGCCAAGTTGCTTGCTATGGCCCCTACCTATCCTCCTCTACTTGCTGTCCAGCCGCAAGCCTACCCTCCCCTTGCTGCCACCATGCATCCCTACCATCTACAACTCTTCATTTCCACTATCTCTACACGCAGCCCACCACCTTTAACCCTCGCCCTAGAGAGTCATTGTATTTGTGTCATTGTTTTTCCTATTTTTCAAGTGCTCTTGAATTTCAGCAATAATATTATAATTCCGTTATGGTTTGGGTTAACTACGATATCATTTGATATCATAGCTAGCATAATCTTAGTCTTATCCTAGAGTTTTCAAAGCATCCGTCATGCCCAAACCACCCCCATTCCAAAAAAAATTAAATACCCTCTTTCAATTCTCAAACCCTAACCATACAACTCTTCGTTTCTACTATCTCTACACACAGCCCACCACCTTTAACCCTTATCCTAAAGAGTCATTGTATCTGTGTCGTTTTTCCTATTTTTGAAGTGTCATTGTCTGTTACCCCCTCTGAATTTCAGCAATAATAATATCAATCCATTGTGATTTGGGTTAACTCTGATATCATTTGGTATCAGAGCTAGATTAATCCTAGTCCTATCCTAGGGTTTCCAAGTATCCACCATACCCAAGCCACCTCCACTCAAAAAAAAATTCTTTCGTATCCTCAAGTACCCTCTTCCAATTCTCAAACCCTAACCATGTCACCAATGAGACACCTATTAAAACCTACCCAAGAAGAGATATAGGGAGAGATCCGTCGACTTCAGCAGACTTGCAAAGATTGATGACGGGACCCAAGGGAAGATTACCCTCCATCGTTATATGGAGAGTCGAAGAAGAGAAATGGATGAGAATCTGAATCCCTTCCATAGGAAGGACTTCAGCAATGAGGAAGACAAATCACGATGCTTCAGAATTTATTATCAGAGAAGGCCGAGGGAAGAGTCAACATATGAAGGATAGAGATTTTGGAATAAAAGTGGATCTACTAGTGTTCGATGGAGGTATGGATCCAGATAATTTCATTGAATAGTTACGATCGGTCGAAAGAAACTTCGCGTGCAAAGAGATGCCAGGAGATAAAAGAGTGAAATTTTCTACCATCAAAATGAAAATGAGCACCTACCTCTGGTGAGAAATTTTGAGGCACGAAAGGAGAGAAGTGACCAAAATTACCAGATGGGGGAAAATGAGGAAGGAGATGCAAATAAAATACTTACCGCCTCATTACCGTTAGGATATATTTCTGAGGCTCCATCACCTACAGCAAAGAGACCTATTAGTAGAGAAGTTCATAGCACAGTTTGACCAACTGTAGATGAAATGTCAGTAAGGCCAAATGAACATATCATAGCTCGATATCTGGGGGAGCCTGAAGCCAACTATCAGTAACATCGTGCAACTGCAAGCCTAATGGTCACTAGGAGATGTCAAGACCTTAAAATTGGGTGGAGAGACAACAAAAACAGAACAGGCAACCACCATCATTCAAATAGCTACCCGCAGTTGAAGACATCAGTAGGAGCATGCCTCTATGGGTTGAAAAAACATGTTCAAAGACAGAGCCACTCAGAGTGAGAAATCTAAGAAGAGTAGCACACTACTACAGTCCTAACCAGAAAATACTTCAAATGTCATGGATTTGGGCACATCGTCTTCAATCGCTCGAAGAGCCGAGTTGTGATCTTTACTGAGCAGGGTGTAATGAAAGAAGTCAATAACAATGAAGGAACTTAAGAAAAGGATGAAAATTATCAACTTCGGACATATGAGAGTGAGACACTTGTGGTATGACGAGTCCTTCGTATTGAGGCACCAGAGGAGCAACTGTGGCTTCAACAGCAATAAACATTTATCCCACTAAGTGGGGTTGCTACATGAATCTTTTTTCTCCATTGTGTCCTACTGAGTGTCATATTTTCATTTAATTCTAATAAATGATCATTTTTTATACAATATGTCCGAGTCTTTCTAGGTTTACTTCTGTATTTCTTAATATAAGTCGAATCTTAAACACTACTCTCCTAGCTGGATCATCAGATGGTCGGTGTTTAATATGACCAAACCATCTAAGACGACTCATTCTAATTTTGTGCGCCACTGGAGCTACACTAGCCCTAGCAGGATATTCATTTCGCATTTTATCTCTATGTGTAAAGTCACTCATTCACCAAATCATTCTCATCTCAGCAACACTTAACTTAGTGTTATGCTTCTCTTTTAAAGATCAACATTCAGCGTCATAGAGCATTGCAAGTCTCACCACCATCTTATAAAATTTTCCTTTCAATCTAAGTGGTACATTTCTATCACAGAATAGGCCCGAAGCATTCCTCTACTTCAACCAACCAACTTGAATTCTACTAATAAAATCCACATCTATATGACCATCACATTGAACAATAGACCTGAGATATCTAAAGCATTCACACCACAATATATTCTACATTCATTGCACTGTGAAGGAAAAAGATATGTATCATCATTATTGATGGGGGTAGCAGCAAAAATTTAGCGTCAACACTGATGGTGGACAAATTCAGCATCACGAGTTAAAGACATCACCAACCTTACTACCTGACATTGTGGATTAGTATTGATAGAAGGTGTCCCGTGGAGTTTTTGGTTGGGAGCTAGTTGCATGATCATATTTGGTGAGATGTAGTGTTCGTGGATGTCTGTCATTTTTTATTGGGGAGACTGTGGTAGTATGAAAACAAGACTCAACATGATGGGCATACAAACACTTACTCATTCACAAAAGATAGCAAGAGCATAACCATTCTACCTTCTGTGGAGTCCAAGATTAGAGGTACCCTACCAGCAGAGAAGCATCAGAAGAATCACTCTGGGTGATGACAGAAGATCATGACAGAGGAGCTCGTAGCAAACACAAGATAATCAGTACATAGAGAGTTTCAGAACATCCTACTCGCTAGCCTACCATCGTGGCCACTACCATTCAGAGATTCAGATTATCCTCACCTTTGATCGAGTTGAACAAACCTTTGGTTATTTTTGGAGCATTCAGCAGAATAGACTTCAAATGTAATCCCGATTCAACTCATAAGGGTATCATCCAGTTTGCTTGCAAGTGAGCAAAAATCCTCAGGTGTTTTGGGATGCAGTGCAGTTGTCAGTGGGATCCAAGTGATTCTCAGACCTCAATCGAAGAAGTTCAATCTCGGGAGATTACAACTCCACTACTTTCAATGTGCAGACAAAAACTTCAACGAATGAGGTTGAATCTCTCCCGACCCCAAGAGACTGACGCAGGTGCGTCTCCCACACGAGATGCGGGGTCCCACAAGAGACGCAAAACTGGCGCCAGTGCATCTCTCGCAGGGGAAGCGGGACACAACGACCCCAACTCCAAAACTCGGTGATGTTTCGCATGAATCAATTCATCCTGAGGGAGGAAAGAACCGCACAATCAATCCTTCAAGGGGAATTGTCACCTAATTGAGGGGGGGCCCATCCCTAGCTACCCGAGTAGTATTTATATGTTAATTTATGTGTTTTAGGGCATTTTTTACTTTAGATTTTCCTCACTGGCACCTTCCTCCTTGACTAGGGTTATGTCCGAGGACAGGTGGTGCACCGGTTGTATTAAGCTCCAAGGTCGTGATTATCCCCTCGTATTCCTTCCTCTCTCACCTTACCCGCTCACTGTCACACCCTCCAGCAAGCTATTGTTTGTTGTCACAACCTCCAACAGGCCCCCAACTTGTTATCACACCACCCAACAACCAACCGGCTTGCTGCTACACCACAGCCAAGCTGCTTGCTACCACCCCTATCTATACTCCAAGATTTGTTGGCCAGCCGCAAGACTATCCTCCCCTTGCCACTGCCAGGCCTCCCTACCACCTAAAACTCTCTGTTTCCACTGCCTCGACATGCAACCCACCACCTTCAAAGCTTGCCCTAGGAATTCATTGTGTCTGTGTCCTTGTTTTGGCTATTTTTTTAAATGCCTTTGTTTGTAACCTCTTTCGAATTTCAGCAATAATATTATCATTCTGTTGTGGTTTGGATTAACTCCAGTATCAATTTCACTGTGGATTCAAGCTGAATGTAGTTTCCGCCAAGGCTGTCCCCTTATCGTCCTGCCTATTTATCATTTGTTCTGAATCGCTTCCTATGGTTTTCATGCAAAGGGGACAGAATCTGGACGTCAACATCACCAGAAATGGAATTCAGCTTTCACATCTCCAACACGCTTATAGCATCCTCATCTTTTCTGAAGCTAGTATGCAAGCTGCCAAACTTATAGACAAACTCCTCCAGGACTTACAGTAAATGGACTGGACAAAAAATGAACTCTGTCAAATCGGCAGTCATTTTTAGTAAGGCAAAATTCTGCCTCAAAAGGTGGAAAGCAAAATAAACTCATATGGAATTAGCACCTGTCTCTTGCAGGAAGAATAACTCTTAAAATTACCTCATCCTTTCCATGCCATACTATCTATCACACACACTGATGTCCTGCCACTAGTTATTCTCCATAACATTGAAAATAGCTGCCGCAACTTCCTTTGGAACAAGGGAACCAACACTAGAGGCCTGGCACTATGTTTCCTAGACTGAGCTATGCAAACTGACAACAATGGTCCGTACAAGATTCAAGCGCCAATTGAATGGAAAGGACATTCGAGGGCCAGACTTGCTTAGGATTTCGTAACCAACTGTAATTCTCTACTAACATAAATCAGTGGTGCCTTAATATGGGCAAAACATATTGGACTCAACTCAAAAAAGAGGTGACTTGGTAACCTGGAAGGTTCTTCTGGATAGGACCAAAAAATCACAACATATCATCAGATGGAAAGTGGTCAATGTTAATGACATTAGTATAAATGAACAAGCTTGGATCTTCAAAACTCCACTATCAAAATGGCTAAGATTTATTGATATCCAGGAAACCTAGAACTGCTTTGTGTAGCATATCATTAATGAGACAAAATGGAATTTTCAAAGCTTGCCACATTGTTTTGAGACAAAACTGCGCACATGAATCTCTCTAATCCCTATTCATACTCAATTACAGAATGATCAAGTTGAGCTTATTCACTCATATTCAAGAAAAAAGATTCCATAAAAAATTTTGACCGACAAATTGCTTGGTTGGCTAAAAAACTAAAAATTCAGCTGTGGGAACATCTATTTTGGTGGAAACTCTACATTGATGCAATACTGACAAACTGCTAGTTATATAAAAAAGGTATAACCTATAATAGACTTTGCTCATGGGGATGCAAGCACGGGAAGACACTACACGATCGCTGAATATAATATTCTCAAGGAAATGTACCAAAAATTCTACCAATAGAGCTTCATCCTCCCAAATTCAACAATATCTAGATGGTGATTGATGGGATTTCTAATCTCAATAGCTCCAAAATTTGGCCTATCTTCATATATTGCAAAGTTGTCTACTGATGTTGGCACACTTGATATGCCTGCAAGCACAAAAGAACTTATGGAACTACCATTATTTTGGCTACAATCACATTAAAAGCCTTGACCTTAACTCACACTCCATCTCAATGAGCACATGGACACTAATCAATCAGCCCCCCGGCCCCGGCCACAGCCCGCCAGGATGGGTAAAGGTAAATGTGCGTGGGGCACTACTCGCATCCCACATAGCTACAGGTATTACAATTGGAGATGAAAAAGGTGACCTCTTGGGAGCAGCAGGCAACTACATTGAACATTGGGATAGTGCTCAAGTTGAATTAGATGCAATCACCTCCTTGTAACAGATTATTGAGTCGCGGATGCATGAAGTCAAAGGCATCATTGTGGAAAGAGACAACTACAATATTGTATCATCGCTTCGGCGGACCAGGCATAGCGCTAAGTGGATAGGAAGACCACAGGAAGGCATAGAACATGCCTTTTTACAGAATTCTGACAAGTTCTGTTTCAATACATAGATAGAAAAAAGAATACCGTGGCACATTGCCGTGCACAAATAGCCCTCACGAGGAATTTTTTGACTAAACATATAGATGCTTCTGATGTGCTTTTCAATTTTTTTTATTTCAATAGATCGCATGTAAATGCCTAAATGGCATCGTTTCTATTTTGCTCCTTTTGATATATATATGCAATATGCACACATTCAGGAGTCTGCATGCCCCATGGATGTAGAGTTCATGCCAAAGCCAAACCATTTTAATCACTGGTGTTCCGTGAGTGCTTGTTCTTGTTGTTTTTGTTGTCTTTTAGTTGATGTGATTTTTATAAGATTTATTCTGTTTCTTTACTTTTATTATTTTTTTTTTATTATTATTTTTGCCAAGTTTTTGAAACAACAGGCTCGTGAATCTTCTCTGGCTTATAGGAAAATATTGCATTAGGGTTATGGCAATGCAATGGTTCCACTGAAGTCTATTAGTTATTTGCATACCATAATAGCATTCTACAGAAGGGAACAAAACAAACAAGGAACCAATAAATAAGAAAAATAAAATGCAACTCGATATATTGCACTTGACGCCAAGTACAACATCCTCCGTTCTTGGCAATGAACATATGCAAACGATAACAAAAATACCCAAACCATCGAAAATCCTTAAAACCCAGAATTCCAGCTTAAGAGAAATAAACAGCATAATGAAACCTTAAAATTTCCGTAATCAAAATCAAACACCCTAAACAATACAATCACAAGAAGCCCTAAATCAAGATCACACAAGAGGCTACAGAGCGAACACTCACGAGTAATCAGCAAAAGCACAAATCCATTCTTTCAGAAAATTTAAAAGAGGCACCTTACGGGAGAATCAAAGCCCGGCCTCAGTGGGTAGATTGGGAATTTGAATGCTGCACGCGGTTGTAGATAGCCTCGCCTACAAGATAAACGCTGAAAGCAACAAGGGCGATACCGAGGCCGGGAGTCGCGTTTCTAAACTGGTTGACCAGCATCGGGTGCTTCCTCCATTCATCTCGCCTACGGAAGAACTCACCCGTCGGCCCCAATGTCTTCCCCATTATTCCGTCGTCTTGCTTCGTCCCTCTCACAGATCTTCGAAGCCCGACTCGCCTGCTGTGCTGGTTTTACTCGGAAAATTGTTTAGTTGTCAGGGGCAATTACGTACATAGCACTAAAAAATTTGTTTGATATAAATAAAATTAAAATGAATGCGGTGTTCGATCTACATCGCCGATCACCGTAATCAAAATTTTTTTAAGATAAAAAAAAAAGTTAAAAATGAGGCCCACTGAAATAGATCTTTGTGGTGATCGACACTAAAGATTGGACCGTATTGAATAAATTTTCACTATTTTATCTATTTTTCAAACTCTCTAATATTAGAATTCATAATAAAAACTCAACCAGTGTTTTTCATTTTCTCAAGTTCTCAATAAATTAATCTTGGCGAGGAAAAATGCACCCATTTAGTTGTTCAAAAATAATAATAATAATAATAATGATAGTTTTATAAAAAGCAAATTTTCAAGTGTTATGCCTTGATTACAAATATTATTATTTTCTTAAACATGTTTTGCATAATTGAAGATGAAAACATAGTTCTTAAGTTCTAATGAGTTATGATATATTATGAGAATAAGGATAATAAAATATAGTTGGATGTTTTCTATAATTGAAGTATTAGGCTTATGAAGCCATATTAAATCTATGAAAGACAAGTGCTAAATTACTTGTGAAGGGAGCATTAAGGATGATAAGTTGGAAGAAGAATAATAATAAGGCACTCTTAGGAAAACTTTTTTTTCCCTTTTTTTTTTTTTTTTGACATGCTTTATGAATAAAAATGTAAGTATATTTTTTTAATTAGCCATTATTGGGTGGTTATTAAAAATAAACTCATGAGCTTTACTAATTTATCATTTTTAGACAATTAGTCATGCCGCACTTATGTACGTGTAGAGTCCATGAAAAGATCTTTTATGAGCCAACTATATGTATTCCTATTTAGCTTATCTCAATTTGGGCTATAAAGAAGAAAATAAATAGACCCATTTTGCAAAGAGATATACGGGAGGTAACAAAAGCAAAATCAACTGCAAGCTAGTCCATTCTTGGACAAATTTTTATCAGCAAATTTAAACTAAAACAAATAATTAGACGCCTTAACGAGTTTTATCGAAAATTCTCCTACATGGTGAGGAGTAGGAGAGATAATGGGTGTGAGAGGGAGGTGGTGCTCAATATTGACCCTACCTTTGACTCAGTTTATCTTAAGGATAAGAGGCAAAGGAAGAGGGATGTGGAGTTATATGTGTAAGAGGAAGGTGGAAGAGATTAAAGGGTAATCCCCTTCCATCATGTTCTAGATAGACAACTTGAGAAGGTTGGGGTAATCACATTCCATCAGGCCCATAATAGACAACTTAAGAAGGTAGGGGAAGTTAGTTCATTCCTTTACATCATGTCACCAAATAGTTAGATGCTAATAAGATACTTGATATCAACTTATTCATTTCTATTATGTATAAAAGTGATGCACAATTAGTAAGATATAAAAAAAGACCATCAAGGCACAAAATATTTAATTGACGATTTTATAAATTTATTAATAAAAAGACATGGGCAGACAAACATGCATCATTATTCTCTCTCACATTGATAAGGAGTAGTTGTCTTCTTCCAATCCCTAGATGTTTAGATTAGTTGATCTCCCAAGTGAATGAATTAGGAGTAGGTAGTAGAAGTGCAGCATGATTCTAACAATTGATTTATCCAACAATTTATTTAGATAGAAAGATAAAAACATTGCACTTCATTTGAAATGTGAAAATTGGATCTTCATCACACTAATTTTTATTTTATTTTTTATAACACTTTGATTTGTCTGACTTTCCAGTAAGGGGGTGCCCAAGTCTTACTAATAAAAAATTATTATATTGCTTGAATTATTTGATGATAGGTCTAGATCAATATTTTTTACGTATATCAAGCCAAATAGAAAAGGAACCTTCAATCAGCTTTAAAATACAATTTGTGTGTTTTTAAAGAGGAAGCAAGTTTCTAAAGCCATGAGTTGATGCAAAGCTCATATATTATCCAATAAACAAAATAAAGTTGGTTAAATAATATATGATATCTCAAATCCTATAAAGGCCATGATGTTGTGTGACCATTAACCTTCTTGAGTATCAATGCAAACCTTACAAATAATGACTACTCTGTTTTACAAGTACTCTCCTAAATTAGTAAAGTAGTTAGAGTTATTTAATAGCAAAAGGAAACTTTTCTCCTATAAATATATTGGAGAGTGAAGGAGAGTTACAATAGATGAGTTTCTAAAGCTATTATAAGATAAGCCATCTAATACTAAATAAAAAATAAATAATAAAAATAATTCTTACTTATTTAATTTAATGAGTCATCTATATATTATTAACAACTGTGACTATAGAGTGTATGTGATATTTCATATTCAACATATAGTTGTAAAAATAAGTCTTTTGGAAGCCTTAATTAATCACATGGAATTCTACAAGAATCATATATGTGTAGATTTATTTTAAATAATGTTGATTGATATGTCAATCAAAAAGCTTTTTTATTTCTCATAGATCCAATGCATATTATTTATCTCAGTTGTTTAATCAATTTTAGTAAGATCTATCATATTATATCTCTTAAATTGTGTCTTATCTCTCAAGTTACACTTTATTATGCTATGATCATAGTGTTATAGATCTTAAATTATTGTGTTATTGTGTTATGTTATAACGGTGTTGTACCTATTGTGACTTTGAGTAAAATTTTATATAACTTATTATGTTTTAGTTGTTGTGCTATAGCTATGTTGTAGATTGTGTGCTATTATATAAAATATATTACAATTTGTTATATTGTAGCTATTATGTTGTATATGTTAGATATGTTATGTAGTTCTTTAAAATCTCTTATAAACTATTATATCATAATTGATGTGTTATAAATTTAATGTTTTGTTATTCTCATTTTTGGCTTATTCTTATTGGCTCAAGCATAATTGAACTTCACTTGAGCTTGGACTTGACTAAACCCTAACTTAAGAAAATTAAATATTTAACTTAACAAGAGTCAAAACATTCAAGACAATCTTCAAACACAAACAATTTTAACCAATCTTAGAGATAACCCTAAAATTAGCTCTAAATATAATTAAAACTCTAAGAATATTGTTTTCTCTCTTGAGATTATTGTAAGACTCAAAACCTCATTCTAAGGGTTACGCGAGGCTTATTATCACCCAAAAAAACCATTCAAACAAGTTTGGCAATCTTTTGGATAATTTTTATGTGAAATTATTCAATTTAAATTTTCATACATGACAATTATCATGGTAAACCCAAAAAATTATTTTTCATTCCACAGGTCAATCCAGTGATCAAAACTACATTTTGTAAGTTGCAAAATCTTTATATTTACATATGAAAATCATGCAAACTAGTTTGGCGGTCATCAAACATCATGTTTTATGTAAAATTGTGCACTTAGAGTTTCCAAGCATGAAAAATTGTCCTAGATAAAAATTTTTCAACAAGTCATTATTTTTAAAAATGGACTTTACCATTGCATCAATATTGTCAAAAACTTTCAATTGTAATGTTATAAAGTTTAGGATAATATATTTCACACTATGGGTAATTTGCAAGTATACGTATCGTTTCAAGTAAAATAGAGTTTTCTATAAAAATCTCAATAACGATGCCATAAGGGAGCAATAATTATTTGTATAGACTTTTACTTAAAATTTTACTTAAAAACTTAAATCTACTAAATTTCTACAAGTTCTGTTTAAAACTAAATGTTAATGTAGAAATTCTAAACTATGCTAAATGCAAAAGAGAGTTCTAATTATGAAAAAGAATATTTCCCCTTGCAATGAGTTCATAATATATGTATGAATCAAAAGGTTTAAAAGTTTAAATGATGTATTGTGATAAATAGCATCATACATGTTATTTACCCTCTCCTGTGTGCATAAAAAAATTATCTAATCTAATGTAAATTCTTGATTGTATGGTTATGCTTAGTAGATTCTAGTCTCTCACCTCTAGAGTACCCACTGTGCCCTCTTTGTAGTACTAACTAAGGACTCAAGTTCTGACGTTAGTCCAAATTGGTAAAGGGTCAAGCCTGTCACCCTAGAAACACCAATTCTACACCCATCAAATCTTATCTCTCTATCTATTTGCACCAACCAGTGGACTAGGCCACCCCGTCCTAAAGATTAAAGTGGTGTTGACCTCACTTTTGGTTGAGGTCTAGTTTTCTCCTTAGTAGCCTAGGTCTAGCTATAAGACTTTTCTGTTGACTTTTTCTAGAGGACTATAAAAGGAACCATCACCATTGGAAATTCTAAACTCTTCTCTGCTCAAATTGAAGTTCCACATATTGGCCCTGACATTTAGCACTTGGTAGCTCAAGGGGAGTCCCCATAGGACTACTTGGCCTTAGGTTTGACCCTGGGTGTTGGTCTGGAGCTAGTTCACTCACTTACACTTGCTTTCACTGACATTCACTCACAATCCTAAACCCAAGCCTTCCTGACTTTGATCCCTTGATCTTTTGGGAGACTCGTGTAGATGGTCCCCTAGACCCACTAGCCTTAGGCTAGGGTCTAGCCAAGACCAGTACATAGAGGACCCAAATGGAGATTCCATTGGTCCATGACTTAAATAGGGTGGTTGGCACCCCACTTTCACTAAAATATCAAACTTAGTCTTTTGCCCCCAAATCTACCCAACTTACCAAAATACCTCTGAACCCCAAATTTGACCAAAATTCCCAAAATTACCCAAACTGCCCAAGTTTGTCCAAAAATCATCTCAAACCATTTGAAATTATCCAAATTGCTCAAAACTTCCCAAAATTGCCAAAATTACCAAAATACACCTAATTTTGATAAAATTACAAAAATACCCATGGTGACCCTTCAATTAAACCTAATTTGATGAATTTGACCAACTTTGACCAAAAGCCCCAAATTGCCCTTAAAGACCCAATTTCTCCAAATTCACCCTAAATGTCTACCAATTTGATCCTAATCTTCTCCAATTTTAATTTTAAACTCAAATTCATCATGATCAAACTTAAATCAAACCAAATCCAAGTCCAATTGACCCACATTTGAGTCTAATTTCAACCTAAATAAAAAGCCCCAATTTGGCCTAAAACCAAAATCCCACTCAATTAAACACCCAAATCTTTCCAATTGCCCAAATTATGCATTATGAACTCTTTGAAACATCTCCACACATAAAATTAACCCCTCAATTGACCTTGGTCAAGCTTCAATTTCACTCAATTTTAACTCAAATCAAAATCTCCCAAATTTGCCCCAATTTAGCTACGTGCCCAAATTCCACCAAATTGAATGCCCTAATCCCAAAATTGGCACCCAATTAATGTTGAGAACTCTTCATGACATTCTCTTAGAGCATTTTGAACTCTCAATTTGGACTTAACCCAACTCTAGCTCAACCTAAACCTAAGTCTAAACCTACATCCCCAAATTGATCAAGTGCCCAAAATTCCTCAAATTGAACCTCCAAATCAATTCAAAATCACTCCAAATATTTTCTAAACTCTTTATGACAATCATTCACACCAAATTGATCAATAAATTGGGCTCAATGTCATGTCTGACCTAACCCAAACCCAACTTCAAGACAATTTAACCCAAATTGAACCCATGCACCAAAATTGACTAAGCTATGCCAAAGTGACCAAAGTAATGACAGCACAACCACCAAATGTATCCTAGTGAATAGGGTAGACCCACCTAGCCCACCCTATGATAGTCATGGACCAATGGTCCCTTGATTTAGGGGATTTTATCTATTTTTAGGCCTAAACCAAGAAATACTTGTCATCATACCGTACCATTAGGAGTTTATCATAATTAAACCTCCCACTGGATCACCTAGCTGCCTGACCACTTCCTATGCTTTGGTCAGCCGCCCTAGTCACCGAAAAATACCAAAATTGAGAGCCCCATGTGTCCATCCAAACCCAATCTCACCCATCCAAGCTGGTCAGCTCCAATTGGTATTTGACATTTTTCTTCCCTCCACCTAAGCACCCAATTGCACTTGAATTGAAGCCTTGAGCTACACCCCAAGCCCCTTTATTTAAACCACCTCCTCCATGGCCAAAACATGAGCTAGCAAATTTCCTTGAAGTCTCTGTCTAAGTGTTTCTAGACACTCTCCAAGAACTCCTAGGCTCAAGCCCACCCTTTTCCCCCTCTGGATTCCCCTATAAGAGCTCAATCTTGTGTTCAAAATTCAAGGAAAATGAGGAAAAATTTCCCCACAGCTCCATAGTCCACCAAACTTCAATTAACTGTGCACACACCATCCCCACAGTGAGAGGAGTTGATTCCCCACAAAAGCCCCGTCCTAAACAGCCTCTAACATAGCTCTAGACCAACACCTGAAATCGAGCTTGATCGAAATCATACCCAGACATTTCACCAGGGCCTAGGACTTCATTTGGAGGTTTGTTAGACCTAATTGAAGCTGCCACAACCATATTATTGAGGCCTTCTCTCTCAGACAAAGGTATTGAACCTTAACCTTAATCCGAGTCTATTTTGATTCTCCATACGTATTTACTGTATTTCATACTGTATAATCCATATAGATATGTTTGTCTCAAATAGATGAAGGTTTAGAAACAAACCCCATGTGATTTGGTTGAGTCTAGACGATGATCTTAAGGTTTAGTGTGAACGGTTCTCGGGCTTGGACAGTTGAGGACGATGAAGGAGAGCTGTCTAATTGCACGTTTATTCAATGGACGGAGGAGATCAAGCCAGAAAAATGCTTGGAATGAAAAGGAGGGTCGCGTGGCAGCTGAGGTGGCTGGCGGCATCGAATAGTGGAGCACCGCGTGTTTAAGTAGAAAAATATGGATTTTTTGGATTTATTTAAATGTCTGAACTTCAAAAATTCATATCTTTCTCTAATAAAATCATAAAAATAAAATAAAAATACCTTCTTTCTTAGTGAATAAAGGAGAATAATATGGAGTAAAAATAAAAATTATTTGTTGACTCTCCTATTTCTAATGAATTCTCTAGAGTATTTTAATTCATCAGGATCAAACTTTGTTCACCATAGCTTGAAATTTTGAGAGTTTGTTTCTAATGATAGAGGAGATGTTCTATAATTTTTTCAAGGTTAATTTTCAAACTAGGATGGCTATTCTGACTTATTTTAATTATATAACTTAAAATACCACTTGAAAAATTATGAACATAATTTTAGTAGGTAATCTATGGTCAGAGAAGCTTAGAAAAAATGTCATGATGATTTGAATTATTCTATACATTTCTATAGTTAATTAAATGCATATATCTTGCTTTAATTTATGTAAATTAAATACTAATAAAAATTTGACAAAATCAATTCCACATTGTGCATAAAAATCATGTTAACCCACTACAAAAAATTTTAAAATTATTTGATTAATTTTAAGCACTATAGTTGATTTTTCATGAAATATTGTATTTTTGTACAAAAATAATTATATTAAATTAAATACATTTAAGAAAATTATGAAAAGTGGTTTTCCAAGTTATTTGTGATTAGGAGCACTTATGAAAAATAAAACTCCTTTTGATAAAATACTTGATTTTTTGTCTATATTTTGTATTAAAAATAATTAAAAATGGTTAAAATTTTCAAAAATACAAAAATATTTCGAAATTTTCCAAATGGTTCTAAGTTAAAAATAAATTTCTAAAGGCTTAAAATGCACTTTCCTATTTTTCTCATTAAAATAATTATAATAAATAAATTAAAAATCATAAAAAATGAAAATTTAGTTCTCTGAGTTCTTTGGACTCAGAGAAGTTTAATAAAAATATTAAAAATAATTTTTGTAATTAAAATATATTTTCCATTCAAAAATCAATAAATAATTAAATTAAAGATTTAATTCAAAAAATCATAGAATTTTGTCTAAGTGTTTCTCAGACCTAATGAGACCTCTAATAACTTTCTCATGAATAAAAAAAATTATTTTGGTTAGTTAATTAAGTCAACTTTGAAAATACTACTTTCTAAATTTAAATAATTATTTAAATTAAATTAAATTTTGAAAATTCACATGTTCTCCTCTGATGTTTTAATTGATCCATGGATGGGACACTCTAAAAATTTTCAAAGTCATTTGAATTTTGATTAATGAGCTATGAGGTGAAGAGCCCCAAAGGCAAATGGGTAACTTTAGATTTTGGTGCCTTAATGAAAATTTAGGATTAATAAAGGGAAAATGGGTGATTTTGATCATAATGAACATGTTTGAATGACTGAAATACAGTGGGATTAAAAGGTAGGAACTCGTTTGCCACCTTTTCCATAATAAGAACAAAATTGTAGTTTCCTTAATTATCATGACTTGGAAGTCAATCAAAATTAAACGATTCTCAAGTGATGGGTTCGAGTTAGAAGATAATATTTCACTAATTTTAAGCCCATAATTGATGACAATGTGATCTTTTAAATAGAATGCATGTTATTTAAATCAAAATTTTGCTAGTTACCGTTTCACATATTGTGATTGTTCAGGGCTTGGTAGTGACCTAGGCTTGACATTTAAACTCATTTGATGGATTTAGAAGATAACATAATTGATGATTAACATTTTTTTTCTACACTACACGCCCAATTTTAACTATGTGTACCAAAACCTTTAATGACTCAAATTTGTCTTAAGGGCACCCACCCACATAACTCTTAAATGAAATATCAATTGATTAATTGAGTGTCCTAGCCTTGGGATGAAAAAAACATCAAGTTTCCTTGAGCAATGGGATAACCTTAGCTCAACCTTAGATGATTAATAAAACAATATGATAAGTTCAAAATGAACTCAAAATATTTCAAAAAATCTTCAAAGTGATTCAGGGTCATGCTCCCAACACTTTGAAATCTCTTGAATATTTTGAAGGGCAAATTGAACTTGCTACATTTTGTTCTAAAATCATCCAATAAGATCTTCCGAGGCTCAATAAATTCATAACTTGGGGTTTAGTTGCTATACCTTCATCTATTCTTGCAATTTTAATTCCTTGCATACATGTTGCCAAAATTAACCTTTCAGGTGGAGGTGCGGGAAAAATCGATAGGTACGCTTTTAAGTTATTGCATTTAATTTTTTGTACCTCTTATTTCTTGCTTGCATGCTTAAGGTCACCCTACATGTTAAAAAATATAAAACTAAAAATTAAACAAGATAAAATTCACCGCTACAATAAACAAATATAATACAACTCAAAATTTAATTACAAACAAAACAAAATAAAAATTGCAACTAAATTAAAATGTCTCTATCGGATAGTCAGGAATCCCTCGAAGGAGGCAACCTATGGTTGCTAACGAGATTTCCCATGATTTAAAAGAAAGTATGGAACTCATTAAGTTGAGTTTAGTAAATCCATTTGGACTAAGTGAATCCAAAGAAAAATAGTAGTGTCGGAATGAGGAAATCGTAGGATCCTAACTGGTGTCACTCTAATCAACTTTAACATTCCCCATAATATTTAAATAAACATAACCTTAGGAAACACTTGATTTAACATCATGACTTTACGCATTAGAAAGCTTAAACTTGCCATGACGAGGAGCTTGGAGCTAGCATTGTGGGCAGCATGATCATCTTTAACAGCAAAACATGTCTACACCAGCTAAACCATTCTGTAGAATTAAACAACAAGCCATAGGACCTCAAGGTTGTTCTCCTAGTGCAACATAAATCCTCAACTTTCCTTTAGGATTTTGTAAATCTCTGTTATGTAATATAAATTCTAACATGTTTTAGGGTTCCAAGGTTGTCGTTCATCACGACCTAAATCCTCACATCTTCCAGGCTATTTGTGTGATCATTTCATATAAATGTAAGCTCTAATTAATAAAACTGGCAGGATGAAACATTCAAATATTTCTCTTCTAAATTGAAACCAATTCATAAGATAGCTTAGGAAGTTACCAAAGTTCTCATCAAGATATGCAACATCCCCTAGTCACTCTTCCTTTGGATTCCATAATATGTTCCAAATTTAAGTCATTCCTCTTTCACACATTTTTGTCCAATCTCTTTGAAAAATCATTTCCTTTGAAACCCCTTGTAGACAATATTCCCTAATTTTATGTAATTAACTATAAGGCTTGCCTTTATAAGAAACTTTCAAGAACCCAACTTAATATAAAACCTATTTAATTTTTCATATTAAATAAGGAAACTTGTTGGCTTATAATAAAATTATTTCACAGACCAAACATATGTCATATATTTCTTAGTTTATTTGATTAAGTCTCACTATCAAGACATGTGTCCATCTTTCAAGAGGGACACATAGCTTAAGTCATGTGTCTGTATATATATGTAAATTAAATGTCTCTCCAAAGCGAGCGACAAAATTTCAATTCTGGCGACCGACAGCTTCCACAAGAAGACCCCCCCCTAAAATTTTGTCACTGAGTGGTCTTCACCAGTTGAGTGAAATCATAGTCCTCTTAGATCATTATGTTTTGCAATGAATTTTAAAATTAAAAATAGCCAGTTTGCAAAGTAAATGAAGAACCGCTGAAAATACCATCACAATTTTGGGAATAAAATAAGTTCTAAACAAATCAAATCCTCCACATGGTTACTTCTTATTGCAAGGAGAAAAAAAATGAAAACTACTCAGAATTCATTGGGAAAAAAATAAAACATGATTTATATTAAAACTCAAGTTCACAAAACAAAACTTAAACAAAAACAAATACTTATCTCAAACTCTTCCCTAAGAAATCCTCTAAAGTTCCCAAACTTCCTTGACTCCAATAGACTCTTATAAGACTCACACAACTCCAACAATCACAAAGACTCACCACTCTCTCACTATGGTGGTCACCCACTCTAATGGGGGTCTAACCTACTCTAAAACGACTCCACACATACCATATTTTTGTTTGGAATTCATCCATATATATATATAGCTCTGAAAATCACCAAGGTTTGCTTCAGAGAACTCTTCAAAATTCATTCAAATTCATTGAATGATGGGGTAATCTTTTCTGGCACCAAACTGTGGCTCCTAGGCGCCAATTTTATCTGAACCCTAGCACATAGGTGCCACTACTTCATGACTCCATTTTTGCATCCATTTTCCCTCCTTTTCCTATAAACTCCATTTCCTGTACCTAAAACCAAAAACATGCAAAATATATTTCATTAAAGTGCAATGTCATAAAAAATAAACTTGAAATGTATATTTAAAATCGGTAACTTTAAAGCATGTTAATTGCCCCAAACTTAAACGTCACTTATCCTTCAATAACTCTTTTACTACATAAAAATATTATAGCTTATGGTAATGGGTTTCACTAAAATATTCCTATAGTTTTTGTCCTAAAAATGTGATAGTAAAACTTTTAGAAAATTTTCAATAACTCAGGTTAGAATTAAAGTATAAAAATATTTTGTAATCAAGTTTAAAAATTTTGATTTTCTATTCATTTCAAAAATAACTGTAATTTGTCATACTTAGGAATCTTAGAAGAATTAAAAGAAAATAATTATAGAACTCTACTAGTAAAGATACTAATACTTTTAGAATTATAATTAAGCTCAGTAATGTAAATAAGTTTATTCCTTTAAGTTGATTCAAGTGAAACTAATTTTTAATTAGGCATCTTCTCAAGTTTCTCCCCACATATTTTTCTTTTTATGCTTTTCTTCTCTTTTTCTTTCAAGATCTTTTTAATCCTTACTTTTTTCTTTTCTTTTAGGATCTTTTTTATTCCTTACTTTTTCATGTGAGGATTACTATATTTGGATAACCTTTAAAGATTTTGAACTTCACTATTCCTAAAGCCAAAAGCATATCTCACCTTTCCTTACTTGATAAAGTGTATTAGTAAAAAAATGGTTTTTTTCATAAAGTCTCTAATTCTTTTATTTTTTAAGTATAGATCTAAGATCCCAAGTGTTTCAAAAATATAATTTTTTTCTACTCTAAATAGTAAAAGCATCATCCTATACTTTCATACCAAAATATCTTACCTATAGAACTATCCTCTTATTACTAGAAAATTTTACCTAAGTCTACTATTACACTTATAGAATCAAAAGTATAGTTCTCCAAAGTTAACACCACATACCACATATTATGTTAAAATAATTTTTAAAAATATCGTTTATTGAGGAAAAATAAAGTTTAGTTTTAAAAAAAATTTCTCCCTCCCCCAAACTTGAATTTTTAAATAGTTTAAAAAAGTACAGTACATAATAAGCATGAAGAAAGAGAAAATTTTAAAAGTTCTAAATAGGAGAGTTGTGCAAGTACAAGTAGTAAAGATAGGTGTTGAGCAGTAGTAAACCTAAAATCAACTTCTATAGCAAGAAAATTGCAAAGTAAAAGGCTACTTTAACACACAAACAATACTAAATAAGCAGGAGCAAGAGTAACATTAATGCAATAAAATAATAAGTGCAATTACATCAATCCATCATAATTACATATTAAAAGTGACTAAATAAAGAAAATCCACATGTAAGATCTGCAACAAAAAATTAAACACTATCTAGTCATCCTCCTCCTCATCATTATTATTATCATCATCAGGAATGCCCTCATCCATTAACTTACGATACCCATAAGGAGAAAATTGAGGGCAAGTAGGAAACTCAACAGAATGATCGCCCCTAAAAAATTTCACTAATGACTCATTATAAGTCACATCGTAATCACTCTTCCTCTGCAGATATTATTCTAAATGGGCCCATATTTCTTCCATATCTTGCGATTGACACTACATCAAGAACATATCAGACTGGTGCTCCACATATCTCTCACTCAACACGTCCCAAAAACCAGGTGGTGGATCAGTAGAAGTTGAGATTGAAGGTCTAGAGGTAGAATTATATTGGATATCAAGGGCTCTACCTCGAGATCTTCCATATACATCCACATTAGCCTTTCTAATATACTTTAGTGGATGTAACATATCCTCCCAAGACTCAAACCTAACACCATATTGGCTACATAAACTAAATATGAGAGAAGGGTAGCCCAAACATGTTGTAGTTCTTCCCTTAGAGGAATGAATAATGCTTTTGTAAATCAGGGAGCCAATGTTAATGAGCTTCATCAACTAAATGCAGTAGTTCAAAATAGCCCTCTCCTGTGTCATTTCGCTCAAGTAGATAGAAGGAAGAAGATGAGCAGAGATAAAGTATTGCCACACCTAGGATGGGACATTCAATACAGAAGAAGAAAATTTTACTTTTTGATAGTTTCTAATCTTCTAACCTCCACGTCTATCAATCAGAAATGCTATAATATTCTCATGTTCTCCCTCAGTAGGATCAAATTCAATGTAAAAATAGTCAGATGCATCAGGTAACTGAAATATGGAGTTGATTAGCATAAAGTTCTTAAACTACTGAAATGACGGCAGCAACAAAAAAATAACAAAAACTTTTCCAACTCTGAGCTACAATTAGACTCTCCACAGGACCACTAGAAGAAAGAAATGCTCACTTTTGGATTAGTTTCTTTGAAACAAGATAATCACTATAACGATCTTGGGCCTTACTACTAACAAACTTTTTGGGATCAAAAGTGTCTATTCCCTTCCTTCTCTTGATTTTAGGAGCCACAATCCAATCTATAAAAAAATTTTGAATAAAATTCCAAAAATATTCCAAAAATAAGTTCTATGAACTCCTATAAGTGTTTTCCAAGAAAAAACAAATTTTGTTCACCATTCATTTTTCACCATTTTCTCCTAAAATTTTCATTTTCAGTATCTTTACAATGTGGAGAAAATACATGGTGAAAATTAAAATTTTCATAAGCAATGTGAAGCTCTTACTTACAGGTAATGAATTTCAAAATTTTTTTATCCAAAAATTTTCTCAATAAGTAAGGTGGGAGAAGCCCTAGGGTGTGAAATCACGAAAAATGGGGAAGAAGAAAAAGTTCTGCAATAGAATGACGTGAACTGGTCCAAAATTCGGGTTTTAGCATGTTTCAGACAATTCAGCATCTAGGCGTAAGTTCAAGCGCTGAGGCGCTAGCGCTCAACCATTCAGATTTTGGAAATTTTTATCATTTTCAAATGAGCACCACAAATTTAAGGTTTTTAAACCCTATTATGTTAGATTCAAAATCATTTCGATAGTTAATTGAGTTTTGCATCTCTCCAATATTCATGTGCACAACTACTAAATTATTAAATATAAATCAATCCAATCATTGAAGTACACTAACATCAAATTTTAACAACACAAACTTAACACTATTTCATTATCATAAGCATAAAATCAATACAAGCAGACATAACATCAATCCAAAAAGGACAATTATACAAATACAAACATAATACAAATTTGTAGTACTAGAGTCATCTTAAGTTAAAAGTCGGCACACAACAAATAAACACACAAAATCATCAGATTTTGCACAAATTTTTTTGACTACTAATAAATGTGAATGCTTTTGTCATCCACCTTTTCACCCATCAAAATTTGATGATCAAATACATGGTAAAAAGGAGCATGAGAAAAATCTTCCAAAACTTTCTCTCGTATACATTGGTTATCTTGATACATCCTTATCTGATACTCCTGGGAACATGTCATGTGATTGAACTGTTGTCTGAATTGTCATTCTATATGTTTGTATTGGTAATAGATTTAGCTTAACTTGGAATGCAGATCCACCATCTCCTTCTCAATCTTTGCAAGTTTCTCTGTAACTCCTTCCAGGCTTAAAACAAGGAATCCATTAAAGTATGTTTGGGCTTTCTTATGCATCAAATTCTTTTCATCAAACTGATCTCGGTTGAATATAGTTGTGTAACATTTATAAAGTTGACTTTGCTTTATAACAGTGCCAAAAACTTGATGTGGTATTTGATAAGCTCTTAAGATTGGGATTCTACGCAAGTATGCGTATCGTTATTAAGTAATATAAGACTTTCTATTTAAGTCTCAAAATATCAATCTCACATGAAAGGTTTAAATTTGAAATGATAAATTAACTAGGAAATCTACAGAAATCAAACAAAATTACTGTCGCTAATTTTGAATGTTTAAGATACTATCAAAGCTAAATTATTTACTAGTAGTAGAATTTAAAAGCCGGTTTTTAAAATTAATAACTAATAAACTATACTTATGTGATGAATTTTTCTAATATGAAAAAGCATCTTTAACACTACAATGAGTTTTTGGTGAAAAGAGATGAGATAAATGGTTTAAATATATATTATACCAAATAGAAGCAATTTTAATTCTCTACCCTGATTCAGTGTTATAGAAAATCATTGGTTAATCTTAGGTTTAGTCTCTAAATTTTTTGCTAGGCTAGGAGGATACTGGCTCCCACTCCAAAAATCCCACTTCCCTTCCTCTAAAGGCTAACCCTCGCTTTAGTTTTTAAACACTAAGATCGAATTCAGGATTTTTAGTCTGTCACCCTAGAAATCTCCAATTCTGCACCCAATAAAGTATATTTCTCTATTTATTTATACTTAATTCCATGAACGAAATACTTCTTCATGGACTTAAATGTGATTCTCACTTTGCTGTAGAACTCATACCCCATTTCCCAGATCATATGTTTCACAACAAATTTTAACAATTCAATTGGCCAGATCAAAAAGTAAATTAAGAGCGGAGTTGAAAAATCATCATAATTTATTTTAAATTTTAACATTGGCACATCCACATTATCTCTTCATTTCACCATATCTCAGAGTAGGGAGAAAAATAAAATATTCTACTCAGACTTCATGAGAAAGATACAACAAAACACAAATTTCATATATAAAAGAAAGTTCATACAAAAATAGTAAATAAACAAGACTTATCTGAAATTCTTTCTCAAAGCAAATCCTTCGTAGCCTCTCTTAGGAAATGTAGGAAGAAGAAATCCCTCACTTCTCTTCCTCTCCAACACTTTTTAGAGAAGAATTCACACTTAAACTCACCACAAAAACTCAAAACTATAAAAAAACTAACTAATGGTGTAGAATGGCGTGGAATGTAGGTGTGTGAGAGGAAAGTTGAAATGAGTGGAAGAAGTTGAAATGGCGCGAGGGGGGTTTCTGATCAAATTTTTCCTCTAAATAGAGCTTAGGTAAGTTCTCCAATAGGTGCATTCAAAAACTCTTCAAAAAACGTCCAAATTCACCAAATCTTCTAGAAACAGGGCTTCCACCGACATAGGCGCTATCAACGCTCATCATGGCGTCGTCGGCGCTTGTGTTCTACTATTTAATTCCTTCTTCTCTATCAAATGGCACCATCGGCACCCAGTCTGGCGCCGTCGGCACTAACCAATTTTTTAAGTTCTCCATTTTGACTCAAACTTTCACCCTTTTTGCTTCCCTTTTGCTCCAAGTCCTCAAAATCAACAACCTGCAATAAAACATAAAAATTACCTTTCATTAAAGTACAATATCACAAAAAATTGGTATAAAATATAGGTCTAAAAATGCATATATTTTTTGTGCATTAAAATCCCTCAAATTTAAATGTTACTTGTCCTCAAGTAACTCTTTTACTACATAAAAAATATGACTTATGGTAAAGATTTTAACTTTTAGATTTCCATATCTTAGTTCACTAGATATAGTAGCATCACTTAAGAGAAATTCTAAATAACTTTAGTTAACACTAAAGGTATAAGAATATTTGGTAGTCAAGTCTAAGAATTTTGATTCTCTATTCTTTTCAAGGAAAATTGCAAAACATTCATATTAAAGCCACTTAGAATATCCATATGAAAAAGAACTTCATGAAACTTTACTAGTAAATATGCTAATACTGAAATATAAGTTTAGAAAATGTAGCCAAGCCTTCTTCTTTAAGTTGATTCAAGTGAAGCCAATTTTTAATTAGGCATCTCCTCAAGCTTCTCCATATATCTTTTTTTCTTTTCTTTTATTTTTCTTTTCAGGATCATTTTCAATCATTTTTCTTTCTTTCTTTTCTTTCTTCTTTTTTTTATGTGAGGATTACTATATATGGATAACCTTTAATGATTTTGAACTTCACTATTCTCTTCTTAAAGTTAAAAACATTTCACATTCCTTCACTTTATAAATTTATATTAGGTTTAAATATTTTTCATAAAGTTTTAATCTTTTCTTCTTAAATGAATCTCTAAGATTTTAATACTTCAAAAATACAAATTATTTTACTTAAAATAGAAAAACATAGTCTTATTTTATCATACCAAATAATATTAATCTCTAAAATTAACCTTTATTATTTAAAAATTTTACTTAAGTTTACTATATATTTAAAAACATAGATATAGTTATCCAAATTTACCCTCTAATACCCAAGGTCATGTTAAAATTTTTAAAATATTTTGAAAATATAACTAATTGAGGACAAATAAAATTAAGTTTCTTTTATTTAAAAAGGAAATTTTCTTCCCCCCAAACTTAAATTTTTAAAGATTTTAAATGAAGAACTGAAAAATTAAGGAGTAAAGAAAACATTTAATACATAAAGAAAAGACATACATGTTGAAGGTTTTGATTTGAAACTTAACTCTTAAATATTGCAGGTGTTAATATAAAAAGCTACAAGACTTTAAAATATTAAATAACACATAATACATATAAAAATTTGCTGAGAAAGAGTTAACTACAAATACATCCAATAAAGTACTAAAAACTAATAAGATTATTAAAAACAGTCTCACAAATCTACAGTTCACAACACAACATACAACAAAATAAAGTACCACAGTCCGCAAATAAATAATCTCAACAATAAAGTACAATTAAAAATAAACTATACAAAAATCTAACTCAAGCATTACCAATCATCGTTTTCATCTTCTTCTTCTTTCTCATCTAAATTATGCTGATGATATGGAGTCAAAACAGGGGGAGTAGGAAATTGAACTGAGTGATCACCCTTCATAAATTTGACCATTGCATCATCATAAGCAACGTCATATTCGAACTTCTGTCTTATCAAATCATCAAAGTGAGCGCTGCCCTCCATATTTTCCATTCTATGATCCATTCTCAAAATATCTCCTTGTTGGATCATCATTTGTTCCATAATTTCTTGGATAGTAGGGGTACTAGAAGTTCCTTTTGTATAAGGAATATCCCTGGTCCTATTTCCAGATCTCCATCCAACATGATATTCATAAGTCTTTATATTGGCAGACCCAGTAGGTTTTAGTGGTTCAATCCTCTCCTCATCTAGTCTATAATCAACTCTATCCTGTTCACATAGTGTGAAGATCAAGGCAGGGTGTGCTAAACCTCTAGAGTCTCTCCAAAAGCAATAGATCTATTGTTTCTATAAAGAATAGAGCCTACATCTATTTTTTTCATCTGCTGGATACAAAAGTTCAAGATGGCTCTATCCCTTGTAATCTCACTATGATGATTTGTTGGAATCATTCTTCCAGAAATAAAATAGTTTCAGGCCTTAGATACTACATTTAACATAGAAAGAGGAAAGTTTACCTTAACTCCATTCTTCACCTTCCAAGTTCCTCTTTCATCAGTAAGAAAAGAAATTACTTCATCCAAGCCCTCATTTGTAGTAGAAAAATGATTTATACTGGCAGTTATACACATCTTCCAACTGATAAAATTCATTAATTCTCCTTGGAGTAAACTCCACCATATTCCCACGAACAAACACAAAGTCTTCAGAAGTATACTTAAAATTGGCGTAGAACTCTATCACTACACCAATAATCGCCTTGGCATTAAAGTAGCAGAAATTCTCCCACTGCCTAGCATTGATTAACCTCTCGAATTCTCTTCCCGGATGTTTGAATCCTCGATCTGGAATCACTTTTTTAGCTGTACATAGACTATTGAAGCAAATGTTTGTAATTAAAAAACTTTTGATCATCAAAATCTACCTTTCTCTTTCTTTTACTCATTCTAGGTGCCATGATAATCTACAAAAAATTGATAAAATCCAAATAAATTTCCAAAAATTCCAAAATTTACAATGTGAAATGTTTTAAAGTTAAATCTATTAAGTAAGAGTTCTTCACCAATGAATTTTCTCAAAATCTTCCAAAAAATCTCAAAATTTTCGATCTCGACAATGTAAGATAAATCCTTGGTGAAAATAAAAAATTTTGAGTTCAAAGTGTAGCTCTTACCTAGAGAATATGAAAACCAAACTTTGTTTGCTTTAAAATCGCCTCAAATCCGAGCAATAGCAAGCCCTAGGTGCAAAAATCGGAGGTTGAAGGTGACTTAAGGGGTAAAAATGACATTTCATTGTGAAAATCATGAATTTTAAGGGTATTTAGGTCAATTCGGGTCGAGAGCCCTATTGGCGCCCATGCCGACGCTAATGGCCAAAAAACTCTTATTTTGTTTTTTGTTAATTTTCAAAATTCTCTCAATTTACTCCAAAGTTTATTTAGTCTTTTTGAACATTAATTTTCATCTAAAAATAATTCACAAACAAACATTTTCACAAACAACACCAAACTAACTTTTATATATGAAAATACACTTTTTACAAATACATTTTTCTAATCACTCTTTCACATCTTCAAAGCAAACCAAACTATAATTCAGCGTCAAAATCAAGCCACAACACTAGAACGCTGACACAAAACTATACACATAATCAAAATTCTAAAGCAAAGTAAAGTAAATCAAATCCACACAATTACATTAAAGTATAAGTATTTTAAAATAGTAGAGAGTTCAACTTCTTCAATTAATCTGCCTCATCTTCAGTACTTTCTCCTCCTCTAATATCTCCAATAGACTGGTAATGGACATTTAAATTATAGTATGGGAACTGATTAGTTGAATTCTCAACAATCCATCTATTTTTCTTGAACATTTGTATTAATCCCGCTTCAACTATTCCTGTACGATCAAAGTTCTCCTTCATTCTCTATTCTAGGTGATCAAAAAGGTAGTTAAGATTTCCTATTGCATTTGTAATACTCTGAATTTCTCTTTCTATTTTCTTCATTCTCTTCTCCAAAGATATTGAACTTCCAACTGCTGGCGGCGTCAATGGTGTTGAAGCATGTGATGAATGATCCAAAATATAATCTAATGCTTCATTTCCATTCCCTTTATAATTTTCATCAATAGGAATCATGGGCTCCCAAGGCAGTAAAACATTTTCCCAACTTTCATATGGAACTTAAGATTGACTGCAAAGTAGGAAAATTGTTGAAGGAAGCCCAAGTCCATATATTGGCTCATTCATGATAATACTCATAAAATATTTGAAAATAATAGACCCCACATCAATGGGTTTTTCCATTTGAATGCAATAGTTTAGAATGACACTTTCTTTTATAACTCTACTAATCTTCATGGTAGGTAGTAGTTTTGCAGATAGAAGGAAATGCCATTATTTTGAAATTGGATTAAGCGACGAAGCAGAGAAACTAACGTATCCCTCATCTCTGATTTCTCAATTATCATGTTCATCCGTCAGAAAATTATATACTTCTTTCATTATATCTTTCGTCGGGATAAAATTTGTATAATGGCAGATTGGAATGTTTTCTATCATATAAAAATCTTTAATCCGAGCCAGAGTAAATGGTACAGCCTTACCTCGAACGAAGACAACTCCTTGGGTAATTCCATGTAAGATAGCATAAAACTCTTTTACTACGAGTACTATAACTGCAGTGGTAGTGTAGCACAGAACTTCCCATCACCTCTGTACAATGATTTTCTCGATTTGTGAACTTGGATTACTCACTCCATGATTGACAAAGCCTCTCTCCTTAATAAGTCTCTTCTTCGTGATGACTTTGTCGTATAATCTCTGTGCATCAAAATTGATAAACTTTCTTCTATTGAAAACTCTATACCTTAAAGTATTTATGTCATTAAAAGTCATAGAATTCAAAATTAAAAAGTTTCTGGACGTCCAAGTTAGTTTTTAGGACTTTAAAAAGACCTCTCGGCGATTATTGTGGAGTGAAATCCTGCCAAAGTCCGCCAAAACTGTTCAGCACGTGAAAAATGCTCGGGATGTCATCGGTGCTCCTGATGCGCTGTCGGCGCCATGGTCCTTTAGTTGGGTGTCGTTGGCGCCACATGCCAAATTTGCGTTTGAAATTTTTTTGTTTAATTTGATTCCAAATTTTCCTCCAATACTAATATTTGTTTTAATTTATGATATATAAAATTGTGCAGGACTTAAAAATACTATTATTTCCTATACATAAACACACATATTAACAAATTATTAATATATAGATATATTGATTTATATATGGGTTGCCTCTCACAAAGAGCTTGGTTTAACGTCGTCAGCCCGACATACCATTTTGTTTAGTTGGGTTGACTTAACATTAAAACTTCTTTAAATTGTGGTATGTGTCCTTCATAATAATGTTTCAAACGATGCCTATTAACTTTAAATATCTTTCCAATTTTAGGATCCTAATAACAACAGTTCCATAATTATAGACTTTAGTCACTTTAAATGGTCATAACCATCTAGATCTCAGCTTTCCTAGAAATAACCTCAATCTTGTATTATATAATAGAACTTCTTGTCCAGGTTCAAACTTTTTATTAATAATCTTCCGATCATGACATATTTTCATTTTCTCCTTATAAATTTTTGCATTATCTTATGCTTCATTTCTAATCTCCTCAAGTTCATTAAATTGCAATAATCTTTCCTCACCAGTATCTTTTAGATTAAAATTAAATTTCTTAATAACCCAAAATATTTTATGCTCTGAAACTTAATGATATATTATAGTGAGTAAAATTATGTTTAATAAAATTTTTTAAGTGAAGATGATAAAATGCCTAAACTTTATATTTAGAAAATCTATTGAATTAGATAGGAACTCATATTTTCATATTTATTTACATTAAAAATTTCTAAACTTTAAGTTGGTCACAGTTACTAATATTTTTTCTAAATTGGACTACTATATTTCTACATCAAAATTTTGGTAACTCCTAAAGAAACTCATGTACAATATGTACTTATGTTGGTTTTTAAATATTGAAAGGCCACTTCAGGACAAGTAACACCTTAAGTTTGGGGGATTTTGATACACCTAAAATATATAGTGTTTTTATACACATTTTTATACTTATTTTTTTGATATTGCGCTTTAATGAAAGATATTTGTGTGTTTTTCTTGCAGGTACATTCAAATGGATGAAAAAGCTAAAATAAGTGAAAAAGGTTCAAATTTAAAGCAAAAATGAAGAAAGTGCAAAAAAGAACTAGGCGCCTAAGTGCCAGGTACCCTGCATTTATGTGCCAAATGTAGTTACTTGATGAAGTATTTAATTTGAGCAGATTTTTGAAAAGGTGTTTGAAGCAACCCTTGATAAAAATATGGGAAATATGCCATGGACACAAAAATTCATTCAATTGGCTTATGAGGAGGCAACTTCTAGAAGATTCATTGAATGGAGACACCTTTTTCAAGAGACACCAAGGCATCCCTTGGATTTTTATAAGAAAAGACTTAGATTTTCCAAGAGAGGAGGCCAGCCATCCATCAAACTTTACAACCCATCGCCAACGACCTTTACTTTATTTTATTTTATTTTGAGTGTTAGTTTGTATTGTGAGAAAAGGAAGAGAATTCAAAGGAACTTAAAGACATTTGGTGGAGAGAATTTGAGATAAGTGTTTATCTTTGTATCTACACTTGGTCTTAATTTAGAATTTTTTTTGTGTGCATGAAGTCTACTTTTAAACTCATGTGTGATTGTGTTCTCTCCATAAATTTTGAGTAGTTTTCTTTATTTTTTTCCTTAAAATGATAAGTGATTAAATATTTAAAGGAAGTTGTGTGAAGCATTAGACTTTAATGTTGGAAGAAGTTGTGATGATTTGAAACCTTGCACTTTATTTACTTCTTGATTTGGCCAATTAAGATGTTAATACTTGTTGTGAGAACATGTAAGATCCGAGATGATATTGTCTCAGTAAATAAAAGGTTAGAATCACATATTTATTTCATGAATGAGAAAGTAGTTCATGGGGTTGAGTGCAAATAAATAGGGAAATATATTTTAAATAGAGTAGAATTAGAGGACTTTAGAGTGACAGACTAAAGCCCCCAATTTGATTTATAGTTTTAGGTTTTGATATAAGATGTTAGCCCCCAAGTGGAGGGAGAAGAGGGAACTCTAGAATGAGAGCTATTATCTTCCTTGCCTACCCATTCTTCAAGACTATTCAAACTATAGATTAGTCAATGTTCTTTATAACATATCAAGTAAGGGCAAATAATATTATTGCTCCTATTTGGCACAACACATTTAACATACTTCCACAATAAAATTTCTATATTTATCACTGATTCATAATAAGGAAAAAGATATTTTATTTATATTGCCTTCATCTTGCAAGTATTTTAGTTAAGTTAATTAGTTGCTTACTTTATTTTCAATTATCAAAAATTACAAAAAGAATCGAACTTTCATTCCTACTTTAGCATCTTAAGTTTAAGTAAAAAATATTGCTAAGTAAATTTTGTTATCTAAAATTAGTCCTCCCTGTGGGATCGATACTCGGGACTTAATCAGAAAGTTCTATATTACTTGATAACGATACATATACTTGTGTAGTATCCCATATTGAAATGTTAAAAATGCATTCTTATATGCTTCATAGTGAAAGATATACCTAGCTCTTGCTTTGGATAAATTTTTTGGCTTTGTTGCAAATTAAGAATATCTATTAAGGAAATTAATTACATACATCACATTTTACATCTATATATATACAAAATTTGCATCAATAGCCCTAGGGGCAAAATGATAATTTTGGGATTTTGATGCCCTAGTTAAATTTTAGGTTAAGTCAAAGGTTAAAAGGGTAATTTTGGTCATAATGTGTCCTCTTTGATGTTTGAAGCATGAGGGGTTAAGAGGTAGAAACCAATTTGTCACTTTTACAGCAAGGTTAAAATTGTAATTTTTTTTATGAATTACTGTGATTTGGAAGTTAACTTAATTGGATGATCCTAAGCTAGTGGGATTGAGTTAGGAAGATAATAATTATTCATCTAAAGCCCCTTAATTGATGATTAAAGTAATAAGCATGATTTTTTAATAAGAATTAAATCCACTTAATTCAACATTTTGACTATTACAAATTTACCCCAAAGATTGGACTTAAAGGGCTTAGTAATGAGCTACACTTGATTTAAAATTTGTTTAATGAGGTTTAGAAAAGAGAAACATAATTAATCATGAAAACCTTTAAAGCACTGCAAGCCCAACTTTAATTTAGTCCAAGATCCTTATTTACTTGAGCTTGACCTTAAGGGCATTCACTTATATAACTCTTGAATAAAACGTTAAGTGAATGTCTAAGTACCCTGCTCATGGGATAAGTAAAATATTAAGGTTCATTGAGAACAGGGTAGTTTAATCTATTGAATATAAATTCAACTTATGATGATTAATTAAACAATATAATAAGTTCAAATGGGATTGTATGCCTTGTGTGACACAAAACCTCACTTCATCATTAGGCTTTTGGGCAATCAATTGTGCAATATTAGCTCTAACTCGCTTTAGGCTCCAAGGTTGTCGTTCGTTACAACATAAATCCTCCTATCTTCATGATATTTATATGATTGTGCCATGCAAATTTAAGCCCTAAATAATAATTGGCAAAATGAAACATTTAATTATAATTTCTCGAAATTGAAGCCAAACTATAGGATAGCTTGGGAAGTCACTAAGGTTCTCCTCAGGATTTGTGGCATCCCCTAGTTTTCTCCCATTAGATTCCATAATAACTGTTCCAAACTTGATCTTTTCCCATTTGATACTCCTTTGACCGACCATAAAAGTCCTAAACTTTGAAATTCTTAAAGACAATATTTTGTGATCTAAATCCAGAATTTTTTTAGGCTACCTAGGTTATTTAAGAAGAAATTAACTATATGGGTTTGCCCTTATAGGAAACTTTAGAACCCAACTTAATATAAACTATGTATAATCTTTTATATTAGATAAGGGGAAATTTTTCGGTTAACATAAATGTTTTGCAGACGAAAATAGATGTCATAAATTTCTTATTTTATTTAATTGAGTCTCACTATCAAGTAATGTGTCCACTCCTTAGGATATGTACGTCACTTGCGGTGTTGTACTCTTTTAATTAAACTATTGTCTATATAAGATTGATTCGGTCTCGTACTGACAAAAATAAAAATATTACTTTTCAAAACTATATATATATATATATATATTAAATATATTTTTCTCAATTTGGTGACCGACATAACCATAAAGGTCAAGCATTATACTGAGCATCAAAGTTTCTAATGGTTGACTAATTATACCTTGAAGTTTGTACTTCTTTTAATTAGACTAGTATTGAGTGAGTGAATTCTCTTCTAGGTGGTAAGTCATTGATGGTTATCTTGTCAAGAAAAAAACTTTGGTGTAAGATAAGGCCTATAGAAGGCGATGAATTATCAAAAATTACACCATTAAAATTAGTCAAGTAATGCTTTATAGTACGATGAACTATTCATTATATTCTTTTAAGTTTTACTTCACAAATCTCAATTATTTTATACTTTGCAATATTCATGGTAAAAATGTAGTTAATAAGATTTTGAAGGTTCAATAATATATTTATTGTGTATTTAATCAATTTATTTCTTGCCCATCTTATTTGTATTTGCTTAAGTAATTCAATGAGATTATAAAACTAGAAAGAAATAGTAGTCCGAATAGAGAAGAATTCATTAATGAGGTAAAAAAGAATAATAAAAAAAAGTAAACTTTATAAGAAAAAAGAAGTAAAATAATACAAAATTAAAGTTGAGTCATCCTTTGAAGAGTCTCAAATGCTCATCTTTTGATAAGTATCCTTTTTAACTCCCCTTAACTAAACTAGTTCATGGAATTAAAATATAAGAAGCTAAATTCTCACTACACATAACTTATTGTAATTTGATTTGACAACACATCCAAGAAAAAGACAATTCTTTTTCAATTCTTATTTAGAATCTTATCATCATACTCAATTAAATTAAAGAATTAATTAATGTTGGAAACTTATGCATTATGTTCTTTAAACTTTTTTAAGGAATTCTCTAACTCAACATTTTTTTTTTCGATTTAACATAAGTCAGAGAATTTCACTTTTTAGACGTTGGACTTGGTTGAGAAGTAACTTAAGGTGCTTTTATTACCCAACAATTTAACATTTAGCTCTTTTAAAGTTACTAAATGATTTTCATACCTCTTTTGGAAGCCAAACAATTTGGCATATACCTTTTTTATAACATTCATTTGAATTTTTCCTAAAACTTAGTGAATCCATTAAAATGTCTTCTTTCACTTTTAAAGTGATTCAAAATCCTCAATTCTATTAGCCATTGTGGTTCAACTCAGCACTAAAGTTAATATACTTAGCTGTTAATCTATTATGATCATTTTCTATAATGAAAGGAATTTTCTAAGTTAATTCAAAATCACCTCATCGCTAATAAATGTGGATCATTATGTGAAAACTTCTCCAAATAATTTTGTAGGCACTTTAAGAACAAGAAAGTAACCATAGTCATCATATTCTTTGGTTATTTGGAAATCAACACTATCATCCTTTTGTTGATCTTTCTTGTTATGATAGATGTATGACTTTTTTTGTTATTTTTAAATCCTAACACAAATTACCTCAAGCAATAAGAGTGTGAAACCTTCTCTTTTATCTTATTTGCACTATTTGTCTCCTAAGCATCAATCATTGAAGCAATTTCACATAAAGGCGCATCCTTGGATGTGAACTAAGTTGAAATTCACCCTTCTTGGCCTCTTCCATAACACTAAAGATACACTCCATTCTTTGTAATAAGTGAGTCGATAGTCACTTCAGAAATGTCATTAAGCCTTTAAAACCTATCTTTTTTGTCATACCCAAATTAGTCACCGATGGAATCTTACAAGAAAATTTTCTTTAAAGACTATAAAAAATACCACACCTCATCACCAGACATATAAGTAAATCATAAGAACCTAGAAAGTAGGTGGGAGAAAAAAAAAACTAAGAAACAATTAAAAAAAAAAATTTCTCGCTAATTAGGTCATTGAGCATGTAAATCCTATAACACCCACAATTTCAATAACCAAAATAAAACAAAATTAAATCACTATAATGATTCATTTAAAAATTTAACCATTATTGAATTAAATAAATTACCTTTACCTTTAATAGATTTTCAATTATATTACTAAAGCATGCGTCTAAAAAATCTCCACTAGATGATACAAAATTAATAAACTATAAATTATAAAATAATAAATATTGTAGGAAAAAAACTTAGTTTGTGAAATATTTAATTAAAATATAAATGATAAGACAAATGACATAAATTAAAATGAATAATTAAAAAGCAAAGATAACTATAAATATCTTGTCATAATAATTATTAACATTGTATAAAAGATGTGATTTTTAAACTTATAATCATTTAATTGCTCTTACTTTATAGTAGAGTTCTTAAAGATTCATATGCAAACTAATGATCATTATATGTTAATTCCAAAACACACATCTTTTTTTTTTTTTACATACTATAGCTAAACATTCATAAATGAATTATAGGTCATTTTCTTAAAAATTTTATATTTCTTTATTTATTATTTATAGTTAAACAATTATGAACCATAGATTGGTAAAATTTTACCATCTTACAAGACTTTAATGATATACAAAAAACTCATCAATTTATGGACCCATAGGCTAGTTAGCCAACATCTAAAAGTGTTTAGCTAATAATAAGCACATCATACAGAGGACACATCATACATACAAGAATATATTATAAAAATATTTTATTAAACTAAAAGTTCCAATGTGTAGAATTTATAAATTTTATCATCAAATTATGTTACATATCATATAGTTCATTATTTATAATTGCAATAGCTATATTTCATCATTAAAAGTGATGTATATAAACTTAAAAGGAGATGATGTAGTCAACAGTATGGCAGAGCTAAATATTACATTATATTAAAATTATATGTATGTATATTCAACAACTTATTATGAGTAATTAAAGCATACAAATAAATGCCAAGGAATAAGCTCTTAACAATAAAATGTATATTTTTTATCTTGTTTAATAGTGATTCACCAATCAAATGGAGAACATAGGTAATCCAATACATTAGCCATTATTTTAAAAAAAAGAATTTTCCTCCCAAGTATATAGATCCACATATATTAAATTAAGAAAATTCATACAAAACATGACTTGACACCACAAACAAACAAAAGATAATTAAATAATTAATTTAAGCATCTCTTGTAATTAATTATTTCTATGACTTTTATCATAATTATAACAAAAATATAATTATTCAAAATTTATATTAATTTTATAATAAATAATCACTTGGATAACTTAATCATAAGTTTGATATGCATTCATATTAAAATAATTTGTATATAATGATTTTATGTAATATCTAAAAAAACATTAAGTATGTGTTTATTTGGAATCAAAATAATTTTACTAGGATAATTGAAAGTACCTAACTCAAGTAAACCTTTTCAAACATATAAATTATACACTCCATTTTTTAATGACATTAACTCTTAATTAATCACATTCTATGAAATTATCTTATATATTTATATGTCTATGTATGCATAGAATAATTACAATGTTCTTAAGCTTTCCATTATACATATAACTTGATAAATTTTTTCCTTGACACTCTTAATTATATAAATTAATAAGAATAATATTAGCTAAGTTAACATTAGTCGTAATTATAATAAAAAGAGTAATATATGCCATAAACTCTCATTTTAATCACATAACCAACATGTAAAACACACATAATTATTTTTTGTGGTAGGTAACAACTCTTTAAAATTTTTGAATAGGTTTAGATAGGGTGTAACAAAATAGATCTTTTGTTAAAGGAACATTTTTCTTGCATAGCTTATGCTCTGTACCCAGGTCATGATGACCATTATTTGGTTCATAATTTATTTGCTTATAATTTTTTTCACAAAGATAACAATTTTTTTTTTTTTTTGCAATTGTTAGATGAGTGAGTATTCAGATCTTTATTTTTATGGAATTCATGCATCATATATATCAAAATGTTAAAAGAGGCATTACTAGTAATAAATCATACATTATATAAGATATTTAGATACTTTGTGATGGGTTATAATAAACCATTCCTTAATTTTCATTTTGTTAATTAATTATTTTTAATTATATTTAGTAGTTTGATTATGAATTATGTAGGTACCAACTACGTTAGTATTTTTCTTTCTGATGTGTGTATATATATGTAATTTTTAAATACTATGAATTATACTTTATCTTATTAGTGCCATCATATTACACTATTTGGCTTAATTTTATGCTTGTTAAAAATTTTATATGGTGTTTTTCATACTGATTTTTCTTTATATGGATTATCTAGAATCAATACAATTGTAATAGGCTCTTATTAGAATAAATATTTTATCAACTTCATTAAATTGATTAATTGATTTAAATTAAATAAAAAAAATTTTCTTTAAAATTACATTTGCATGACTTAGTATTAACTTTGCTAATAAACTGAATATCAAACTATTTATGTCTCATGGATAATGTATTGAATAAGCTTGCAAACAACAAAGACCCCAAAATATTATTGCATATTTAAGATACAACAAATAATTTTGATATAAAAGTCACTTGACTAAAAATAGATAATTTGCATCGTAAATTATTTTCTTAAGTGTAGAAATTTTTACTGTAAATTTAGCTTTTAATTAATATGCTTAAGGATTTAATGCATGATCCCGACTGTTTATAAGCAATAATATAACAATGACTTTAATTATAATTTTTACTTATTTTTCCTTACTTTGCAACAGAACCAAAAACTTGATCCTGAAAAAAATAAGAATTTAACTCTTTAATTTATATGTTGAGATACTATGCAAGTATACATATCGTTATCAAGTAATATAGGACTTTTTGATTAAGCCCTGAATATCGAACCCACAGGAAAATTATGCAATATGCACCATTGAACAACAAATTTTCTATTCTAAAAAGACAATTACTTAAACTATAGATAGTTTCACAGTATTAAAATTCAAATATTTTTTTTTGTGGTATTTTTGATATTTTGACAAAACAATAACAACTAAATAAGATAATTTGATTTTACGTAAAAGAAAATCATTTGATACGAAAATACCTTTCTCCTTATCATGAATCAGTAATAAGTGTAGGAATTCTGTTGTGGAAATATGTTAATTGTATTGTGTCAAATAGGAGCAACTATATTCTTTACCCTTACTAGAGATGCTATAAAGAGCATTGACTAATTTAAAGTTTGAATAGTTCTGAAGACTAATTAGGAAGGGAAGATGCCAGCTTTCACTCTAGAGTTCCCTTGATTCCCTCCACTTGGGGGCTAACATCTCGTATCAAAACCAAAAATAATAAACCAAGTTGGGGGTTTTAACCTGTCACTTTAAAGTCCTCTAACTCACACCCTTCAAAGTTTATTTCTCTATTTATTTGCACTAAATCATATGAATTATATTCTCATTCATACAATCTCATGTGATTCTCTCCATCTGTTGATTGAGACAATACCATCCCAGTTCTAACATGATCTCACAACAAATTTTAATATCTCGATAGGTCAAATCAAGAAGTAAATGAAGTACAGGATTTAAATCATCACAACTTCTTCCAACTTTAAATATCAATACTCTCCACAACTTTCATCCAACACTTTTAATCTCTTATTATCTTAAGGAGAAAGATAAAAAAAACTACTCAGAATCTATGAAGAAAATAAAACCACACTTTAGTTTAACAGCAAAAATCATTTTCAAACCAACAATAAGTCTCGATTAAAACCAAAAGTAGTTCAAAACAAAGGATAAGAACTTATCTCAAATCCTCCACCAAACTCTTGAAGTTCTTTTGAATCTCTTCTCTTTTACAAAACTCTTAAAATAAACTAAAAACAAAATGGATAAAGTAAATTTGTGTGGTGCCTGCGAATCTCTCCAAAAATATCTCTCAAAACTCCTCAAGACTCCTCTTCAAACTCTTTTCAGAATTTTCAAACACCCCCTTCAAATGTCTCAACTTCCTTCTTTTATAAATTTCCCAAGAGGTGCCTTGAAAATTCTTCAAAATGTGTCCAAATTCGACGTATTCTCCAAGGGATGCCTCCTTTCACAAGTCTTTTAATGATATCTTCGTTCCTAGTGGTCATAACCACCCTCTTTAGCTGAAATCATTCTCTTCAAAATTCGGTCAAATGAAGAAAACCACCAAATAACTGCCTCTAGCGCTTAAGCGTGGGGCCTCTGACGCTTAGGCACGACCTTCTTTGTTTCACTGGCGCTTAAGCGCCGAATCTGGCGCTTAGGCGCCAAAACACTTTTGCACAAATTTCACATTTTTTGCTCCCAATTTGATCATTTTTCACTCTTTTTAGCATTTTTTTAACTTTTTACTTATACCTGAAAGAAAAAAAAATAAATACATTTCATTAAAGGGCAATATCTCAAAATAAGGTATAAAAATGTGTCTAAAAACACTATTTATTTTAGATGTATCAATGTGTCAAGTATTGATTGTCTAAATACAAATATGATTATAAGTTTAGTTAAGTAGCTCAAATTGCATATAATTAAGTTATCCCATTCTCAAAGAATAATAATAATAATAATTAATAATAATAATAATAAAAGGTTGTTTCTATCCACGATGAAATTGGCAAAATTGAATCATGACTGGTATCTTGTCATGGGAGAAGTGATTTAAGAAAAATCACTTATAGATGGAAACTTTGCAATAACCACTTCCTTTTTCCTTCACAACAACTTACTGAAAATTCAACTTCATTTTTTTCAAAGATTAGAAGGACAAATATTCATCCTTGTTTTTCCAAAGCTTTCTCACATTTTTGTATTCTCCTAACAACATCATAACTTCCCATTTAGATCAACAATTCATGCCTGTATCCATTTCCCTAGAAAATAAAAGAAGCTCAAGAAAATCCCTTAGAAAGAAAGTTATAAGAAATTTGTTAATTTATCTTGATGCTTTTGTTTATGAATAAGTTGTCCAATCCACATAATTAATCACAATCAAAGTTTTAGTTCAGTAAGATGGAATATTATATTTTCTTACTTTTTATGAACACCTTTAATGAAAAAAGAGAACCAAGGGACAAAATGTATATGCTATTATCATTAAAATAGGGTTTGAGTTAAGCCAATTTATCTCTGTAGGTTAAGCCCTAAACTATTCAACAAAAGATTGAAATGTCAATTTTATAGAGCTGTTAAGAATTGAACTAACTCGATAGTAAGTTAACGTAGCTTGAATTTGTTTATTTTTGTGTGCTCAACCCAAAGCCAATTAAACAAAGTAACCCAATTAACTGGAGTTGCCTGTTTCGAGACTAAATCTATTCAATCAACTGGCTAAAGCTATTTGTTAAAACCTTATATGAACTTACCCCATGTATAGAACCTAGCAAAAATCTTTATGTTACTATATTGCAACAGGATTACTGTATTTCTTATGGCAATTATTTAGTAATAAACACTAATGCTATTGTAATTGTGTTCCCTTCCCTATCATGTCTCCATCTCCAGCTCATAAATATAGGATTAGAGAGAGAGCCAAAAGCCCCACCAATTGTCTGCTATAGTCTTTTATCTCTTTTACAATACGATAAAATCTCATAACCTCACTCTCCCTTATTCTCTTCTCTCTTTTACTCATCCTTTAACTATTCCTACTATTAAGATTTTGATGTTCCTAATAGCAAAATTAAATCAGTTTTGACCTCTTCCTCCTTCGCAAACTAGATTTGAACATAGTTTTATTTTTCTTACAATGAAATATACATATACATATATATATATATATACACACACACACACACACACAAATGAGAACAAAAACATTAGATTTTATTTGAATTTTGTGTGGTCAGCAGCCACTAAACATCAAAAAAGCTAATCTTCTCAAAGCTAGCGATAAGTCAAGCCATTCAGTATATTCAAATTACGTACACAGCTTCTGAGGCCAGCTAAACTTAATTTATCAATAGGAAAGTTTACATGCATACCACATAGTTTTTTCTGTATTTACATGACTAACACATACCATTTGATATTATATTTAGAACACTTTGGTAATAAGAACTTACACATGAAAATGTGCCTTTCACTTTTAAAAAACTAATGATAATGATATTTTCGATGTGATGTCAATGATTTTAGTTACATGTATGTAAATATCAAAGTTTAGGATGTTAGATATGTAAATATATAATAATGGTGTGATACATATATATATATATATGTAAATACGCCTAAATATTCATTTATCTTCAATTCCTGTGAATTTTCTTATTACCAATTTTTAAATAGCACGCATTTTTAACATTATGAACAATAATTTGTAAAATGATACAACATTTTTTATATATAAATTAGTAAAAAAGACGTAGCTGGAAAGCCTGAAGCATTTGAGACCCTGCATTTTGCTGTTCGAAAACGAAATTTACATAGAAAAACTTTGAAAATGGAGAAATACTGCAACCACGCAATTAAAAGACTTTTAATTTATATTCGTCTGTGTACTGCTTTGTGCTCATTTGTATTTTAGCCAAGCTTTGAAGTTAACGGGTTGTTGTTCATTTCATCCACAAGCTCCATTACTAGAAGAGACAAAATGTTGATGAAATCTTATCAAGAGAAAGTAACGTGCGAAGACAATTGATGGATCTAGATTAGATAAATGGCACGAGTCCAGAGAGTGAGGAAGGAGAAACGAAGTCTCGCTGATTTGATTGGGGGGTTGTCTGAGGATAAGAGTTTAGTCCAACCTCTTAGAGAAAAGTGGGCAAGTCTAATCTAGGTACAGAGAAAGAAATTAGAGAGAGTTTTGAGAAGAAATGTATGGAAATTTTTTTAGATTTAATGCGGTAGATTTCATTTGTGCAACTAATGGCTTATGTTAATAGGCGTGGGTCAAAATATTTATTATAGAATCAACTAAATCGTGTAATTATGTAGAGAATACATAGATTGAAATTAGTGTAGCTCATTTAGTAGTGTTTGTGGTAGACTAGTGGTCAAGATATTTGAGGGATTTGCAAATAGTGGATGAGCAAGCCTAGCGAGTACCTCTAATGATTACTCATAGATAATCAACTAGCAAAAACTTTGGGGGAGTGTGGTTCTTTTGGGTAGATAGCTTTGATTGATGGTGACTCAATGAGTTCATTTGTTGAGTTCAATAGCTCGCACTAAAAATTTAGTTAGAGATAACTCTTGAATAACTTGACAAATATATAATTCTAGATGACTCTAAGCATCAGAAAACATAGAATTGGAAAGTTCTAAGTTGTAGATAGTTCAAGTAAATTTACGATCAATGATCAATTAAACCTACTTTAAACTCTTACAATGACTTGGATTGTTTGATTCAAATAAATGTGAACAATAAATGCTCAAAGGGAATTGGGATTGAGATGTTAAGGATACCCTCACTTCCTTTTACTCTTTTTTCTCATCAAGAGATTCCTCTTTCTCATATTTTCTTACGTTGGCATTGGAGAAAATACTTTAGGAACAACCTTAATTCCCTTAAAGGAATCATCACTAGAAACAAAAACTTAAAGCACTTATGACCCATGTGTTCCACGCTATTGTAACTTGTGACTTTTTTGTCCACTCAATAGCTCTTCTTGATCTCATTTTTCAATGAATAATCTTTAAACATTATAATAGAAATTCTCTATTGTGCTCATTGGAATATACTTTAGCAAGAAGCACTAACGTCAAACTATTCTTCACAAAAGACTGAAGCAATCTTACAGATTTAACATTATTAGTGGTGAGAGATTTTAATGATCCAATTTATAGTAATGGGATCTAACTCAAATCATCTAAATCATTTAAACTTCTCTAAATATATATAATAAGAATTTTCAAGTTTCCCAGCATTGCTTCATTCGAATACTTTCAATTTTTCTTTCTTTTTTTTTTTCAATGCTCATCGTCTTTCAGTATTATATTTAAGCTGATGAGTGGTAGCACCAGTAATTCTAGCCAATATATTATTGATTTACATCACAGAACAAAGCTACTCCAACATAGAATGTCAAAATCTCTGAAATTATGCTCACTTGTATGATTTATATAGAAAGAGAGAAAAATTTCATCTATACTCTATTTTAAATCTGGTTGTTTTTTAAGAGTAAATGTATACATATCAAAGTGTATTCTCCTTCAAACATTAATATCATACCTCTGTGTTGCTTGTTTATGAGAGTGGATTCATACTTTTCTTGGGTGAAAAGTTAGGTTATAGGCTAACCCAATTTGATATCACATAGAAAAAGAAGAAGCTTTTTTCTATTTTTCATATTGGTTTGATTTTATTTAAACTTGTTATCCATGAGGAAAAATAAATTATGAGAAGTGATGTCAACCATAAGCTCAAAGGTAGAAAGAGAAAAATCAACCTTAGGATAAGCACTTTTCAAGTCATAGAAATCACTAAAAATATGAATCTAACTATTTTTTTTTCAAACCATAAGAATATTGGTTAGCCAAGTTCGGTACATCTTCTCGTGAGCAAAGTCATCTTCTATACTTTTTATTGGCCCCATAAACCACCCATTGTTCAATTTCTAACATTTTCACTAATTTGTGCTTGATTCATAATTTACAAAAAAATAGGGAAGAATCTACTTGTATGGAAGCTCACATATTTTATTAATTAATATGTGCAACTTTATAACTCATACATAATTATTACACAAAATCACTCTGATTTATTTTTTAAAGTTAAAATGCTTAGTATCAATTTAGAATTTAAAATGATTCAAGAATAATAGAAAAGCAAATAGTCTAATGAAAAAAAATAGTCCCTAAAAAAACTATATAAAACTAAGAAATGAGTTTCAAAATTTTACTTACATGAAAAAAAAATATTTCACTAAGAGTTGTATGTTAAATTACAAAGATGATGCAGTGAAACTGAATGCAAATTGTCTAGAGCACTTGGATTCAAACCATTAAAAATAACAAAGTACAATAATAGTTTCTTTGTTTCTCATCCCACGTTTATAAAAATTCCATGCAATTAAGCATTCAATTAAAAATATGAGATGACAATTTGAAAAAATAGTTAAATAAGTTATTTTGGATCATCTAGTAGATGTTAAAACTTAGAAGAGCTTCAATAATACATACTCTAAGTTCTCTTCCAACATACAAAAATTTAAAATTGAGTGATGTTCAAAGAATTTTACACCATATAATCATCAACTTACTTGTGTTGGTTGGCTAGTCATAATATTTCATATAATCTTGCTCCAAGGATGTGCATGACTTCACTTTATGTGTTTCTCACTCAAATTATCCTTGGCCTACATAACATAAAAAAAGATGTCAACATATGTATCTATTGTTAGAAGATTTGAAAATTGTATGGAAAGATGGTGTGATTATATATGTTATTTTTAAGAAACAAAAATTTTAGATAAAATAATGCTTATATGAATGAATAGAGATTTAACATCTGAACCGTTATTAGGGTGAAGCACTATTGAAAAATTAGCTTGCCAAAGTCTAAATAAATTTCTGAAATAAATAACAATAAAAATAAGTAAATAACTCATGATTTAATTATCTTTGAATGTTCTTAATTAGGGATCATGTATTAATATATATATATATATATATATATATATATATATATATATATATATATATATATATATATATATATA
>JXCR01145840.1:854235-880244 GCA_002079205.1 Phalaenopsis hybrid cultivar
TAATTGACCTATCAGTAAGGTTGCATAAAAATTTCAAAGTCATTTGTCTTAAAATTGACAAATTATGAAAGTTTGAACCCTTAGGGGCAAAANTCTTTCACATTAATTTGATGCATAAATTATTTTTTAAAAATAAATTAGAATTAGGGGTTTTTCAATTCTCCATTCATATGGAATTAATACCTTAACTCTAAATTTCTATATGTTGTAGCCTCTGTCTAGGTGAACAANAAGATGAATTATTCAGTAACATAATAAAGTTTAAATAAACCCAAGGCCTTTTACCAGACATTAAGAAGGTTGCACGGACCTGCTCCCTACTCTTAATTTGGTGAATACCTTAGGGATCTTTTAAACTTAATATGTTTTACTTAATAATATTATCCTTAAGATTTAAGGACCCCCAATATGCAACATAGAGTTAGGAAGGTTTTCAAAACTTTACTTTTCCAGCTCTATATATATATAAATGCTCTCACATGCATTTTGAGTTTCAGGTGGTGGAACGAAAAGACTCGCCAGGTACACTTTTACAGTTTTTAGCGTTGTCCTTCTTGTACTTTCATATTGTACTTTTATACCTGCAAATTTGCATGTTAAACAACGATGTCACCCTGCATAAAAACTAAAACCATTAGAATAGCCACATACCCAAAACAAAACTAAAATCAACCAAGATAAAATTCACCGCCACAATATTCAAAATATAAAACAACTCATAAACATGACCAAAAAAATACAACTTCCACTAAATTAATACGTCTCTATTGGAAGATCGAGAACCCTTCGAAGGAGGTAACCTACGGTTGCTAATGAGGCTTCCCACGGTCTAAATGAAATTATGGAACTCATGAAGGTAACCTACGGTTGCTAACGAGGCTTCCCACGGTTTAAATGAAATTATGGAACTCATTAATATGAGTTTAGTAAATTCATTTGGACTAAGTGATTCCAATAGAAAATAGTGATGCCGGGACGAGAGTTTAGTAAATTCATTTGGACTAAGTGATTCCAATAGAAAATAGTGGTGCCGGGACGACGGTTTCATAAGTTCATTTGGACTAAGTGAATCCAATAAAAAATAGTGATGCCGGAACAAGGGAACCGTCGGACTAAGCGAATCCAATAGAAAATAGTGATGCCGGAACGAGGGAACCGTAGGATCCTAACCTGACTAAGTGAATCAAATAGAAAATAGTGATGCCGGAATGAGGGAACCGTAGGATCCTAACCAACCGGAATGAGGGATTACGGTTGCTAATGAGGCTTCCCACGGTCTAAATGAAATTATGGAACTCATTAAGTTGAGTTCGTAAGTTCATTTGGACTAAGTGAATCCAATAGAAAATAGTGGTGCTAGAATAAGGGAACCGTAGGATCCTAACCGATAAATTCATTTGGACTAAGCTATGGTCTAAATGAAATTATGGAACTCATTAAGTTGAGTTTAGTAAATTCATTTGGACTAAAGTCGGTCTAAATGAAATTATGGAACTCATTAAGTTGAGTTTAGTAAATTCATTTGGACTAAGTGTAACGAGGCTTCCCAAGGTCTAAATGAAATTATGGAACTCATTAAGTTGAGTTTAGTAAATTCATTTGGACTAAGTGATGTCTAAATGAAATTATGGAACTCATTAAGTTGAGTTTAGTAAATTCATTTGGATTAAGTGATCCACGGTCTAGATGAAATTATGGAACTCATTAAGTTGAGTTTAGTAAATTCATTTGGACTAAGTGATTCCAATGAAAAATAGTAGTACCGGGACGATGGAACCGTGGGATCTTGACCGGTGTCACTTTAATAAACTTTAATATGCCCATAATAAAATTCAATAGTGGTGCCGGGACGATGGAACCGTGGGATCTTGACCGGTGTCGCTTTAATCAACTTGTAGTGGTGCCGGGACGATGGAACCGTGGGATCTTGACCGGTGTCGTTCTAATCAACTTTAATACTATGGAACTCATTAAGTTGAGTTTAGTAAATTCATTTGGACTAAGTGATTCCAATAAAAAATATGGAACTCATTAAGTTGAGTTTAGTAAATTCATTTGGACTAAGTGATTCCAATAGAAAATATTAGTGCCGGGACGACGAAACCGTGGGATCTTGACCGGTGTCACTTTAATAAACTTTAATATGGCTACCGGGACGACGGAACCGTGGGATCTTGACCGGTGTCGCTTTAATCAACTTTAATATGCCCGTACCGGAACGACGGAACCGTGGGATCTTGACCGGTGCCGCTTTAATCAACTTTAATATGCCTATAATAAAATTTAAAGAACTTTAACCATAGGGTCACTTGATTTGNAAAGTTAATTAGAGCGACACCGGTTAGGATCTCACGGTTCCCTCATTTCGGTATTACTATTTTCTTTTGAATTTACTTAGTTTAAATAACTGGTTAAACTTATTTATACTCGGGAGATCTCGTTAACAACCGCGGGTTATCTCATCCGAGGGACNATTAATTAGAGTGACACCGGTTAGAATCTCACGGTTCCCTCATTTCGGTATTACTATTTTCTTTTGAATTTATTTAGTCTAAATAACTGGTTAAACTTATTTATACTCGGGAGATCTCGTTAACAACCGCGGGTTATCTCATCCGAGGGACTCCCGTAAATTTAAAAGGAAGTATTATGTTGTTTGTTGTTTTAAAAATGCTTAAGTTTAATTTTGAAGAAAGTTTATCTTATTTTTGAAAATTGTTGTTTTGGCTTTTGAAAAAGTGTTTCGACCAAACATGCTTAATACATTAAAATAAGTTGTAAATTGTGCTCAATGAGCCTTGATGTTTTAATTATCTCATGAACTGGGTAACTAGGCATTCATTTGATGTTAAGTTTAAGGATTATGTGGGTAGAAACCTTTAGGGGCAACTTAAGTTATTAAGGAACCCTTACTCTTCTCAATGGAGGTCGAGCTCGTAGTGTTTTTTAAAGAGGGTTATAATTGATTATGTTCTCTTTTCTAAACCTCAATAAATGATTTTATTTAGATCGATTCTAATTCACTATCAAGCTCTTACATCTCTTAAGGGTAGATTTGTAATTTTGAAAAAGTTTTATGTGATGTGTGGATTCTTATTAAAGAGATTGAATTATCAATTAACCCTTAGTTTGAAGCCCCTAATTGGTGAATTAACATCTTTCTGACACAAGCTCCTCACACTAGGATCATCTAATTAGATTAACTTCCAAATCACAATAATTTAGGAAATTACAATTTTATGCTTGTTGTAGAAAAGTTATGAGTTGATTTCTACCACTTAACCCTTTATGTTCCAATCATACCAAGAGATTAATTAGGATCAATATTGCTCATTTAGCCTCTAGTTTAGCCTAAATGTTAATCAAAACTCCAAATTTCATAATTACTATTTTGAAATTATGGAATGATGAGTTGGTTTCTACCGCTTAACACTTTGTGTTCCAATCATTCCAAGAGATTGATTAGGATCAATATTGCCCTTAAGACTTTCCACTTTATAATTCTTTAAATTTAACTCAAATAACATTGAAATTTTATTGTTACCTCACCCACGGGTCAATTAAAATATCAGAGGAGAATATATATATATATATATGTATATATATATATGTATATATATGTATATATGTATATATGTATCTATATATATATGTATATATATACATATATATATGTATATATATATATATGTATCTATATGTATATATGTATATATATATATATATGTATATATCTGTATATATGTATATATATATATGTATATATATGTATATATGTATATATATGTATATATATGTATATATGTATATATATGTATATATNGTTAATCCATTTAATTAACTAAAGCAAATATTTTTAATTTTTAGTTCACATTATTCTCTTTTATTTACTGAGCACTGGGCATATTTATTTTATTTTTATCATTTGTTTACTCGAAGTTATGATTTTTTTAAGTTTATGCAATTATTTAAATCAGAAATACACCTTAATTTTCTACTTATCCACGTTGACACTATTCGTGTTAGTACCTTGTCAGTCTGCGATTCAACGTTCTGTTGTGTCAACTAAGTGATCTATTCAGGATAGAAAAAAATATCTTTAAACAAGCTTTGTTCATATTAGTATTGTCGACACACATCCCCTTGTTCTGAAGTAGCGCCAAATGGAAGAACATTTTTTATTATTGGCAGAGAAGCATTAGTGCTCGCAAGGGAGATTTGCATCATCTATCTATGAAAGTATTAAGCACTGATACGTATGAGTACTTAGAGCTTGCAAAGAGGGAATTTTGTAAAGCCTATGGGGGATAATGGAGCTTCTTCCGTATCACAAGATTCATGGTGGTAGATTGATATCTTAATCTCTTAGCATTGCACAGAGATACATCAAATCGCACACACATATACCTTGGAAATTTGTAGGAGAAATCAACAATTTTTTTCACGTGAAAAAATCCTGAGAAGAAAAAAATCATGGGGCCTAACATAGATGAAGTAATCTATTATAAGAGTGAAAATACAATGATACACCCTTTTTTGATAATCGGAAGAATGAGGTTACAATTTTGCACCAAATATAACACTTGTCTGTATACAATGTAGATAAAAATTCAGGAGCTTAAGGAAATCATTGTATTTTGAAAATGATGATCGAAATTTGTTGTCGTGAGTTATCATCGAATATTCAGTATGGTGTTATTTGTACATCATATTTTGGATATGACATTAGCAAGTGGTGTTGGTTGACAACGACGAGCATGAGTGGCTAATAGTGTGATAATGGTCGACGAGTGATGGTTAATGGTGGTCTACCATATGGAGGCCGAAATTTATTGTCGGATCTTCAATATGATGTTATTCGTTACATTGTATTTAAGATATGTTAGTAGCAAACAAAGTTGACCAAATACGGGAAGCAGGGGTGGCCGATGATTGTTGATGGGCAGTTTGTGGTCGATAGTGGTTGACAATTGCGGAGGCTAGAAGATATCGTCGGGTCTTCGGTCCAGAATAACACTAAATTTTGACTCATCTTCCTCCTCATTTTAAGAGTGGTGCTATAATTATAGCCTTGGGAGGATTGACATTTTGGTCATTTGACAAATAATTTCCCCATCCACCAGATCTAATGACCCAAATTGATCCTCCTATATCATAGATTTTTTTTTTTGTAATTTGAGGGCCTTAATGACATTGAAATTAAGCGACCATAGATTCATTGGATTCTTCTTATTGAGACACCCGATTTGAATATAAATATATCAAATTTGGTGTTCATCTAACCATACAGTTGATGATTAAAAATCTCGAAAAGAGCTTTAGTGGCTTAATCTAGGTTTTATTGGATTCAGATCAAATAAATTTTGGTATATCAGCTTTGTCTTGTCAAGATGACTAATTTGACTGTATCCTTGCTAAAATTAGAGCCCTATTAAATCTTGAATTTAAATATTCATTATTTCTTGCTAAAAATGCCTCAAAATTCTTGTCATATGATAACAATTTCTAGATGAAGCAACATGCCACTTATTAAAAAACCAGTGGAGCTTATGAAAGGAGAATATTTCTTTTTGTATGATGACGCTGAACCTTGTTTTGAATCATAAGTTATAAAAAGAGAATGCCTCACATCTATGAAGTTACTTCAAAACTCGTGCTAGAGAAAGACGGTGGTGCCAATAAATCCAACAAAGGGCAAATATTCTCCAATCCAAAATAGCATCGAACATCTAATATGAGGGAAAAAAATCAATGCCTTCAGAAGAGGTGATTCAGAGAAATGAATTTTCTTCTAAATGAGTTATTCATACTTAAATAAGAAGGAAGAGAAGTTACAAGAGAATTTACACCTCCTTTCGGCCTCTCCATCCAACACAAAAGAAGCTAACTATACTCTTCTTTCATCTAGACAAGTCATGCTATCAAGTATTTTCTTTGTCCTCATTAGCCAGTTCTTCGCTTCAATCGGCTATTCAGTTCACTTGAACAAAGGTGGATGCAAATCTTGAAATATTTTCAAATACTTATCCACAACAACTGTATCATTTTTGATAACATGTGATCTTCCTAAATTAGCCAAGTCATTAACACCATCTAGATCAAGACACTCACATTCACATTTATAGTAGGATGTACTTCGATTTCTATCGGATTCTCTTCTTCTATAATTTTGGACCACTTTTTAAAAACCGGACCAAACTGGCCAGTTCAACGAGTTTGATAGTGAACCGACAAGTGGTTCGGGTCTGGTAGGACTGAAAATCGGTCTGCATTAAACAAGAATGAACCGGTTGGAGCTGGCGGTCAAACCGATAACCGACTAGAACCAATGGTCGAATTAGTCAACTGGTTAGTGTAATTTTTAGCTTATGCTATATTTTTATTGTAAATCTTGAAGAATGATTTCAATCTTTTAATATCACGAAGAATGTGTTTTGCTCTAAATATTTTAGCTTCATTTTCTTGTTCATCTTTTGGAAATATGAATGAATATTACTCTATTACTTTTTTTTTNGGCTTCTCCGTCCAGCACAAAAGTAGCTAACTATACTCTTCTTTCATCTAGATAAGTCATGCTATCAAGTATTTTATTTGTCCTCATTAGCCAGTTCTCCGCTTCAATCGGGTATTCAGTTCACTTGAACAAAGGTGGATGCAAATCTTGAAATATTTTCAAATACTTATTTACAACAACTGTATCATTTTCGATAACTTGTGATCTTCCTAAATTATCCAAGTCATTAACACCATCTAAGTCAAGACACTCACATTCACATTTATAATAGGATGTACTTCGGTTTCTATCAGATTCTCTTCTTTTATAATTTTGGACCACTTTTTAAAAACCGGACCAAACTAGCCAGTTCAATGAGTTTGATAATGAACCGACAAGTGGTTTGGGTCTGGTAGGACTGAAAATCAGCCTGCATTAAATAAGAATGAACCGGTTGGAGCTGGCGATCAAACCTTTAACCGACCAGAACAAATGGTCGAATCAGTCAACTGGTTAGAGTAATTTTTAGCTTATGCTATCTTTTTATTGTAAATCATGAAAATGATTTCAATCTTTTGATATCATGAAGAATGTGATTTGTTCTAAATATTTCAGCTTCATTTTTTTGTTCATCTTTTGGAAATATGAATGAATATTACTCTATTACTTTTTTTTATATTTACTTGAATATGCTTCCCTCTTGTTGACCTTCCATATTGAATTCTATCTAATTTTTGTCATTTAAGTTATATTTAATTTTTTTTTTTATGTTTATGACGTCAACTGGTTCAAGCCCTGATTTAACCGTTAAACCTTCTAAAGAAAAATACGGGCTATCCTATATGTTTTAAACATTAGGCCAAATTAATAAAATTTCACTTCAAAAACTTATATATAAACATATATTCTTGGTATGAATAAAAAGTCAACTTAAAATAAAAGAGAAAATATAACCAAAAAAAACGTTAGAGTTCAACCTATAATCATCACTAATAATTATTTTCATTTGATTGTTATTATCCGACCGTTGTCACCAATCTTATATCATCCATTTATCATCGTCTGACTGTCATATGCAGATCATCATTCTCCAACCAATGATCGTTTTCTATTACTTTTACCATAGTAGTAAAGATTAAACAAATAAAACTTTATATTCTCTTCCTTTCTAATTTGATGTGGATTGAATCTTGTAACTTTATATNAAAAATAACATTGATAGCTAAGTTGACATGTTGAGAATGCATCAGGATATGTCAAATTGGGAAGAATAAACTTAGGGTCTGTTTGGGGCAGCTGTAGCTTATCCAACTTATCCTGATAATCTATTGATAAGGAGCTGATCCAGATAAGCTGTATGACTGTTTGGTTTCTGCGTTTGGAAAATAGTTGATTCTGGATAAATGATTATTCTTCCCATGTTTCGGATAAGCTGTTTAGCTGTTTGGTTCGTGCGTTTGGAAAACAGCTGATTTGCAGCTTTTTGTAGGTAAAAGACCTTCCAGACATGCTCAGTGTTGCAGTCTATACTAGAACTTTAACGACTACAAATTTGATAGTTGAGAATCAAGAAATACCATTCTTGATTGTTTTTATAATTTCTCCTACAAAGCTTAGAAATGAACGCATAAACTAACTTGCTTCCATTTTCATGCAATTAGAGCCCCAACAACATATAGATTGCAAAAAAACATACTGGAATGATAGATTTTTCAGGCATAAATGAAATGTTATTAAGGATCATGAAACACTTGTAACCTGCTTTATTCTTCTCCATTGGACAATAACTTGATAAGTTGCAGTTACTAAGCTTTTAAAGAAATTTTCACAAGCTTATTGGAGAATCCCAATTATTATATATTTTTTTCAAATACAGTAGTAAAATTTTATCAATAATAAAACAAGCATAACTTGTAAGATGTTACTTCTAAGGCTTATGCTTCATGTAAACTATGAAAAAATCTTCTTCAGGCAGAACAAACACAATCACTATCTATATGATTGGTAAACTCGTTAAAGGAAACACCAGCATTAGGAATAAAATCATTCTCAAAAAATTTTCTTTGAAATAGTGTGAGGATATTACAAAACTGTAGAATTGAGAAGGAAGAAGTTGAAGAAACAACAGTTATAGTAATGGGAAAAGAAAAAAGAGGAGGATAAGAATAGGAGCGGCTCACCTGCTACGATCATTTCCTTCCATTTTCGAGATCGAAATACAGGGAAGATAGCTTGGGTGACTATGCAGAGTGCCACGAACATCAAAATAAAGGAGGGAGAACAAGGAGAAACTCGATTGAGTACTTGGAAGGCTTGAACGGCTCACCCGAGCGATATAATAAAGGAGAACTCCAATTGCAGCTTCGAAACCCTATTGTGCGGCGGCTTGCAGAGGAAGGGAGAGGCGGACTCTCCGTGTCATGCGTCTCGCAGAGGAAGGAGGTGGAAGAGGGCTCGAGCAACCTATAGAAGCTCGAGCTTTGGGATCGCTGCTCTGGGAAGAGAACGACGGGATCGCGGCTACCTGGGAAGGGAACGACGAGATCGCGGCTTACATAGACCACCGAAACTCCCATCTTCATCCTTGTACTCCACTCCTATCAGAAATCCACTTCGCGGCTTCTTCCGAGGTCGAGGGCAGGGGAGTAAAGAATCCCGAACGAACGCGGGACATGGGTCGACCCCGCGTTCTGCTTTTATTAAAAAATTAAATCCGTCGCTTTTAAAACGCCGATTGAACGTCCCAATCAAACATAGAGGCTGCGTTTTGAAAACGCCGCCGCACATTTTAAGCTGCCCTAAACGAAGCTTTAGAGTGATTAATGAAATAGTTGGCGTGCTGTATATTGAAGATAAATTCGGTTTTTTTGGATATGTACAATAAAAGGTGACCTAATCACCCATTAGGTAGGTGGATAGAATTAATGCTAGGGGATTTGGAAAGCTAAATAGTTATATTTAAGGTAACATGAATGGAAGTCATTCAAATTGATAAGCAACACTCACCAAGAAAGATTTCAAACTGATGATTCATAAAGCCAACCCAAAATATTATGGATAATATTATGATAAAAACGACAACGATAATGATTTTTATTCACCCATAGTTATTTTACTTGTCTTCATTTTTACACCTAATTTCTTCAAATATGCTAACTTTCATTGGCATCCAACATTGGTGTGTAATTCTTGTTAATATATTCTGTTCTGTTCACATTCAAATGACAGTCNTAAACTGATGATTCATAAAGCCAACCCAAAATATTATGGATAATATTTTTATTCACCCATAGTTATTTTACTTGTTTTCATTTTTACACCTAATTTCTTCAAATATGCTAACCTTCATTGGCATCCAACATTGGTGTGTAATTCTTGTTAATATATTCTGTTCTGTTCNTCTCCAATCTCCATGGTCCAAAGATATAGCTCTCGCTCAGTTAAATCCCCTCCAAGTTCCCTTCTTCGCCGCCATGGCATCCTTCGCGGCTATGGCGATGTCGTCTGCTACTTTTTTCTCCCCTCCAAGCTGTAGGTTTGCTTGTGCTCCCTTGTTTCTAAAGAGGCTTGACTTCGGTAAATGTAAGAGTAGGGATAGGAAAGGTTTATTGGATTCGCAGGCGACTCCTGCAAGAGAGTTGCTAGCTGCTAGATCATCCAAAGAGCGCCATCAAGANGGGTGGAGCACTTGTGAGGTTATTACTAATTTGCATGCGCACGCACATAAATTTACATAAAACATCATGCACTTCTTTCTTTTTGACTTATTATTTTGTATGAATCCTTGTTTTGGGAAGTAAAAATAATATTAATAGCTAAGTTGACATGTTAAGAATGCATCAGGACATGCCAAATTGGGAAGAATAAACTTAGAGTCTGTTTAGGGCAGCTTTAGCTTATCCAGCTTATCTTGATAATCTATTGATAAACAACTGATCCAGATAAACTGTATGTTTCTGCGTTTGGAAAACAGCTGATTCTGGATAAATGATTATTCTGCCTCTGTTTTGGATAAGCTGTTTAGCTGTTTGGTTCGTGCGTTTGGAAAACAGCTGATTTGCAGCTTTTTGTAGGTAAAAGACCTTCCAGACATGCGCAGTGTTGCAGTCTATACTAGAACTTTAACGACTACAAATTTGACAGTTGAGAATCAAGAAATACCATTCTTGATTGTTTTTATAATTTCTCCTACAAAGCTTAGAAATGAACGCATAAACTAACCTGCTTTCATTTTCATGCAATTAGAGCTCCAACAACATATAGATTGCAAAAAACATACTGGAATGATTGATTTTTCAGCCATAAATGAAATGTTATTAAGGATCATGAAGCACTTGTAACCTGCTTTATTCTTCTCCATTGGACAATAACTTGATAAGTTGCACTTAATAAGCTTTTAAAGAAATTTTCACAAGCTTATTGGAGAATCCCAATTATTATATATATTTTTCAAATACAGGAGTAAAATTTTATCAATAATAAAACAAGCATAACTTGTAAGATGTTACTTCTAAGGCTTATGCTTTATTTAAACTATGAAAAAATCTTCTTCAGGCAGAACAAACACAATCACTATCTATATGATTGGTAAACTCGTTAAAGGAAACACCAGCATTAGGAATAAAATCATTCTAAAAAAATTTTCTATGAAATAGTGTGAGGATAGAGATTATAAAACTGTAGAATTGAGAAGGAAGAAATTGAAGAAACGACAGTTATAGTAAAGGGAAAAGAAAAAAAGAGGAGGAGAATAGGAGCGGCTCACCTGCTACGATCATTTCCTTCCATTTTCGCGATCGAAATGCAGGAAAGATAGCTCGAGTGACTATGCAGAGTGCCACGAGCATCAAAATAAAGGAGGGAGAAGAAGGAGAAACTCGATTGAGTACTTGGAAGGCTCGAACAGCTCACCCGAGCGATAGAGTAAAGGAGAACTTCAATCGTAGCTTCGAAACCCTATCGTGCGGCGGCTTGTAGAGGAAGGGAGAGGCGGACTCTCTGTGTCATGCGTCTCGCAGAGGAAGGAGGAGGTGGAAGAGGGCTCGAGCAACCTATAGAAGCTCGAGCTTTGGGATCGCTGCTCTGGGAAGGGAAGGACGGGATTGCGTCTACCTGGGAAGGGAATGACGAGATCGCGGCTTACATAGACCACCGAAACTCCCATCTTCATCCTTGTACTCCACTCCTATCAGAAATCCACTTCGCGCCTTCTTTCGAGGTCGAGGGCAGGGGAGTAAAGAATCCCGAACGAACACGAGACATGGGGTCGACCCCGTGTTTGGCTTTTATTAAGAAATTAAATTCGTCACTTTTAAAATACCGATGGAACGTCCCAATCAAACATAGAGACTACATTTTGAAAACGCCGCCGCACATTTTAAGCTGCCCCAAACGGAGCCTTAAAGTGATTAATGAAATAGTTGGCGTGCTGTATATTGAAGATAAATTTGGTTTTTTTTGGATATGCACAATAAAAGGTGACCTAATCACCCATTAGATAGGTGGATAGAATTAATGTTAGGGGATTTGGAAAGCTAAATAGTTATATTTAAGGTAACATGAATGGAAGTCATTCAAATTGATAAGCAACACTCACCAAGAAAGAATTCAAACTGATGATTCATAAAACCAACCCAAAATATTATGGATAATATTATGATGAAAACGACAACAATAATGATTTTTATTCACCCATAGTTATTTTACTTGTCTTCATTTTTACACCCTTCAAATATGCTAACCTTCATTGGCATCCAACATTGGTGTGTAATTCTTGTTAATATATTCTGTTCTGTTCACATTCAAATGACAGTCTGAGGAAGAAAATGAGTTTTCCTATTTCTAATTCCACCTTTTTTATATACTTTTTTTTAGATTAAACCCTTACATTATAATGATATTTTGCTTTGTTGAAGCCTTATTTCAGTTTGATTTTTTTCAGTGCACAGGCTCACTCTTTAGATGAAATGCTTTGTGGGCGGTTTCTTGTTGGCCTTGGCATTGGTGTTAATACTGTACTTGTTCCTATCTACATTTCTGAGGTACTATTAACAAATAACTCTAAAAGAATTTAGTGTGTTTGATATATTTGACCTAAAGTTTAGGTTCTAAAAAAATTGCAAGCATTTTTGTCCTATGTTTGTTACTTGAAAATCTTGTATTTACTCTCGAGATCATACAGATCTTTCAATAGATCTATGAGTATAAGTAAACTATGAAAGCATCTATTGAGCTTTATATTCAAATTATGGCATGCACGGCTTCCAATTTTGCAAGAATAGAGACATTTCTCTGTTAAATTACTAGTTCTCTTCAATGTTGCTGGTTTGATAATCAGTTCCAGGCTCACATTGGTAGGCCTAAATATGCATCATATGCACATTTTATTATGTATTTTATGAACTCAAATCATGTGTTTTACGTGCGGGGTCGGATACAGGGGGCTTCNATAATCAGTTCCAGGCTCACATTGGCAGGCCTAAATATGCATCATTTGCACATTTTATTATGTATTTTATGAACTCAAATCATGTGTTTTACGTGCGGGGTCGGATACAGGGGGCTTCAGGGGGAACAAATGCTCCCTCTCCACTTCTTTCTCCTACCTAATTTCTTTTATCTTAAAAAATTCAAAATATTCTTATATATATATATATATATATATTTATTTATTTATTTATTTATTTATAGCTTTAATAAAATTTTGGTAAACACAATCCATTCTTTTTAGATGCCAAATTATGTGAACTCAATATTAATTGCTTTTCTTAAACCAAGATACAAAAAATTGATTTCCTTAATATTAACGTAATCTAAATTGGTAGTAGAATACTTATTTAATCATTTCACACTCCCTTTATCTTTTGGTTCATGTTAAAAAGACATGTGGGCATTGTCATTTCAAATATCTTTCGCATCCCTCCAAATTTTGATAGATCTTTGACTCTAAAATTTTGTCTTTATAATGTTCCTTAAAATTAATTTAACATATTTTTTTTATCAATATATTTGATGCCGGAGTGCCTAGGTTCAGCTCGGGGCCGCCTAGGCCTACACATGCATGGCAAGTGCTGCATGCAACTGCTCGGTTCAGGTGGGAGAAGGATCAATCAGTTATTCCCCATGCACAGTTTCCTCCTATTTGGAGCGTTGCTTACTTCTCTTTACTCAAAGACTATATATGTTATTTGTTGTGCTTAGGTTTGTTTCTTGCTTCAGATTTCTGTCTTCGACATCTTTTCTTCCCTNTTTCAAATATCTTTCACATCCCTCCAAATTTTGATAGATCTTTGACTCTAAAATTTTATCTTTATAATGTTCCTTAAAATTAATTTAACATATTTTTTTATCAATATATTTGATGCCGGAGTGCCTAGGTCCAGCTTGGGGCCGCCTAGGCCTACACATGCATGGCAAGTGCTGCATGCAACTGCTCAGTTCAGGTGGGAGAAGGATCAATCAGTTATTCCTCATGCACAGTTTCCTCCTATTTGGAGCGTTGCTTACTTCTCTTTACTCAAAGACTATATATATGTTTTTTTGTTGTGCTTAGGTTTGTTTCTTGCTTCAGATTTCTGTCTTCGACATCTTTTCTTCCCTGTTAAGGCTGTATCCGTGGACATGTGTCGTTTTAGTTGTATTTTGCTCTGAGTTGATGATTATCTCCTGGTATTCTTCCCTTTCCTGTTTCCCCTACTTGTTGCCGCACCTTCCACTAGTCCGATTGCTTGCTGTTGCCCCTACTTGTTGCCGCACCTTCCACTATTCCGATTGCTTGCTGTTGCCCCTACCGACCCACCTACTGCTTGCTGGCGCATCCTCCACTGCCCCCTTGTTTGTTGTCTGACTGCAGGACCACATTCCACTTGCTATAGCTTGGCCTCTCTACCATCTAGAACTCTCCGTTTTCCACTATCTCTACATGCAATCCACAACCCACAACCTTTTATCATCGTTCAGGTGGGTTTTTGTGTTTGTGTCATTGTTTTTCTTTTTTCAAGTATCTTTGTTTGTAATCCCCGTTGAATTTCATTAATATTATCTTTTCGTTGTGGTTTGGGTTAACTTCATTATTATTTGATATAAAAGCTAGCCCAACCCTAGTCTCATCCTATAATTTTTAGCCCTCCTACACATCTCCACCCCAAATATTTTCTTTCTACCCTCTTTCATTCCCACAAACCCAAACCCTAACCATACCACCATGGAGATATGCTGGAACCTACCCGGAAAGAGATACAATAAGAGATTTGTTGACTTTAGCAGAGGCTTACGGAGATTGATGAAGGGACATAGAGGAAAATCATCCTCGATCGTGATGTGGAGAGTCAAGGAAGTGAGTGTGGAGGAAGCAGATGAGGACTAGGTTAAGGAACTTCAACTCTAGGGAGACGAGGAAAAAATGGTAGTGATAAGNTTGATGATTATCTCCTGGTATTCTTCCCTTTCCTATTTCCCCTGCTTGTTGCCGTACCTTCCACCAGTCTGATTGCTTGCTGTTGCCCCTACCGACCCACCTACTGCTTGCTGGCGCATCCTCCACTGCCCCCTTGTTTGTTGTCTCACTGCAGGACCACATTTCACTTGCTATAGCTAGGCCTCTCTACCATCTACAACTCTCCATTTTCCACTATCTCTACATGCAATCCACAACCCACAACCTTTTATCATCGTTCAGGTGGGTTTTTGTGTTTGTGTCATTGTTTTTCTTTTTTCAAGTATCTTTGTTTGTAATCCCCTTTGAATTTCATTAATATTATCTTTTCGTTGTGGTTTGGGTTAACTTCATTATTATTTGATATAAAAGCTAGCCCAACCTTAGTCTCATCCTATAATTTTTAGCCCTCCTACATATCTCCACCCCAAATATTTTCTTTCTACCCTCTTTCATTCCCACAAACCCAAACCCTAACCAAACCACCATGGAGATATGCTGGAACTTACCCGAAAAGAGATACAATAAGAGATTTGTTGACTTCAGCAGAGGCTTACGGAGATTGATGAAGGGACATAGGGGAAAATCATCTTCGATCGTGATGTGGAGAGTCAAGGAAGTGAGTGCGGAGGAAGCAGATGTGGACTAGGTTAAGGAATTTCAACTCTAGGGAGACGAGGAAAAAATGGTAGTGATAAGGAGGGCATACAGACTGAGTTGAAGAATGATCATTCATGGCTAAGGCATAGTATTTTGCGCACCAAGTGTGTCGTGAAAGGAAAGATTTTCAGCCTGATTATTGACTGCAGTAGTTGTGAGAATACGACATCCACCTTGATGGAAAAAAAAAACTGGAGTTTTCCATACATAAACATCCTCATTCCCACTCCCTTTTCTAGTTGAAAGGGGAAATGAGATATGCGTGGATTAAGAGTGCTTGGTTAAGTTTTCTTTTGGAGATCAACTACAAAAGCAGTTGTGGTGCGACACAGTACCCTTTGGAAGCTTGCTATATTTTGCTGGAGAGGCCATGATTGTTCGAGCACACGACAAGTTCAAGAACACTTATTTATTCAATAAGGATGGAAGACACAGTTCTTTTGCTCGTCAGGGACGCGCGAGGAGCAAACATCACAGAGGAGACGATAATCTCATGAGCCACCTTTATATAGTGGGTACAAGAGACTCCATGCTAATGCCTTTAGTCATGTTAGAGGGAACTGAGGAGGTTGAGATACCAGATTCTACACTGCCACTGCTATTTGATTTTTAGGATGTGATGACTGACAACTTTCCAGAGGGATTGTCATGATTGAGGGACATTCAACATGCCATTGATCTGATCCTCAGATCAGTGCTGCCAAATAAGTCTGCCTATAGATTGAGTTATATAGAGTATGAATAATTATAATGATAAGTACAAAATTTTATTGCAAGAGATTTGGTCTGAGAGAGTACTACCCCGTGTGTTGTCCCCGCCTTATTGGTATCTAAGAAGGAGGAATCGCAAATGATGTGCATTGATAGTCTAGCCATCAACATGATCACCATCAAATATATGTAACTCTTACCTTTCCAGGAAGTTCTCTTGGATTATTTGCATGGAGTCATTGTCTTTTCCAAGATTGATTTACGCAGTGTATATCACTTGATTCGGATGAGACCGGGGGACAAGTGAAAGACTGCTTTCTAGAACCGAGATAGATTATACGAGGTGACAGCCTTATTTTTTGGGTTGTTTAATGCGCCCAACATGTTTATGAGATTAATGAATCAAGTGTTTGGGCCTCACATCAGGAAGTTTGTAGTGATGTACTTCTAGGATATTTTTGTGTATAGTAGACCTGAGGAAGGTAGCTTGCAACAACTGAGGATGGTCTTTGAGGTTTTGCGATCAAAGAAACTATATGGCCACCCACTGAAATGCCACTTCTTGGCAGCACAAGTAAGTTTTTTTGGTTTTATTTTGTCTAGTTTAGGCATTCAAATGGATCTTACAAAGATTGAGGCTATCATGAGTTGGACGACCCTATAGCCTTTTATCGAGATGCAATAGTTTTGGGTTGATATCAGTCTATAGGCGATTCATTCGGAGCTTCACCACCATCACAATTTCTTTGATAGAGCTTTTGAAAAAGGAGTTCTAGTGGACAAATTCAACCTGGTCCAATTTCGACACCCTGGAGGAGAAAGCGACACAAGCACCAGTATTGGTATTACCAGACTTCTGTTAGCTGTTTGAGCTAGAGTGCCACGCTTTAAATGTGGGGATTAGAGCATTAATGAGCTAGTAAGGTCATCCTATAGCCTTCTTCAATGAGAAGTTGAATGAGTCCAAAAAAAAATATTCGACATATGACAAAGGGTTCTATGCGATAGTGAGAGCTCCTAATTACTAGAGTTACTATCTACTGACGAGCGAGTTCACTTTATTTACAGATCAAGATGCTTTGATGTTTTTAAACAAGCAAAAAAAAATGAAAAGTCGACATGCATTATGGGTGTGTTTTTGCATCATTTCAGTTCATGCTTAAACACAAGGCAGGAAGCCAGAATTGAGCAGCAGATGCACTGAGTTGCCGTGATCACTTTAATGAAGGCTCTAATCACAGGATTTGAGGTAGTGAAGGAGTTGTACGTGACATGAAGATTTCAAAGAGATTTAGAAGCAATGTCAAAAAAAGCCTACCAAGCAGTTGTCGGTCAACTTTTTGATAGAATATTTGAAAATATGGTATATGAAAATAATTTTTGAAATTTAATTTAATATAAAAGATATATAGTTTGGGTTTTGAAAGTAGTATGTTTTAATTTTTGAAAAATGAGACCAAATGGATTCTCTTCGGAAAATAGTTTGCATAATCGTGCCTGATACCGCGAATACTACATTCTCCCGAAAGATAAGTGTAGACCTCGGCGATAGACTCAATCCTGCAAACTAAGAGATTTGTGACATCCATTTGGTCTGCGAACCTTTTTATGTATGACCGACAAGTTTACCTATCTAATACAAAGATTAAATAGGGTTTATTTTACCTGGGTTCCAAGTTTTCTATAAAGACAAGCCCCTATAGTTAATTACATCTCAAATGACCGGAGTCACTTGAGAAAACTCTCGATAATGATTAGTGTTTCTAGTCTTCAAAATTTTATGGTTTAGGTTTTCACGGTAGGACGTGGAAAAACAAGTGGGAGTGGCTCAAGTAGGAATAATTTTTTCAGGAGTTCAAAGGAAGGAACAGGTAGAGGATGTCATAGATCATGAGGAGAAACCTCAGTGACATCCCAGACTATCCTACTGTGTGGCTGCATTTTAGAGAATATGTTATTTGAATGTTTAGTTCTGTCAATTTTATTATTTGGGACTTACATTTGCATAATATCTGATTATGCAAATAGCCCGCAGAGATAAGAGGGTTTACGTTGTAACGAACAACAACCTCAGAACCTAAAGCGAATTAGGACTTACACTGCACAATATTATTGCACAGGTGCCTAAAGAGGGAATGCGAGGATTTACGTCGCACTAGACGAGCTACCTCGAAGGCCTATGAGTTGTTATTATGCTAGGAAGGGATAATGTCGAAGAAGATTCTCTCGCTGCTCAGTCTAAATTTCTCGCCGTACTACCCACAAAGTTGGTTCCAAGCTCCTGTCGTCGCGACGACTCCATGGTTTAAGTGCTTGAGATTAGTAGTTTACGCTTCACAGTTTTGGTGTCAATGTTCTGGTTTTGTTTTGTTTCAGTTTTGGTTTTGCATGGAGAATAAGCAAATCGCAGGTCAATAAAATGTACTTGAAATGTAAAATGCAATAAAGTAAGATGCTGTAGATAAACTGTAAAAGCGTACCTGAGCATCTGCTACTATTGTGTTATTAATGTTGTGAGCATAGCATGATTTGCAGTAGATTTAAATAAACTTGCAAGAAAACTAAACAAGACGAGAAAATTCAGTACAAAAGTCAGAAAAACGAGTTATATAAATCACAAGCAAACGAAATACTTAGCCACATATGAAAGATCAGGACTGGGTATAAGACCTTGGTGAAAGTGGGGGCTCAGAACTAGGCTGTGTGCTTCCCGATCTTGAACAAGAGTTACCGGCCAAACAATCTACAGAAGACAGTTCTTAACCTTAATCCAAGTGACTAGCTGTGGATCTTTATAAATTTTCATATAAAGATTTTCATGCAAAAGTTATTATTCAAGACTTTTTTATGTAGAATTCTTTTAATCATGCAAAAGAAATTTTTATTTTATTTTTGTAAATATTTTATAAAATTGTACAGCCCACAGACTAGTCACTCTAATCGTGCTAGAACTACTGACAACCTAAGAGTGTTGGGGGCAACGATCCCACCAAGAATCGGCGAATAGTATTTTAGGTCATTCCTTCTCCCTTATTGAAGATCCTTGAGGTAGGAGATACTATTCTAATAATCTAACATCGTATCCCTCGTTTAAGCACACATAAGCAATGTCGTCATCGTCCTCGCCACTTAAACCTTAGACTCATCCTAGTCCGATGATCTATATGTGGCGTTAAGAAATTTCCCCAATTGCCAGGAGGATTTGAGTTAATATCCAAGCTCAAATCTCGGTGCATTGGGTTTTATTGTAGGTTAAGTCATTGAGAGAATTTCACTGTTGATTTAATTAAGGAGCATGAGTCACGTTGCGGTGCATCATGTCTAGTGTTTTAGTCAGTTTGTGAATTAGGGTCAAGTGTCTAGTTTCATTGTGCATTCGGGGATTAGATGAATAAAGTCTTACCTAAGGTATGTTCCTAAAACCTTGGGAGGTTACACTGCAGAGATTAGGTAGATGAACTCTCACCTAAGGTGTGTTCCTAAAGATCAGGAAACCTACATTGAGGATTAGGTGGATGGGCTCTCACCTAGAGTGTACTCCTAAAGACTAGGAAACCTACATTGAGGATTAGGTGGATGGGCTCTCACCTAGGGTGTGCACTTAAGCTCTAGAAAGCCTACACTGAGGGTTAGGTGGATGGGCTCTCACCTAGGGTGTGCTCCTAAAATCTAGGAAGCCTACACTAAGGGCTAGGTGAATGGGTTCTCACCTAAGATGTGTGCTCCTAAAACTCTAGGAAACCTACTCTTTAACTTATGCTTAAGGTGATTTAAGGTTTTCTATATCTTCCAATTAACTAAATCATCAATTCCCATCTTTATGACTTAACCATTTAAAAAAATAAAAGAAAGGACAAGGCCGACCCGCTTCCAAAACTAGCAAAGCCAAAGCGGGGAAAAAACAAGTGAATCGGCCTAAAAAAAAGGTTTAAATTCTTTCAATATTGTAATTAAATTGGCCTTTAAGAGGAGTGTCTAAATCTACTCCAAGACAATGTTTTGAGCGGTCCAAAATAACAACTTTTAAGGTTTCCAAATCAACATGTAAATTAGTGCTTAAATGATGCCCAAAACCTTTCTGAGGTCAAACCCAAAAAAAACACTTTAAAGCACTCCAAATCAACACTTTTAAAAGCCTCAAACACCACATTTAAAATGCCCCAAACAACAATTTTAAAATTCCAAAATAGCTCTCATGTAAGACAAAAACATTAATTTTAAATGTTACAAAATAGCTAGGAAACCTAGCCCAAAACAGTGATAAAATCTCCCTAAAAAAAATACATTTAAAGCCCCGAAAACTGCAGCGAAACTAGTCTGAACCAGTCCCAAAATAACCCCTAAACATCACTTATATAGCTTCCTAGGAACCCAAACAACAATTTGAAAGATCAAACAACACTTTTATGGCCTGCTACAAACTCAAACAACAATTTGAAAGATCAAACAATACTTTTATGACCTGCGACAAACCCAAACAGCAATTTGAAAGATCAAACAACACTTTTATGGCCCGCGACAAACCCAAACAGCAATTTGAAAGATCAAACAACACTTTTATGGCCAGCTACAAACCCAAACAGCAATTAAATACAGACCACTTAATCCTCACGAATTTACATGTCCATCTCCAAAGCAACAATAACAACTTACCTAAGCATGAACATGTGTATTTTAAAATTAAAATGGTGATACTTGTTTTGTGCTATGAAGAATTTGAGTGGTATGTGTGTAAACATTGAAGTTTGGGTGTTAGATATGTAAACAAGTAGGAGAAAAGTGACATGTATGTAAAAATTGAAGTTTGAATGTTGGATACGTAAATATGTAAGGATTGAGTGTTACAAATTTAAAAATTCCTTTCTTGAATTTTAACATAATCATGAAGCTTTCACAATAAAAACCAAAATCAGAGCTCAAATCTTAAATAATAAAGAGCAATATCAATGGATAAAGGAAGCTCATAAAACCAAGCAAAGCAATTAGGATAAAGTTAATGGTGACAATGAATTTAATCTGTATAAAGGAATGTGTAAATAACGAACAAATTATTAGATTTAGGATAAAATTTATATAAAAGACGCAAACCTGAGACTACAGTAGAGGATGCAAAAAAAACTTCTGGCGACTGTGAGGGTGTTTCGGTGCAGAGAGGGAAGCGAGCGGAGCTTCGATTGTTGGGGGGAGCCGAGCGAGGTCTCTGTGGCTCCGATCGATGGAGGAAGAGACGCGCAGGAGTTTTGATCGGGTGAAGGAGACGAACGACTCGGTCTGTTTGGCGGCAGGAGACGTCCGAGAGCGTCAAATTCGTAATCGAGCACGCAGGGAAGAAGCGAGCAGGCGAAGGCGTCGAGCGGGGTGTGCGGCTTCTTCGGTGCGGGAGACGGGATCGAGCGGCGACGTCTGGAGGCGCGTTGAGCGGGCTGAGGCGAGGCGAGCAACGTCTGGAGGCTCGAATGGAAGGGTTTCGGGCGCAGGAGGAAGCCCTCGATCAAGCCGCCGAGGGTTTTCTGTCGAAGAGCAGCGGCGAGCAAGAGGAGGAAAGTGCGAACTCAAAAAAAATTCCCTTGCCGAAAGGAAATCCAGCGAGATTTGTATCCCGCGCCTCTCTAATACCGTAACAGGTGCATGGAGCGGGCTAATGAATGCCTTCCATATAGGGGCAGTTATATTAGGTAAACACTGACTCCTAATCTAATCTAATTAAGATGAAATTAGGCGGTAAAATTTGAATTTTAAAAGTTTGAAATTTGAAATAATCATGGCTCGTGTTCAGCCTGTGTCGAGCTCGAATTGAGCCCGGGCTGAACCCAAACCCGTGCCCAGCTAATTAAAAGAAATGTGCATCAATTTCCGTGCAGTTCGCGCGAGTGGGGAACCACAGCAGTATGAGTGTCTTTTTCAGCTAAAATCGACGTTCCGGACGCGTCGGCGCGGTCCTTTTCGTCATCCGGGGTCGTTCGGACGAGTTTGCCGGCGGGCGAGTCAATTTAAGCCAAAATTGTGTGGCGTGCGATGCGTGCGCGGAGTGCGGCGTTATCGAGCGTTCGAGTCATGGAGGGTTCACTTATGACCATCTGATCTTATGGGAACTTATTTTCGGGCCCTCTACATACTGGTCCTTAGCCCTTGCAACTAGAAGTTGAGTGCTTGGAACCACTCATGCGAGTTCTTCACAAAAATGAGTAAAGAAGCGGTTTGAAGTTATATGGGAAGGTGTGCGTGCGAGTCTTCACAAAAAATGAGTAAAGAAACGGCTTGAAGTTCTATGGGAGGTGGGCTCCATTACTAGTCCTGCTAGGATGGTCAACAAGGAACTCCTAAGGCTAGATTATGGGTTCTGGGAGTAGGAGACTAAGACCTCACTAAAATGAGGTCAACAGCAGTATCGTAGGGTAGTTGGTTATCTGTACTTACAGAATAAGTTGTGTATTCCTCAATATTCGTTGAGAGAGTTCATTATTCGATAAATTCACAATGGAGGACTTGCAAGACACTTTGACAGGGATATGACCCTTACAAAACTTTTTTTTTTTGCCTCGACTGATGAGAGATGTGCAGTGACATGTTAGACTATGCATGATTTGTTATCTGGCCAAAATCAGAGGGCAAAGTGTAGGACTGTACACTCTTTTACTAGTGTCGAAGGCATCCATGGGTGACGTTAACATGAATTATGTGGTGGGTGTTCTGAGGACACAACGAGAATGATTCTATAATGATTGTGGCGGATAGATTCTCAAAGATAGTGCATTTTGTATCTTGCCATTGGACGTTGGATGCATCACATGTTGATAACTTGTAATTTAGGGAGGTCATGAGATTGCACGGGATTTCCAAGACCATTGCTTTCGATGGAGATGCCAATTTTCTAAGTCATTAAGCTTCAATTCGACTCAATAACTCATTCATAATTGGACTGTCAAATGGAGGTGGTGGACAAGAGTCTGAAGAATCTTCTGAGATGTTTTGTGGGGAAAAATATAAAGCAGTTGGGCCTAATTCTAGCCTAAGCCGAATTTGCTTACAATAGATCTGTGAGTTAGATCACGGGGCACACCACATTTGAGATCTTTTATGGGAGCACCCTCTCATTACACTTGACTTGATACCACTCCTTACATCAGAGATTAGTGAGGATGCTGAGGAGAGAGTGCAAGAGATTCAAAGGTCACACGAAGAGGCGTGAAAGGAGATCACCAAGTAGAACCGTAAGTATCAGACATAGGCAAATAAAATGAGGAAGAATGTGACTTTCCAAGGCAGGGATCTAGTATGGATTATGTTGAAGGAAAGGTTTTCGGTAGGATCCTTTGGGAAACTCAAGCTTAGTGTAGATTAATCTTTCAGGATATCAAGAGATTGAATGACAACGCTTAATATTGACCTACTAGGGGACTACAACATATCTGCTACTTTCAACGTAATAAATATGACTTAGTCCTATGAAAAATCAGAATGAGGTCGAAACTCTCCCAACCCCAGGAGATTGACGGCGGGGTGCTTATGCCGGCGCGAGGACGCCCAAGTTTGCTCGGACACAAGTGTTGCACCCGACCAACTCGGTCCTGGTGGGAGAATGATCGAGCAATCATTCCTTGTTCACGGTTCCCTCCTATTTGGAGTGGGGCCTACTCTTTATCTTAAGGCTTTCTATATGCTATTTGTTGTGTTTAAGTCAGCTTCTTTCTCCAGGTTTTTACCTTGTCTTTTTCCCCCTTTAGGGCTGTATTCGAGGACAAGTGGTGCTTCGGTAGTATTCTGCTCCGAAGTAGTGATTATCTCCTCGACACCTTGTGTTCTTCCCTTTTTTTNCAACATTCAAACACAAGTTTTGAAAATGTAATAAATCCTTTTTCCTCATGTTGATTCAAGCGCAACCAATTTTTGTTTAGGCGTCTCCTCAAGCTTCCTCTCACACATTTTTTCTTTTTTTTTTATTTCTATTCTTTTTCTTATCCTTAGAATCATTTTCAATCCTTTATTTCTTTTTCTCTTTTTTTTTCTTTTTTATGTGATGACTACTATATCTGGATAACCTTTAATAATTTTGAACTTCACTATCCTCTTCTTGAAGTTAATAACTTTTTACCTTCCTCACTTTATAAATTCATATTAACTTTGAAGATTTTTCATAAAGTCTCGTTCTTTTCTTCTTATATGAAACTCCAAGATTCTTAATACTTATAAAATACAATTTCCTTTACTTTAAATATAAAAAGCATGGTCTTATCCTTTCATACTAAATATCTTAACTCTAGATTTGACCCGTATTATTAAAGATATTTGCTTAAATTTACTATAATATTTAAAAGCTTAAATTCNGAAATTTTCACTGAGGCCTTCTAAACTCTTCAGAGAGCTTCCCTAGGAGACCCTTAGCTCATTTCAATCCATTTCCCCCTGCCAAATTCACTATGTCAATCCAATTTTGAGCCTGAATTCTTGCACGAAATCAGGACAAAATCCAATCTCAACCTACACAGCACCAAACCCCAAATTAATTGGCTCTACACCTTCACAAGAGTGAAAGAAGCCAAAGCCCCATCAAATCCCCCTTCCACAGAACCTCTACCATAGCTCTCAACCAACACCCAAAATCGGCTGTGGTCGAAATCATACATAGACCTTACACCAGAGCCATAGACTCCATCTTCAAGCTCTTTGGAGTATAACGAAGGTGCGAAGAATCTCTGATTGAAGCTTCCCTTCTCAGAGAAAAGGTATAAAACTCCCCGTTATCCCGAGCTTATTTTGATTCTCCATTTACTTAAGCTTGATTTTATGGCCTCTTAACCGTATACTCCTCCTTCCGAGCTTGTTTTGATCCTCCATTTACTTAAGCTTGATTTCATGGCACCTTAACCGTATGGATGTGTTCGTCTCACTTCGAGTCCATAGGATCAAACCCGAAGTGATTTGGTTGAGTCTAGGCTAAGATCTTAAGGTTTTAGTTCTCCATTTACATAAGCTTGATTTCATGGCATCTTAACCGTATGGATGTGTTCGTCTCACTTAGACGAGTCCATCTTTCATAGCTTATTAACCGTATAGATGTGTTTGTCTCACTTAGACGAGTCCATAGGATCAAAACCGAAGTGATTTGGTTGAGTCTAGGCTAAGATCTTAGGGTTTTAGTGTGGACGGTCACGGGATCATTAACCGTATAGATATGTTCGTCTCACTTAGACGAGTCCATAGGATCAAACCCGAAGTGATCCTCTTAACCATTTAGATATGTTCATCTCACTTAGACGAGTCCATAGGATCAAACCCGAAGTGATTCATTAATCGTATAGATGTGTTCGTCTCACTTAGACGAGTCCATAGGATCAAACCCAAAGTGATTTGGTTTGTATGGATGTGTTTGTCTCACTTAGACGAGTCCATAGGATCAAACCCGAAGTGATTTGGTTGCGTATGGATATGTTCGTCTCACTTAGATGAGTCCATAGGATCAAACCCGAAGTGATTTGGTTGACTTAAGCTTGATTTCATGGTACCTTAGCAGTATGGATGTGTTCGTCTCACTTAGACGAGTCCATAGGATCAAACTCGAAGTGATTTGGTTGAGTCTATGGCCGTGTTTTAGTGTGGACGGACACGGGTTCATTCCATTGGGGACGATGAACGAATGTCGTCCATCCGCGCGTGTATTGAATGAACGGCGGAGATCGAGCCGGATGACCATCTGAAGCGATACAGTGCGAC
>JXCR01145840.1:882707-925579 GCA_002079205.1 Phalaenopsis hybrid cultivar
ACCACTAGTCTGGGGATGATAAATAGTTGCAATTCTATTTATAATATCATATTTTTCAACTAAATTTTCAATTCTTTTATTCTTAAAATGGATCCTACATCAGTAATGATTACTCCAGGCATTTCATATCTTGTAATGATATTTTTGATTAAAAATTTTGAAACACTCTGAGCATTACATTGAGGTAAGGCTATTGTGTCAATCCACTTTGATACATAGTCTACTGTAATTAATATATATATATATATATATATATNCTCAATTCTTCTGTTCATCCTTTGGGATAGATACAGGATTTGAGGTAAAGTGCTCTTTCATTTAAACTATGAAAATTATGGGGTCAGTTTGACTTCATCTTTTTCAAAACTAAATTTTTAAACGTCCTTCCGAAGCGGGCAACGAGATTGATACAAGATTTGAGGTAAAGCGCTCTTTCATTTAAACTATGAAAATTATGGGGTCAGTTTGACTTGGATTTGAGATAAAGTGCTCTTTCATCTAAACTATGAAAATTATGGGGTCAGTTTGACTTCCTCTTTTTCAAAACTAAAATTTTAAAACGTCCTTCCGAAGCAGGCAACGGGATTTCAATTCCGGTGACCGACAGCTTCTTACAGGCGAACCCCACACCATAAATAGTGCTGACAGCCTCGCATTACATTATGAGGATCTAAATAGGTCTTCCACTTTAAAGGGCTTGCACGGCCTAAATTGCTAAGATGCAGTACACATTCCAAAATATGCTCTTGCTCGTACTTAGAGAATACATTCATGTTTAACTCCAAGCCTTCTAAGATATTGACATATATGCCTTGTATCATCTGGAAGTATTCAAAATTTCCTTCTTCACTTTCTCGATTCTTTCCAATTCATGTTCTAGGATAACTTGCAATTTTTGAGTTCTAGTGAAAAATTATGGTTTGTCTGATTTAATATCAGTGGGTTGTTCTCTCACCCTGAGAAAAATTTGCATTGCGGTAGATACCACGCCCACCTTCACCGAAGCGGCTGTACTGTCCTTAATGATGCCTTCCTTGTTTTTCTCTTTAACGTACTTAGTCAAAATTTTGTCGATGCGGTGATTTTGGTTCCATTTCAGTGTCTGAGTGAAATTTAATCTCCTTTCAACCTAAATGGTTGTAGGAATAGTTCTAACAAGGTCACCTCTTGTAGCCATCACTATGGAATTCATCTTACCGCTCTCGATGTTCCGGCCATCACTTGCTTCCACTCTATCAATTCTTCAAAATTTTCTCTTTTTTATTGCGATCTACTTACCCTTATTTCTAAATTTTACCACTGTCTTGCTGTCATAAAATTCTTCCACATCCATAGTAGTCAAGGCCTTCTCTTTGTATTCTAGCCCGACTTGTACGATGTTCAAGTCGAAATCGATCACAGCTCCCTCTTCAATCTTCTCTTTGTCCAATGCAAGGCTGACACCATCTTTAAAGGTAATCATCAGCCACCCATTGACATCTTCTTAGGAGAGTAAGGAAGAAATTAGTGGCTAAACCTAGAAGAACAAGAAAAATAAAATTTTAATTATTAGTGAATTTTGTTTATTAAGAAGCATAATGTTTATTATTTTCAAAAAGGAAGGGAGAATATATTTTCTTATTAAAAGCCCAAATTTTATTACCTGGTAATTATCCTTTATTTTAAGGATTTCTTATTAATTTTGGGTTCAAACCAAGTTGCACAAAATTACTATGTCGGTGCTTCTTGGGAACAAAACCCTATTTCTAAAGCCTATTATTCACAATATCACATAGCATAATACTTCCTCAAGTATTTCCATTATAAGGAAGCATAGGTCATTCTCCATAACAATCCACAAGCTGGTAGGAACCTCCAAAGTAGACTTTCTCAACCAAGAACGGTCCTTCCCAAGTCGATTCAAATTTACCTCCTATCTTGCGATGTGCAAGAATAGATCATCTAAGAAGAAGAACTAGATCACCAACCTTTAAAGTCCTCAAGTGAACTAGTTTATTGTGGGCCAGGATCATCTTAACTTGATATAGCTCCAAATTCTAGTGCACTAAGAGAAATTTTGCTTCCAAGCTTTCTAGCTCTTCCAACATTTAATTTGGCATTTTCTTTAATGGTGATCTTGTTGGATGCGACCAGCCTGAGAGGCAGATGTTGAACCTCCAAAGGAAGAACAGTCTTAGACTCGTACACAAGGGCATAAGGTGTGGACTATGTAAGAGTTATGAATGTCGTTCTGTAGAACCATATGGCTTCTAATAACTCATCATGCTAATTCCTTTTATTTTCATCCAAAGTTTTCTTTAGTATTTGAATGAGAGTTTTAAAAAAAAGCCACGACCAAGTCGTTTAATTTCAGGTAGTAGATCGTCGAGTAACAACAATCTATCTCGTGCCTCTTAAAAAATTATTGATCCTTGTACATTTGAAAGTGAACCCATTATCTGAAATGATTGTGTGTGGTACTCTAAAATGGTAGATGATTTGATTCTTGAAAAACTTCAGAACTTGGCGTGCTTTCAACTCTCTGAGCAGTACTACCTCTACCCACTTTGAAAAGTAATCGGTAGCTACGAGGATGAATCGATGTCATTTAGAAATTAGGGTTTCTATCGAACCCACGATATCTATACCCCAACACTTGAACGACCATGATGCAATGGTCAGATGCAGCACATCAGGAGGTTGGTGTAGAACCACTCCATACACTTGGTATTGTTGACAACTCTTAGTGATCTTCATGCAATTGGTCGTCATTGTGGGCCAATAATATCCTAGCCTCTTAATCTTCATTTTCATCTTTGGACCCGACTGCTGAGATCCACAAAGTCATGCTTGCACCTTATTAGAAAATATTTAGCCCTTCGGACCCACAGAAACATCTCAACCATATTTTATCGAATGACCTCCTATACAAGACATCATTTATCAGAGTGTAGGACATAGCTCTTTTCTTGATCTAATGAGCTATTAACTTATCATCGGATAGCTTTCCTCTTTACAAAAATTCTATTAACGGATGTCGCCAATCTTCTATAGCTTTTGCAACTAATAGCACTACTTTGTCATTTCCTAATATGTACAAAGTATCTCTGTCAATCTAAGATAGGACTCGACTTTCCTAAAACATTGATTCGATAGAATCTTCCAGTGAACAAGAAAATTCCTTTGCAAGTCTGGCTAGAGCATCTGGATAGGCATTTGACAGTGACTTTATAAATGCTTAAGAATATAAGTATTTAATACTGCTGCTAGAAGATTTAATTCCTCAGCAAAGGCACAAAAAACTTAATAACAGTTATATATTCGATAAAGATGTATATGTAAAATATTCAATAATGGTAAAGTTACACTTATCAACGCAAGTAAACGTATCACGCAAGTAATATAGGGCTCTAATGGAGTCCTAGATATTGATCCCATAGGGAGTAATATTAGAGGCTACGAACTAAGGTTTTAGAAAATTAATACTTAATCACAACAAATTAATTCAAATTGCTTATCTATCACTAATAGGCAATTGAAATAAATATGTAATTTTAATAACAAATAAATAACTAATTATACTAATAAAGTTTCTAATGTGAAATTCAATATATAAGAAAGCATCCTTCTACTTGTTAAGAAATTATAGTGAATGGATAAAGTGAATCAGTTCAAATTGTATTGTGCCAAATAGGAGCACACCTATTCTTTACCCTTTGGTCCTGACATAAAGAACATTGACTAATCCTACGCTTGTTTACTGACTATTCTTTACCCTTTGGTCCAGGCATAAAAAACATTGACTAATCCTACACTTGTTTACTGAATCTGCGATATTCTTTACCCTTTGGTCCAGACATAAAGAACATTGAGAAATCCTATGCTTGGTTACTGAATCTGTGGCTAAGCTGGGAGGATACCGACTCTCACTTCAGAGCTCCCACGTTCCCCTAGCCTGAGGGCTAACATCTACACTTCAGCACCCAAACGTTAGGACCGAATTGGGGATTTTAGTTTGTCACTCTAAAATCTCCAATTCTACGCCTGATAATTTTATTTCCCTATTTATTTGCACCCAACTTTCAAGGACTTTGACCTCCCTAAATCTTGGATGTAATCTTCACCTTAGTTGTAAAACTATATTTATTTGCACCCAATTTCCAAGGGCTTTGACCTCCTTGAATCTTGGATGTAATCTTCACTTTAGTTGTAAAACTCAACCATATCAAGGGCTTTGACCTCCCCGAATCTTGGATGTAATCTTCACTTTAGTTGTAAAACTCAACATATAAAGGCTTTGACCTCCCTGAATCTTCGATGTAATCTTCACTTTAGTTGTAAAACTCAACATATTGAGGGCTTTGACCTCCCTGAATCTTGGATGTAATCTTCACTTTAGTTGTAAAACTCAACTTATTTTAACAAAAGCTTTGACCTCCCTAAATCTTGGATGTAATCTTCACTTTAGTTGTAAAACTCAACATATTTAAGGACCTCCCTGAATCTTGGATGTAATCTTCACTTTAGTTGTAAAACTCAACATATTTTAACGAATACCTCCCTGAATCTTGGATGTAATCTTCACTTTAGTTGTAAAACTCAACATATTTTAAAAAATTCTCTCTGAATCTTGGATGTAATCTTCACTTTAGTTGTAAAACTCAACATATTTTAACAAATTATCCTGAATCTTGGATGTAATCTTCACATTAGTTGAAAACTCAACATATTTTAACAAATAAATTGGCCAGATTGAGAGTAAATTACGATCAAAGTAAAAAGATCATCACAACTTTTTTAACATTTTCAAGGCTCAACCAAATCAAATTATCATTTCACAAATCTTAAGAGAAGGAGAAATACAAAGAAAACTACTCAGAACTCATGGGGAAGACACAACAAAAGTCAGAGTTTATATATAAAAGCAAAGTCATACAAATTATAACAAGTAAATAACACTTATCACTAATTCCTCCCGAGGCAAACTCCTCGAAGTCCCTCTGAATCTCTTCCTTTCTTTACAACACACAGAATTCTTCTTTGAAGCTGCAAGGAGGAAGAAATCTCTCACTTTCCCTCCACTTCTATAATCTCTCAAAGAGTTCCTCATAATCTAACCCTAAAGTAGACTCTCTACACACTACTGGAACCTCTCTAACACTTGCAACTCCTTAACTCCTCCATAATTTTTGGCCAAAATCCTCTTTTAAAGATGAAGAAGAGTTTTCCTAAGAGTTGCCTAAGCATCCCTCCAAAAATCGTCCCCATTCAATGCACCTTTTGAAATAACCGCCGAACTCACCATCAGCGGTCTCGAGGGCACCGTCGGCGGGCCTTCTAAATTAATTGATTTGAGTCTCGGGAAAATATCGTCGTCGGCGCCGCTGGGCTCACCGTCGGTACCCTAGTTCAATTCTTCATATTTTTGTCCTTTTTGTTCCAAATTTGCTTCTTTTTGCATCTTTTTGCTCCAATGACCAAATTCATCATACCTGTAACAAAACATCAAAAATACCTTTCTTTAAATTGCAGTATCATCAAAAATAGTGTAAAATAGGTATGAAAATTTTAACATATTTTACTTTGGTCAAAATCCCCCAAACTTAACTATTACTAGTCGTCAAGTAATTTTAGTACTATATAAAAGTTATGGTCTATTGTAGTAAGGTTTTAATTCAAAAATACTATAAATTGATTTAAGTAAATAGCATAGTGAGATTTTCAAAAAAAATAAAATTTAAGTAATTAAATTAACTCTCTAGGTACAAGATTATCCAGTCATCAAGTTTAAGAGTTCCAGTTTTCTATTCATTTCAAGAATGACTATATGTTGTAATATCAAGTCACTTAAAATATTCAAATGATAGGAANAGTGAGATTTTCAGAAAAAATTCAAGTAATTGAATTAACTCTGTATCCATCAGATTATCTAGTCATCAGAGTTTTAAGTTCTTAGTTTTTCTATTTGTTTCAAGAATGACTATAGATTGCAATATTAAGTCACTTAGAAGATCCAAAAGATAAAAACTTCATGAGAACTCTATTAGTAAAAAGATCTATTGCATAAATATAAGTTCAGAAATGTATTTAAATTTTCCCTTTAGGTAGGTCCAGTGAAGCCAATTTTTGATTAGNGAAAGATGTTAATCTATAAATATAAGTTCAGGAAAGTATTTAGGTTTTCCCTTTAAGTAGGTCCAGTGAAGCCAATTTTTGATTAGGCATCTCCTCAAGCTTCTCCTCACTTTTATATTATATTTTTTCTTTTCTCTTTTTCATTTGGATTGCTTTCAATTCTACATATTTTTCTTTTCTTTTCAGCTTTCTTTTTTTTTCTCTTTTTCATTTGGATTGCTTTCAATCCTATATATTTTTCTTTTCTTTTCTTTTTTCTTTTCTTTTCTCTTTTTCATTTGGATTGCTTTCAATCCTATATATTTTTCTTTTCTTTTCTNCTCTAATCTTCTATTTATTTCAAGAATGACTATATGTTGCAATATTAAGTCACTTAGAATATCCAAAAGATAGGAACTTCATAATATTAAGTCACTTAGAATATCCAAAAGATAAGAACTTCATGAGAACTCTACTAGTAAAAGACCTATTCAATAAATATAAGTTCAGGAATGTATTGAAGTTTTCCCTTTAGGTAGGTCCAGTGAAGCCAATTTTTGATTAGGCATCTCCTCAAGCTTCTCCTCACTTTTATATTTTTTTTTTCTTTTCTTTTCTCTTTTTCATTTGGATTGCTTTCAATCCTATATATTTTTCTTTTCTTTTCAGGGATTTTTGTCAATCCTTTCCTTTTTCCTTTTTCAAGTGAGGATTATTACATCTGAATAGCCTTTAATGATTTTGAACATCACCTTTCTTTCCCTCAATTTGAAACTCAAAGCATTCCTTTACCCTATAAATATTTCATAGCTTTTACATAATTGAGCCCCAATCTTTTCTTCTCAAATGAGATTCCAAGATTCTAAATACTTCAAAATATAGTTTCCTTTACTTTAAATAGTTAACTATAGTCTTATTCTCTTATATNCTTTCCCTAAATTTAAAACTCAAAGCATTTCTTCACCTTATAAATATTTCATAGTTTTTACATCATTGAGCCCCAATCTTTTCTTCTCAAGGGAATTTCCAGATTCTTAATATTTCAAAATATAGTTTCCTTTACTTTAAGTAGTTAACTATAATCTTATTCTCTTATACTAAATATCTTAAGTTACAAAATTAATTTTCATTACAAATTGACTATAATCTTATTCTTTTATATTAAATATCTTAAGTTACAAAATTAATTTTCATTACAAAATCATTCCTTTAAATCTACCATAATATTTAAATATCTACAAAATATAGTTATCTGAATTAAATTATATCTCTTTAAATCTACCATAATATTTAAATAGTTACAAAAATATAGTTACCTGAAGTAAATTCACTACATAAAATCATATAAATAATTTTTGAAAATATTGAAATAGAGGACATCTAATAGTNCTAAATCTGAAACTCAAAGAATTCCTTTACCTTATAAATAATTCATAGCTTTTACATTATTGAGCCCCAATCTTTTCTTCTTAAATGAAATTCCAAGATTCTTAATACTTCAAAATATAATTTCCTTTACTTTAAATAGTTAAATATATTCTTATTCTCTTATACTAAATATCTTAATCTACAAAATCAATTTTCATTACCAAAATATTCCTTTAAATCTACCATAATATTTTAATATCTACAAGATATAGTAATTTGACTTAAATTCACTACATAAAATCATATTAATAATTTTTGAAAATATTTAAATTGAGAACATCTAATAGTTNCTTTTCTTTTCTCTTTTTTATTTTTCAAGTGAGGATTACTATATTTGGATAGTCTTTAATAATTTTGAACATCACATTTCTTCCTCTAAATTTGAAACTCAAAGCATTCCTTTATCTTATAAATATTTTATAGCTTTTACATCATTGAGCCCCAATCTTTTCTTCTCAAATGAATTTCCAAGATTCTTAATTTTATAGTTTTTACATCATTGAGCCCCAATCTTTTCTTCTCAAATGAATTTCCAGATTCTTAATATAACTTTTACATCATTGAGCCCCAATCTTTTCTTCTCAAATGAATTTCCAGATTCTTAATACTTCAGTTTTTACATCATTGAGCCCCAATCTTTTCTTCTCAAATGAATTTCCAGATTCTTAATACTTCAGTTGAGCCCCAATCTTTTCTTCTCAAATGAATTTCCAGATTCTTAATACTTCAAAATATAGTTTCTTTACTTTAAATAGTTAACTATAGTCTTATTCTCTTATACTAAACATATTAATCCACAAAATTAATTTTCATTTTAAAAATATTCCTTTAAATCTACCATAATATTTAAATATCTGCAAAATATAGTTCTCTGAATTAAATTCTCTAAATAAAATCATGTTAATAATTTTTGAAAATATTTAAATTGAGAACAACTAATAGTTTATCTTTTTCTTCCCTCTAAACTTAAATTTTTCAATATGAAATGATACAGGTGGAAAGAAAAATTCTAAATATAAATTATACCTCAGTATTTTTTGCATTTTCATCATTCTGAAATTTTTTTGCAATCCTAAAAAATTCTACTTCACCTGGTTTGTAACATTAGGAGCTTTCATTACATATAAATCATTAGAGAATTTGCTGGGTAATGAAAGTTTGAAATAAGTACAAAACTAAATATTATACAAACACAATATTTCACTAACACATCCACAAAACAAAACAATTACAATTAAAATGTAAAATAAAAATCACATCACATTACAATTTAACAAATTTAAAAAACCACATGAAACAATTATAACAATAATTAAAAATTATCCATTTGCAGCATAAAAATAAAAATGAAAGTACAAACACACAAACATTTATCTCTCTTACAAAAATTATAAAAATAAAAGTAAAAGTACATCAGCTATTATTATATGTCAAAATCCCAAACTATATCTTCATCTCCTTGGTCAGCAGGTGGATTGAGCTGATACTAAGTATGTCGGGGGCATTCAGGAAAAGTAACATCAGGCTCACCTCTGTAGTGTCGGGCCTGAGCTTTGTAGTAAGCTATCTCAAAGTCTGAATGCCTCTGTAGATACTCACTATCATAATCATATCTACGTTCTAATCCCCCAATTCTTTCATTTATTAGCTCTATACTCTTTTGTTGCAAGGTCAACTCATTGATTAAATCATTTAGTGTAGGGGAACTAGAAGAAAGAATGTCATAACTAGTAGAGGGGATGTCTCTACTAGTAGAAGGTTCTTGACTCCTACTCCCAGTTCTCCATTTTTTATGGGATTCATATGTCTTCAAATTAGCTTTACTAATGGGCTTCATAAGGTAAACCCATTCTTCATTATCTCCAGCTTCCATTCCAGAAAGTTGGTAAAGTGCATAAATAAGGCCAGGATGTCCCAGACCTCCACTTGTTTCACTCGTTGTCGTGGTCAATATAATGATTCTCCCCGCATTTATATTTCTTTTATTCTAAATACCAAAATTTAGAATAGCTCTATCTCTTGTTACCTCACTGTGGTGATAGGTAGATAACAGAGTAAAAGAAATAAAATAGTGCCACACTTTAGATGTGACATTCAACATGAAAGTAGAAAAATTTACTCGTTCTCGTTGCTTTATCTTCCATGTTCCTTTCCCGTTAGAGAGAAAGTTTATCACATCGTTCAACGGGCCTTCCATTGTATTGAAGTTTTCATAATAGCAGCTATAGGAGTCTAGGACTTTATAAAAGGAGTTAATGTGGGCGGCACTAAACTCAACAAAAAATCCCTGCACTTGAACGATTCCATCCTCAGAATAGAACACGTTGGCATAAAACTCTTTTACAATATTTGCATCACCCTTATTGGTGGTATAACAGAAGTTTTCCCACCTCTGTTCAATAAAAACACATTCAATTTCTTCTCCCGGACTCTCAAAAACTCGATATTGTATACATTTCTTCCCCTCAAACACTGAAGTAAATCTCAATTGAGCCTTCGCATTGATGAAGCGAGACTTGTCAAACTCAAGTCGCCTCTTTTGTTGTGGAGCCATTTTAATCTAATCAAAATTTGAGGAAAATTCCAAAATATACTTCCAATATACAAATAATGGCTTCCAAGAGTGACTCTAAGAGTTCAAAACTAAATTCTATGAATTTCTTCCCAATATTTTCTTCACATTCTCAAATTTTTTGGATCTTCTCAATGTGGAAGAAATTCACTGTGTGAAAATCAAATATTTTAAGTTTGGAGTGGAGCTCTTACCAAAAGATGATCAAATCTGGTGTCTAAATGCTTTGAAATCGCCATCAAATCCAAGATCTTTAAGCCTTAGATCAAAACTTTCACTTTTAAGAGGAAGTGGATAATGAATAGTGGTGGTTGACTAGTCAAAATCACGGTTAAAGGCGTTTTTTCAGGATCTCACCGTTGGCGGGGTCTTCGGTGCCGTCAGCAAGCTCTATTGAATTGGTTCAATTTCCAGATTTTTGTAATTTTGATCAATTTCAAGCCTCAACGACATCCGTTCAACTATTATAGACATAGGTTTTAAGTGATTAAATGATGTACTAACACAAATAAACATTTATAACACAAAAAATCATAATTATATATAAATTCTAAGGGTTACAATACACGTTATACAACACACCTAGGTTTGGTATTTTCTCAACCTTAATACATCAATTCAGCGTCGCAATCCAAGCCACAACAGTCAAAATGCTGAAAACAAACATCCTATGCTCAATCTCAACTATATAGAGATCTCAAAGCTAAATTCTAAAGCAAAGCAAACACAAAGTTCAAATCTAATTACACACATAGACATATAGGTAGCAAGGTAAAACTACTACTCTTCAGATTCAGTGTTTGATTCTCCTCTGGGATCATTCATTAATTGAACATGAACAAAGAGGTTATAGAAGGGTCGGTATGGAAATTCTTCAGTAGAATCCTCTTCTATCAATTTCATCTTTCTCATCAACCGTATCAAACTATCTTCTAAATGTCCAGAGTGAGAGAAATGTTCTTTCATCCTCCAGTCTAGATGTATCAAACTATCTTTGATATGTCCAGAGTGATCAAAATGTTCTTTCATCCTCCAGTCTAGATGATCGAAAAATCAGAGATATTGATAATTGCATTCAAAAAATTTTGTACCTCTTTCTCCAATTTCTTGATTTTGTGCAAGATCACTAGTGTCTTTTCTGGAAATAAAAGTTGAATAGGCAGTGAATTCTAAGACGATTGATCCATAAGAATAGTCATATCATTTCCATCTTCATTGGCTGGGAATCTCTCACTTGGGTCCAAAGGCTTCCAAGGTAGAAGTACCTTTTCCCAATTTTCATAAGATACTTGGAACTGACTGCAAANCGTAAACGATGTTAATCCATAAATATAAGTTTAGGAATGTATTTAGGTCTTTCCCTTTAGGTAGGTCCAGTGAAGCCAATTTTTGATTAGGCATCTCCTCAAGCTTCTCCTCACTTTCATATTTTTTTTCTTTTTTTTCTTTTTTTTTCTCTTTTTCATTTGGATTGCTTTTAATCTTATATATTTTTCTTTTCTTTTCAGGGATTGTTGTCAATCCTTTCTTTTTCCTTTTTCGAGTGAGGATTACTATATTTGGATAGTCTTTAATGATTTTGAACATCACCATTCTTTCCATAAATTTGAAACTCAAAGCATTCCTTTACCTTATAAATATTTCATAGCTTTTACATCATTGACCCCAATCTTTTCTTCTCAAATGAATTTTCAGATTCTAATACTTCAAAATATAGTTTCCTTTACTTTAAATAGTTAACTATAATCTTATTCTCTTTTGTTTTCTTCTCAAATGAATTTCCAGATTCTTAATACTTCAAAATATAGTTTCCTTTACTTTCATCAAATGAATTTCCAGATTCTTAACTCTTCAAAATATAGTTTCCCTTACTTTAAATTATTAACTATAGTCTTATTATCTTATACTAAATAACTTAATCTACAAAAATTAATTTTCATTACAAAAATATTCCTTTAAATCTACCATAATATTTAAATATCTACAAAAAAATATAGTTATCTGAATTAAATTCACTACATGAAATCATATAAATAATTTTGGAAAATATTGAAATAGAGGACGTTCTCTGAATTAAATTCACTACATAAAATCATATTAATATTTTTTTAAAATATTTAAATTGAATTTTTCTTTAAATCTACCATAATATTTAAATAGTTACAAAAATATAGTTACCTGAATTAAATTCCACATAAAATCATATTAGTAATTTTAGAAAATATTTAAATTGAGAACATCTAATAGTTAGCTTTTTTCTTCCCTCCCCCAAACTTAAATTTTTCAATATGAAATGATACAGGTAGAAAGAAAAATTTTAAATATAAATCATCCTAGAGTATTTTAGGCATTTTCATCATTCTAAAATTTTTACAGTCCTTCAAAATTTCTACTTCACCTAGTCTGTAATATTAGGAGCTTTTTATACATATAAATCATTAGAGAATTTGTTGGGTAATGAAATTTTGAAATAAGTACAAAACTAAACATTATACGAACACAATATTTTGTTAACACATCCACAATACTAAACAAAAAAATTACAATAAAAATGCAAAATAAAAATCACATCACATTACATATTAACAAATTTCAACTACCACACCAAACAATTATAACAATAATTAAGAATTATCCAATTGCAACATAAAATAAAAAAGAAAGTACAAACACACTCAAACATCCATTTTTATTACAAAAATTACAAAAACAAAAGTAAATGTACATCAATTACTATCAAATGTGAAAATCCCAAACTATCTTTGTCTCCTTGGTCAGCAGGTGGATTGGGCTTATACTGAGTATATCGGGGGCATTCAGGAAAAGTAACATCAGGATCACCTCTGTAGTGTCGGGCCTGAGCTTCGTAGTAAGCTATCTCAAAATCTGAATGCCTTTGTAGGTACTCACTATCATAATCATGTCTACGTTCTAAACCAACAATTCTTTCATTTATTAGCTCTATACTTTTTCACTGCAAGGTCAACTCATTCATTAAATCAGTCAGAGTAGGGGAACTAGAAGGTGGAAGGTCATAACTAGTAGAGGGGATATCTTTACTAATAGAAGGTTCTTGACTCCTACTCCCAGTTCTCCATTTTTCATGGAATTCATATGTCTTTAAATTAGCTTTACTAATGGGTTTCATAGGGTAAACCCATTCTTCCATCTCTAGCTTCTACTTCAGAAAGTTGGCAAACTGCATAAATGAGGTCAGGATGTCCCAGACCTCCATTTATTTCACTCCTTGCCGTGGTAAATATATTCTTAAAAATGATTCTCCCCACATTTATATTTCTATTATTCTAAATACAGAAATTCAAAATAGCTCTATCTCTTATTATCTCACTATGGTGATAGGTCGGTAACAGAGTAGAGGAAATAAAATAGTGTCACGCTTTAGATGTGGCATTCAACATGGAAGCAGAAAATTTTACCCGTCCTCTTTGCTTTATCTTCCATGTTCCTTTTCCATCAGTGAGAAAGTTGATCACATCGTTCAGCGGGCCTTCCATTGTACTGAAGGTTTCATAATGGAAGTTATAGGAGTCTGGGACTTCATTAAAGGAGTTAAAGCGGGTGGCACTAAATTCAACAAAAATCTCTGCACTTGAACAATTCCGTCCTCAGAATAGAACACATTGGCATAAAACTCTTTCACAATATTTGCAACAGCCTTATTGGTGGTGTAACAGAAGTTTTCCCACCTCTTTTTGGTAATAACTCGTTCAATTTCTCCTCCCAGACTCTCTAAAACTTGGTCTTGTATACATTTCTTCCTTTAAAATACTGAAGTAAACCTCGATTGAGCCTTCGCATTGACGAAGCGAGACTCGTCAAACTCAAGTCGCCTCTTTTATCGTGGAGCCATTTCAATCTAATCAAAATTATAAGAAAATTCCAAAATATACTTCAATTATGTAAATAATGGCTTCCAAGAGTGATTCTAAGAGTTCAAAACTAAATTCCATGAATTTCTTCCAAATATTTTCTTCACATTCTCAAAATTTTGGATCTTCTCAATGTGGAAGAAATTCATGGTGAAAATCAAATATTTTTAGTTTGGAGTGAAGCTCTTACTTAGAGATGATCAAATAAATGTGGAAGAAATCAATGGTGAAAATCAAATATTTTTAGTTTGGAGTGAAGCTCTTACCAAGAGATGATCAAATCCGCCATAGTGAAAATCAAATATTTTTAGCTTGGAGTGAAGCTCTTACCTAGAGATGATCAAATCCGGTGTCAAAATGTTTTGAAATCGCCCCCAAATACGAGATCTCTTAAGCCCTAGGTCGAATTTTTTATTTTTTAGAGGAAGGGGATGATGAATAGTGGCGGTTGACTGGTCAAAATCATGGTTAAAGGTGTTTTTTTAGGATCTCTCCGTCGGTGGGGTCTTTAGTGCCATCAGCGAGCTCTATTGAATTAAAATCCTGAGTCTCGAAAAAAGTCTGTCGTCAGTGGCGTCTAGGGCGCCGTCGACGAGCTCGATTGAATTCGTTCAATTTCCAGATTTTTGCAATTTTGATCAAGCCTCAACGACATCCTTTCAATCATTCTAGACATAATGTTAAGTGACTAAATGATGTACTAACTCAAATAAACGTTCACAACACAAAACATCACAATTATATATAAATTCCAAGTGTTACAATATACGTTAAACGACACACCTAAGTTTGGTATTTTCTCAACCTTAATACATCAATTCAACATCGTAATCCAAGCCACAACACTTAAAGTGCTGAAAACAAACATCCTATACTCGGTCTCAACTACACAGAGATCTAAAAGCAAATTTCAAAAGCAAAGCAAACACAAAGTCCAAATTAAAGTACACACATAAACATACAGGTAGCAATGTAAATCTACTATTCCTCAGATTCAGTGCTTGATTCTCCTCTGAGATACCCATTGATTGCACATGAACGAAGAGGTTATAGAAGGGTCGATATGAAAATTCTTCAGTAGAGTCCTCTTCTATCAATTTCATCCCTCTCATAAATCGTATCAAACTATCTTCGATATGTCCAGAGTGAGCAAATTGTTCTTTCATCCTTCAGTCTAGATGATTGAAGAAATCAGAGATATTGTTAATTGCATTCATAACATTTTGTACCTCCTTCTCCAATTTCTTGATTTTGCGCAGGGTCACTAGTGTCTTGTTCCGAACTAAGGTTTGAATAGGCAGTGAATTCTGAGATGATTGATACACAATAATAGTCGTATCATTTTCATCTTCATTGGCTGAGAATCTCTCAGTTGGGTCGAAAGGCTTCCAAGGTAGAAGTACCTTTTCCCAATTTTCATAATATACTTGGAACTGACTGCAAAGTAAGAAATTTTTGAAGGATGTCCAAGCTCATAAGTTGATCCATGAACGATCAGGCCCAGAACAGACTTCACAATTATAGATCCAATATCAATTAGCAGTCCCATTTGGATGCAGTAATTCAGAATAGCACTTTCCTTAGTAACTTTACCAATCCTCATCTTCGGCAATAGTTTTACAGAAATGAAGAAGTGCTAGTGTTTAGAAACGGTGTTTAGAAGTGTTGTAAAAAAACTAACATACTCGTTTTCTCTCATTTCCCAGTCTTCAGTTTCATCCCTTTAATATTGGTAAATCTCATTCATCAAGTTTCTTGTCTGGACAAAGTTGGAATAATGGCTAACAGGAACGTGCTCGATCATCTATAAATCATTGATCCGTGCAGGAGTAAAAGTTATCCATCCACCTCACACATAGACAACTTCTTGGTTGATTCCATGCAAATTAACATAAAATTCCTTCACCCTAGGAACAACTACAATGGCTATAGTGTAGCACAACACTTGCCATCTTCGTCATACAATCATCTCTTCAATTACCATCGATGGATTATTCAATCCTCGATTTACAAATCCTCATTCCTTGATTAATCATTTTATTGTCAGTACCTTGTTGAAGATTCGCTGTGTATCAGCACTAATGAACTTTCTCCGGTTGAACACTTGTAATCTATAGTTTTCAGAGGAATTAGATGCCATAGAAATGAATTTGGTGGAGTTTCACTTCATTTTTTGGGGAAATATGAACTTAGGAATTGAATTTGGAAGTTTAAAAGGAGCAACTCCCATCTAAAACTGCCAAGAACCGTCTATTCAAACTCCGGAAACCGTCATCCCACTGGTCTCGCCATAAGCGACGTTGAAGGCGCTGTTGGCGAGCCTTTAAAATTTAATTGCCTAGACTCTTAGGAAAAACCCACCGTCGGCAGCTTCGATGGCGCCATCAGCGCCTAAGGCAAAATTTACACAGTTTCGCTCTGATCCGAATGCGTTCCAATTTTTTCTATGGATCCAATTTTTATGATGATTCAAGGGTAAATATGAGTTCTAGAGTTCAATACTACCACAAACTAACGATAATTTCAAATAAAAATACTAAAATCGTAATAAAAATAAAGATAACTATGGGTTGCCTCCCATAAAGCGCTTGGTTTAATGTCGTCAACCCGACCTATTCAGGTATTATTCAGGTTGACTGATCATTAAAACCTCTTTAAAATTTGGTCTTTTACCCTCAAAATACGGTTTTAATCTATGTCCATTTACTTTAAATCTATTTCCAGTCTTTTGATCTTCAATTTCAATAGCTCTGCAAGTATAAACTTGAGTCACAGTAAAGGGACCTAACCAACGAGACTTCAATTTCCTAAGAAATAACTTCATCCTTGTAATGTAAAGCAAAACTTTTTGTCCTTGTTCAGAGTTCTTCTGGTTAATCTTCCTATCATGCTATAACTTTAGTTTCTCCTTATAAATTCTGTCGTTATCATAAGATTCATTTCTTACTTTTCCTTATAAATTATGTCATTATCATAAGATTCATTTCTTAATTCTTCCAATTCATTTAATTTCCTTATAAATTCAGTCGTTATCATAAGATTCATTTCTTAATTATTCCAATTAATTTAATTATAACAATCTCTTCCTTATAAATTCTATCGTTATCATAAGACTCATTTCTTAATTCTTCCAATTCATTTAATTGTAACAATCTCTTCTTTCAGCATCTTTCAAATTATAATTGAATTCTTTAATCGCCTATAATGCTTTATGTTCCAATTCTACTAGTAAGTGACAAGTTTTTCCAAAAATCAGCCTGTAAGGAGTCATTCCAATAGGAGTTTTATAAGCAGTCCTGTAAGCCCATAATGCGGTATCCAGTCTAGTGGACCAATTTATTCTACTAGGGTTTACAATCTTCTCAAGTAATTGTTTAATCTCTCCATTTGAAACTTCAGCTAACCCGCTGGTTTGAGGGTGATAGGAAGTAGAGATTCTATGAATAATATTAAACTTTTTTGCCAATCTTTGAATGTATTTATTCTTAAAATGGGATCCTCAGTCAATGATAATCATTCTCGGCATTCCATATCTAGTGAAAATATTTTTCGTTAAAAATCTTGAAACACTTTTAGCGTCACAACGAGGTAAAGCTTGTGCTTCAATCCATATTGAAACATAGTCTACTGCAATTAATATATATAATTTCACAAATGAAGGAATAAATGGTTAAATGAAATCTAATCCCCAAACATCATTGATCTCGACTTCTAACATAAAATTCAGAGGCATTTCATTTCTTTTAGATATATTGCCTACTCGTTGGCATTGATCACAAGTTTTTATGTATCTGTTAACATTTCTAAATGGAGTAAGCCAATAGAATCTAGCTTATAAATAATAAGGTACGCATCTTATCATAATAAGATCCTTACGTTATTTATATAAATAAGGCTCATCCCAAAAATATGCTTTTGCATCATGAATGAATTTTCTTTTTTGTTGCAATGTCAGCATAGGTGACAAAATATCACTTACAATATAATTAACAATATCAACATACCAGGGTATTTTCCACTCATTAATATTTTAAAGTTATTCATCAGGGAAACTGTCTGTAATTTCATTGTCGGTGTCAGATAATTCATGATTTTCTACTCTTGACAAATGATCAGCAATTTGATTATCAGTTCCCTTTCTATCAATAACCACAAGATCAAATTCTTGCATCAAAAGTATCTATCTAATTAACCTTCGTTTAGGATCCTTCTTTTGCATCATATATTTAATAGCAAAGTGATCAGTGTGCACAACACATTTAGTTTCAATTAAATAAGATCTAAATTTGTCTAAAACATACACAATGGCCAGTAATTCTTTTTCCGTAACAATATAATTAATTTGAGCATCATTAAGAGTCGTACTAGCGTAGTGTATAACTTTAAAAATCTTTTCATACCTTTGTCTAAGAACAACTTAAATAGCATAATCACTAGCCTCACACATCAGTTCAAATGGTTTCTCCCAGTTAGGTGAAACTATAATAGGGGTTGTGATTAACTTTTTCTTTAAAAACTCAATGGCATTAAAACAGTTTTCAGTAAATTCAAATTTCTTGTCCTTTTCTAAAAGTTGGCATTGGCATAGAGGTTTAGTAAGTTTTGAAAAATCATTAATAAAATGCCTATAAAAACCAATATGTCCAAGAAAACTCCTAACCTCTCTTACATTAATAGGAGGTGTTAATTTAGATATAACTTGAACTTTTGTAGGGTCTGCTTCCATACCATTTACCGAAATTTTATGCCCTAACACAATTCCTCCTGCAACCATAAATTTACATTTCTCCCAATTTAGAACTAAATTAGTTCTTTCACATAACTCCAAAACTTTTTCAAGATCTAAGCATGCGTCAAATGATGTTCAAAATACAGAAAAATCATCCATAAATACTTCCAATCCATCATGTCAAATGATGTTCCAAATACAGAGAAATCATCCATTAATACTTCCAATCCATCATCAATTAACATTCCAAATATAGAGAAATCATCCATAAAGACTTCCAATCCATCATCAATTAACTTACTAAATATTAGAGAAATCATCCATAAATACTTCTAATCCATCATTAATTAACTTACTAAATATAGACATCATACATCTCTGGAATGTTGCAGGTAGAAATCATCCATAAATACTTCTAATCCATCATCAATTAACTTACTAAATATGGGCATCATACATCTATGGAATGTTGCAGGTGCATTACACATAACTCTAAAACTTTTTCAAGATAAATTAAGCATGCGTCAAATGATGTTCCAAATACAGAAATCCATAAACACTTCTAATCCATCATCAATTAACTTACTAAATATAGACATCATACATCTTTGGACTAAAACTTTTTCAAGGTAATTTAAGTATGCGTCAAATGATGTTCCAAATACAGAGAAATCATCCAAGATAATTTAAGCATGCTCAAATGATGTTCCAAATACGTAAGATAATTTAAGCATGCTTCAAATGATGTTCCAAATACAGAGAAATCATCCATAAATACTTAAGATAATTTAAGCATGCGTCAAATGATGTTCCAAATACAGAGAAATCATCCATAAACACTTTCTAAGCATGCGTCAAATGATGTTCAAAATACAGAAAAATCATCCATAAATACTTCCAATCCATCATGTCAAATGATGTTCCAAATACAGAGAAATCATCCATTAATACTTCCAATCCATCATCAATTAACATCAAATGATGTTCCAAATGCAGAGAAATCAACCATAAATACTTCCAATCCATCATCAATTAACTTACTAAATATAGACATCATACATCTCTGGAATGTTGCAGGTGCATTACATAATCCGAAAGACATTTTTCGAAAAGCAAAAATTCCAAAAGGACTAGTAAATGTTGTCTTTTCTTGATACTCAGGAGCAATAGGAATTTGATGGTAACCGGTATATCCATCTAAAAAATAAAAATTTTTGTCCCTAGCAAGTCTATCTACTATTTGGTCTAAAAATGGTAAAGGGAAGTGATCTTTCCTAGTGGCAGTGTTTAATTTTTTATAATCAATGCAAATATGCCACCCAGTAACTTGTCTGATAGGTATTAATTCATTATTCTCTTTTGTTTCAAGAGTCACTCCTCCTTTCTTAGGAGCACAATGAATTGGACTTACCCAAGCACTTTATGAAATAGGATATATAATTTCAGTGTCCAACCATTTCAAAATTTCCTTCTTGACTACTTCTTTCATCATTGGGTCTAATCTCCTTTGTGGATCTACTCTTGGTTTATATTGATCATCTAGTATAATTCTGTGCATACAGATCGAAGGACTGATTCCTTTAATATCAGCTAAGGTCCAACCTGCTTTCTTTTATCTTTTTAATGTATCCAAAAGTCTTTGCTCTTGCAAATCATTTAACTCTGAAGCCTGTGCATACAAATTGAAGGACTGATTCCCTTAATATCAGCTAAGGTCCAACCAAAAGCTTTATTATATCTTTTCAATGTATCTAATAATCTTTGCTCTTGCAAATCATTTAATTCTGAAGATATAAATATCATTATGTGCATACAGATCGAAGGATTGATTCCCTTAATATCAGCTAAGGTCCAACCAAAAGCTTTCTTGTGCATACAGATTGAAGGACTGATTCCTTTAATATCAGCTAAGGTCCAACCAAAAGCTTTCTTTATTGAAGGATTGATTCCCTTAATATCAGCTAAGGTCCAACCAAAAGCTTTCTTATATCTTTTTAATGTATCTAAAAGTCTTTGCTCTTGCAAATCATTTAATTCTTAAGATATAATAACAGGTAATGTAGATGAGTCGGTATCTATCAGTCTTTGTTCTTGTAAATCATTTAATTCTGAAGATATAATAATATGTAATGTACTATCCAAAATATTTGCTCTTGCAAATCATTTAATTCCGAAGATATAATAACATGTAATGTAGATGAGTCTCCCAGAAGCTCTTGCAATTAATTTAATTCTAAAGATATAATAACATGTAATGTAGATGAGTCTCCCAAAAACACATATTTCATAATCATTTAATTCTGAAGATATAATAACGGGTAATGTAGATGAGTCTCGTAAAAATACATACTTCTTCTTTTAATTCTTAAGATATAATAACAGGTAATGTAGATGAGTCTCCCAAAAGTACATACTTCAAATTAATTTGGAAGATATAATAACATGTAGCGTAGATGAGTCTCCCAAAAACACATACTTCAAGTGGTTAGGTAGTATTTTCAACTCAAGTTAAGGTGGTTTTATAATTGATGAAACTAAATTCTTATTAGTATTGTCAGTAATATCCAGTATCTCAAATCTTCCATGAACATAATCTAATTCTTTATTTTTCATTTCTTCCAAAATAACTTCATCACTATCTTCAAATTGTTCTTTCTCTTCAAAATGTTCTTTAAAATGCTCATTCAATAGTGTTCACTAATTTCCATGCGAAAACATTCTTTATCTCTTTTAATAGGAGGGTATTTTATAGATTTTGCAATGTTAAAAGTCACTTCTTCATCGTTAACTCTCATAGTTAATTTTCCCTTTTGAACATCTATCATAGCTTTTCTAGGAGATAAAAATGGTCTCCCTAAAATGATAGGTATTTCTTTATCTTCCTCCATATTTAAAATAATGAAATCCACAGGAAAGATAAATTTATCAACTTTTACTGACACATCTTTTATAACTATCTTAGGATATGTAACTGAACTTTTCGCTAACTGAAGAGTTACAGAAGTAGGTGAGACTTCTCCTAATCCTAATCTTTTAAAGATTGATAGAGGCATAAGATTAATGCTGGCTCCCAAATCACATAAAGCTCTTCTATCAACTTTTTCACCGATAGCATACGGTATAATGAAACTACCTGGATCTTTTAATTTTTCAGGAAGCTTTTTCAGAATAATTGCACTACACTCTTTGCTAAGTGCAATAATTTCATTATCAGTGAACTTCCTTTTATTGTTCGGGATATCTTTCATAAATTTCAAATAATTGGGCATTTTCTCTAAAGCTTCTACGAAAGGAATATTTACCGTTAATTTCTTAAGAATTTTTAAAAACTTGGAAAATTGTTTATTTTGTTTGTGTTGCTTCAATATTTGAAGAAACGGTGGTGGAGGTTTCTCAACAGTAATTTTCATTGGTTTAAGTGGATATTCTAAATCTGGGTATTCATGATCCTTTTCTTTCTTTTAGGAAATGGTGGTGGAGGTTTCTCCACAGTAATTTTCATTGGTGTAAGTGGATAATCTATATCTCAGTATTCATGATCCTTTTATTTTTTCGTATCCACTTTCTCTTTTTCAGTTTCCGTTTCTTTCTGTACTCATGTTTTCAATTCTTTTCCACGTCGTAATTGTATCACTTTTATTTGTTCTTTTCTTTGATCTTTAGGATTTGGTTCCACACTATTAGGAAAGATCCTAATGTTTGGTTACTAAACGCAGTAGCGATATGCCCCAATTGATTTTCAATAGTCTTAATAGCAGTTCCTTGATTTTGTAACTGATTTCCTTGAATTTGTAATTGATTTCCTTGACGACCCATGTTTAATATCATCTCTTCCATAGACAACTTCTTTTCCTTAATTTAAGTGTTACTGTTAAATCCTGAAGGATAAGAAGGTCTATAGTTAACATTTCCTTGGTTGAATGAATTTCCTAATTGGGTTCACTAGGTTATTCGACCATTGTTGATTTGTAGAAGGATTGTTATTCCAATTAAAATTTTGATGATTCTTCCAACCTGGGTTATAGTAGATCGAATAAGGATTGTTGGGTCTATTGTTAATAGCATTTAAAGTCTCATATGAAGGTTGAACATCCACAAACTGCCCAGATGAATTATCTTCCATCATTGTAGGTGTTGGAGAATAATTCATTCCATAATGATCCAATTTCTTTGATATTACAACAATCTGCGAAACTAACATAGATATTGCATCAAAATAGTAGATACTGGTTAGTCTTTTAGGATCTACCCTTTCAGAGGGCCATTGAAAATTTTTGGTAGCCATCCCTTCTATTAACGAATAAGCCTCATCAAAAGGTTTTGACGTTAAAGAACCATCAGCCGCAAAATCTATAATCGATCTAAGTGATCCCACTACTCTATTATAAAAAATTTGAATTATCAACCAATTTGGTAACAAATGATGAGGGTACTTTCTATGAAGATCTTTAAATCTCTCCCAAGCTTCATATATCGACTCTCCATCAATCTGACAAACTGATGTTATATCATTTCTAAGTTTAGCAGTTTGGATGGAGGGAAATATTTAGATAGAAATTTCTGTGAAAGTTCTCCCCAAGTTCTAATAGATCCAGGTGCTAACGAATTTAACCACATCTTAGCCTTATCCCTAAGTGAAAAAGGAAAAAGTCTAAGTCTAACAACATCGTTTGAAACTCTATCATCTTTAAAGGTAGCACACAGTTCTAAAAAACTAACGAGGTGTAAATTATGATCTTCATTTGGTGTACCTCCGAATTGATTATTTTGTATCATTTGGATAATAGCAAGTTTAAGCTCAAATGAATTAGCAGCTACATCAGGATTTTGGATAGATAAATGAATTTCATATGCTGTAGGATTTGCATAATCTCGTAGGGGTCTAGGTTGGTGTTCATTTTCTATTCCTTGATTGTTTACGTTGTTTTCCATTGTGTCAGGATTTCTAGGTTCTCTTCCTATTCTTCTAATTTTTCCAACAGTGCATTCTAATTCTGAATTGTAGGGTATAATATTTTCAGGTCCAAATTTATGCATACAATTGAAATCAATACAAAGAAAAACATTTAAGCAAATATGAAAATAAGTTGCAATTCAAGTAAAAAATTTCTAATAGTCCTAATTTGTTCGTTACTCTAATTATGATTCTTTTTTAATCCCCGAGAACGATGCCAAAAACTTAACAGTGATTTTATATTTTCTTAAAAATATAAGTATTTAATACGGCTTCTAGAAGATTTAATTCCTCAGCAACGGAATCAAAAACTTAATAACAGTTATAGATTCGATAAAAATGTATATATAAAATATTGAATAATGGTAAAGTCACATTTATCAATGCAAGTATACATATCACTCAAGTAATATAGGGCTTTAATAGAGTCCTAGATATGAATCCCACAGGGAGTAATATTAGAGGTTACGAACTAAGATTTTAGAAAATCAATACTTAATCATAAAAATATAATCCAAATTGCTTATCTGTCACTAATAAGCAATTAAAATAAATATGTAATTTTAATAACTCTTAAATAACTAATTATACTAATAAAGTTTCTAATGTGAAATTTAATATATAAGAAAGCATCCTTCTCCTTGTCAAGAAATTATAGTGAATGGATAAAGTGAATTAGTTCAAATTGTATTGTGCCAAATAGGAGCATACCTATTCTTTACCCTTCGGTCCAGGCATAAAGAACATTGACTAATCCTATGCTTGGTTACTGAATCTGCAGATAGGGTAGGAGGATATTGGCTCTCACTTTGGAGCTCCCACGTTCCCCTCACCTGATGGCTAACATCTACACTTCAACACCCAAACGTTAGGACCAAATTGTGGATTTTAGTCTGTCACTCTAATATCTCCAATTCTACGCCTGATAATTTTATTTCCCTAGTTATTTTCACCCAACTTCCAAGGGCTTTGACCTCCTTGAATCTTGGATGTAATCTTCACTTTAGTTGTAAAACCAAACATATTTTAACAAATCAATTGGCCAGATTGAAAGTAAATTAAGATCAAAGTGAAAAGATCATCACAACTTCTTTAACATTTTCAATTCTCAACAAATTCAAATCACCATTTCACAAATCTCAAAACAATGAGAAAGGCTGAGAAAACTACTCAGAACTCATGGGGAAGTCACAACAAAACTCAGAATTTATATATAAAAGCAAAGTCATACAAACTACAATAAGTAAATGCAACTTATCTGGAATTCCTCCCCAAGTAACTCCTCGAAGTTCCTCTGAATCTCTTCCTTTCTTTATAGCATACAGAATTCTCCTTCAAAGAGGCAAGGAGGAAGAAATCTCTCACTTTCCCTCCACTCTTATAATCTCTCGAAGAATTCCTCACGGAAAGGAGGAAGAAATCTCTCACTTTCCCTCCACTCTTACAATCTCTCAAAGAATTCCTCACAACAAACCCTAAATTAGACTCTCTACACACTATTGGAACATCTCTAAGACTTACAACTCCCTAACTCCTCCTTAATTTTTGGCCAAATTCTTCTTTCAAAGATGTAGAAGAGTTTTCCCAAGAGTTGCCTAAGCATCCCTCAAAAAATCGTCCACATTCAATGCACCTTTTGAAATAACCGTCGATCTCGCCGTCGGCGGCCTCGAGGGCACCGTCGGCAGGCCTTCTAAATTAATTGATCTGAGTCTCGGGAAAATCTTACAATCGGCGCCGTTGGGCTCGCTGTCGGCGCCCTAGTTCAATTCTTCATATTTTGGTCCTTTTTGCTCCAAATTTTCTCCTTTTGCATCTCTTTGTTCCAATGACCATAATTCATCATACCTGCAACAAAACATCAAAAATACATTTCTTTAAAGTGCAATATCATCAAAAACTATGTAAAATATGTATGAAAATCTCAACATATTTTCCTTTGGTCAGCATTCTCTCCTCTAGAATCTTGTGAAGTGTCACATTAGAGATATTCTCCAATATATTCTTAGTATACTGGAAATACCACTCGAGTCTTGGCTTCAAAATTCTACAATGCTCGGTGACCTGCTATATGATCAACTGTGAGTCACTACAGATATTGATGTCAATCATCCCCAATTCTACGGGTAACTCTAATCCCGTTATGATGGATTTATATTCTTCTTTGTTTTCTATACACGGCTCTGTCAGATGGTAGGAGTGCCTCAACATTCCTCATTCTGGGGTGATGAAGAATAGTTTGTTCCCTGTTTTGCCAGGCACTACCATTTATGATTCTTGGTCCTTCTGTGCTAACAAAGCTCCGCCAAAGTACATCTCACAACGTTGAGTACTAGGGTCTTACAAAATCATTATTTGATTTTCTAGCAAATTTTCATTGAGAGGAGACTTTATCGATAAGGGGTGTACGATGAGGAAATTCATTAAAACTTGTCCCTTCATGACCTGAAATGGAAAAAAAATATATTGAACCTTGGTAAATTAATCAAACACATAGCTAATCTACTGTAAAGTGTCGTTCAAGTCATCAAATATTGTAGAGGATGGAACATTAAAATCAGGTTGACCTTATGAGAAAGCATGTAATGCCTGAGTATCTAGATGACGAAGATCAATGGAAAACAATGCTTCTGAATGGAAGGATACTCTTTACTTTCATCAGAATAAGATGACGACTCAAGTAATATAGAGCAATTTGTTTACCCTCATCATTAACCTGGGTTAGAAGGGATCTGAGAAAATTATCGAAAGTCGTGGTATAAAGTATGAAACGTCTACCTGAGACAGGAGTGAGCCGACCCGCAATTACATGTATTTTTAATCTCCAAAATATTGCCAAAAAGTTAATCCAAATTATATTTAGCGGCTAATGTGAATAAATGAAATGAGATGGAAAATTAAATAATAAAACTTCTCACTAGAGGTACTACGAAAGAATACGTATCATTCCAGGTAATATTAGATTTTCTTTAAAAACCCCAGTATCGATCCCACGAGGTTGGTTATACTATTTAAATAGGCTTGCTAAACTCAAAAGCAAAATATATTTAAATTTTAAGACTAAATTAATGGAGATAGCAACAACTATAATTAACAATTTAATAAAAGTAACTCTAACGAGTTTGAATAATGTGTAAAGATATTTCCCCTTACAATGAGATATTAATCTTTGTATGATTTGAATGACTAAATATATGATGATGTATTGTGACAAATAGGAGCATTCTTATTCTTTCCCCTCTCCTAGTGCTAGCAAAAAACATTGGCTAATTTAGAGTTTTTTACCAACTTATGTAGTTGTGCTGAGTAGATTCTGACCTGTCACCTCCAGATTACCCACTGTGCCCTCTCTATAGGACCCACTAGGGATACTTACGATTCAAACTCTAAACTGATTTTGAGAAAAGATCTAGTTTTTCACTCTTAACAAATCAATTCTACACTAATCAAAACTTATCTCCCTGTCTATTTGCAGTCCCCCATAGGTGATCACAACAGAGGCCCAGAATGAGGTGTAACACTCAGTACTTGGGAGAAATCATAACTCTCTTGGATCCTTATGTTTCTCAATGGACTTTAACCTCAAAAGTGACCAATTTGTATAGTCAGTGAAGAATTGGTAAAATTATCATCACAATTTTTAAATAAAAATCTTTAAATCATTCTCATTCTACAAGATTATTTCCCAAGAGCAAGGAGAAAGAAAGGGAACTACTCAGAATTCATGGAGAAAAAAAAACACAAAATTTGTGTTGATATCCAAGACTGAGAAACAAAAACATAAGCACAAATACAAAGTACCTTATGTCTTCTCCCCAACAGAAATTATGGACTCTTCTTAATGAAATCTCCAAACTCTTACTCTTACAGCACAAAACACACATAAAATCACACGAAGAAATAAAATTGAAACTTCCTAAATCCTTCAAATGCTGCCAAAAGTCCTCTTTTTTGTCCAATTCTTGACCATATTAATACATCTCTGAAAATAACAAAGGGTTGCCTCAAACAATCCTTCAAAATTTGGCCAAATTCAATGGATCTTCCATAAGAGAAGTTACTAAAGCTATAGCAGCAGTCTGGGCACTAAATTGCCCTTTGCATGCATCGTTGGCGCTATAGTGTGAGGGGCGGCGCTATGGCGCTCTACAATTTGCACTATTTTTGCTCATTTTTCCCTTATTTTCTCCAAATGTCTATTCCATTTACCTAAAACCAAAAACATGTAAAATACCTTTCTTCACTGAAATATCACTAAAAGTATGCATAAAAAGATCATAAATATGCACTTAAAATAGGTTAGTTTTAGGTGCATCATTCCCTCAAACTTACAGATTACTTGTCCTTAACTAACTCTTTTATACTATGTAAAAATTTTAACTTGTGGAAGTGAGTTTAACATAGAGACATCTGTAGTTTTTTCTTATAAATGTGATAGGAAGACCTTAGAAAAATTTTTAATAATTCAGGTTGAAACAAAAATAGAAGAATATCTAGTAGTCAAGTATAAGAGTTTTAATTTCTTTTTATTTCAAGAGTAATTGTAATTTTGTGATATTTTGAATGCTTAGAAGAATTGCAATAAAACGAACTTTATAAGGACTTTATTAGTAAGGATATTAATACTTTAAGCCTTAACATAGGAATGTAATTAAGTTTTTTTCCTTAAGAAGATTCAAGAGGAGCCAATTTTTTATTAGAATCTCCTCAAACTTCTCCTCACATTTTTTCAATATTTCTCTTCTTTTTTCTCCCTCTGTATTTTAATTTTATTTTGTCCTTTTCTTTAAGATATTTTTCAAATCTTTGTTTTTGTCATGTCCTGTGAGGATTATTATATCTGGATAGTCTTTAATGATTTTGGACTCTTCCATCCTCTTCTTAAAGTTAAAAACTTTCCACATTTCCTTATTTTGACAAAGTTGTATTAGCTTTGAAAAATATTTTTTTATAAAGTTTCAATTCTTTCTTTTTAAAGTAAAACTCTAAAATTCTTAAGAATTCTAAAAATACAATTTTCTTTGCATTAAATATTAAGAACCTTATATTTATTATTAAAAATATTTAGAACTAACATTTATTATTAAAAATATTAACTTAAGTTTTTTATCACATTCATAAAATTTAAAATATAGTTATCTTAAGTTATCATAACATACCACAAGTTATATTAAATTAAATTTTAAAACTATAGTTCTATGAGGACAAGTAAAGTTTAGTTTTGTTAAAAACATTTTCTTACTTCCTTCAAACTTAAATTTTTAATTAATTTCAACATATTAGTTCAGGCAAAAAGAAAAATTATATAGTTTTAAAAAATAGAATAGTGTAGGTACAAGTAATAAAGACAAGTGAAATTAGCTTGTCTAAAAATAGAAGGACTATTCTAGCATTTACATTGAAGTAAAAGGTAAACATTAAAAATAGTATAACAATTTAGTGCAATAAAAATAAATTTAACAATTTACAAAAATGAAAAATTAAACACTCTAGAAAACATACAACAACAAACTAACTACAAAAAATCTAATCATGAAAATAGAAAACAAAACAGAACAAAAAATGCAAATAACACTACACATCATCACAGCCTTCATCATCAGGTTTATAAGGTGTATATCTAGGGCAAGTAGGAAATACTACCAAGTAGTCAACCCTTAAGAATTTTTTCATTGCCTCATTTTAAGCAATATCATAATCAACTCTTGTTTGCATATACTCATCATTATGATAAAGATGGGCTTTTAAACTTTCCCGTTGATTCTGTATTGTTAAGATATCTCCTTGTTGAATAAATAAATGTTTCATTACAGTATCAAGTTAAGAGGTACTAGATTTAGAAGGTCTAGAAGTTAAAGCTGAAGCTGAAGTAGAAGGAATATCTTAGTCTCTACTTCTAAATCTTACTCTAGTATGTTTTACATACATCTCCATTTTCATTTTTTTCCGATAGGTTTATGAGATGGTAAAACATCCTCCCAAGTCTCATATTTTACAATAGAATCAACACACATGGTAGTAATTATAGCAGGTTAATCCATACCTCCATTAGTTCCTCCCATTGAAAAATTAAGCATATTAATATAAATTAAAGAGCTAATGTCATTTGTTCATCTGAATGTAATTGTCCAAAGTGGTTTTTTCTCGGGTTGCCTCACTAAAGTGATTAGTATGAATCAATCTACCAGAAATAAAATAATTCCATGCACAAGAATGAACATTTAGCTTTAGGAATAAAAAGTTTACCCGACATCCAACCATAATATTTCATACTCTAATACCATAAGTCAAAAATTGCATAATCTCATCCAAGTCATATTTAGTTGGATAAAAATCATAATAAAAAAAATGTAGGAACCTTATGTAGCTTATAAATATGATTTATCTTAGCAAAACTTTTATCCACATATTTCCCTCTCACATAAAAAAAATCATCAGATTCATTAGGCAAATTCGTGTAGAATTCTCTAACAACAGAAATCACACTGATAAAAGTGAAATAACTAAAACTTTCCCACTATCGATCTGCAACCAATATTACATCACTCCACTAGGATGAAGGAAACTTTGTTCTACAATCAGTTTCTTAGATTGTAGATCACTGTATTGACCTTGTGCTTTCATGCTAGAAAATTTATCAGCATCAAAAAATCCCTTTCCTTTTCCTCTTTTCTTTTTAGGAGACATGACAAATCTAGAAATTCTAAATAAAATTCCAAAAAATCTCAAATATATGATTTTCAGGCTCTATCAAACAAATTCTAAACCAAATAATCATTCATCCATGGATTTCTTACAATTTCCACGAAATTTTGAAATTTTAAGCCATACCCACAATGTGGAAGAAATCCTTGATGAAATCAAAAATTTCTAAAGCAAAGATTAAAATCTTACCTAAAGATGATGAAATTTAGAGTTTGAAGTCTTTTATTCCAAGCAAATGAAGCACAAATCCAAGCTCTAGGTGAGCATAAATGCAAAATAAAAAGAGGAAGAAGACAAACCAAAATCAAAAATTGCATCAACCGGCAGTTCAACCCCTAAAACCTGCTCTCGGGTTAGCTTGATGCTATAGCGCCAATCAAATGCATCCAGACTATTATGATTTTCTTATATCATGATAGAAATTAGAATATCTAAGATGTTTAAAGGCTAATTTTTTAGTTTTAATGGCCATTTTTGGGTTTGACATCATTCTAAAGTCTAACATTCAAATACTCAATTCATCACATAAGGTCTAGTTTAACAACAACACAGAACTGGTTTTCTTATATTAATAAAATTTTTAACATAAAAAAACATAACAAAATCAAAGATTTAAGACAATACAACACTTACACAGCATCCAAAAGTTCTAGAGCCTTAACAAAGACAACATCGACACAGTACATATAAGAACTACTTACTAACACATTTGTCTTTCTACGAAATCACTTTAGACCCATTTGTGATCAGAGGTTTCATTCTTATGTTCACCCACCAATTAATTTTGATTGTAAGAATGATAGAAAGGACCATGAGGAAATTCTGAAGTGAGTTTTCATCTATCCACTAGTTTGTGTTGTACATGGTCACTTGACAATCACGAAAACATGTCAAATTGTTGAACTGGAAATCCAAACGCTCATGTTGCTGGAACAAGTTTTCAAGTTTGGTGTGAAATTATGACATTTCACCTTCAATCTTCCCAAAATGGTCCATAAGTCACTCCAAACTCAATGCAAGAAATATATTGAAATATGTTTGAGCAACCTTATGCAAAATCTTTTTATCTTAAAATCTCACATTGCCATTGCATTCCATGATCTTTAAAGTAGAAATTTCTTTTTCCACTCTCAAATCTCTCCAATATTTTAAAAAAGTTGAAGGAATACCTCCCTTCCCTACTTAGGCCGATTTATAGAGAAAAGGAGGAAAGAAAACATAACTTTTGCGGTTCTAAGGAAGACACTCGAACTATGACGCTATATCGCCATACCAACATTCTCAAAATCTAAATTTTCTTTTTCTAATCTTTAATTACATTAATATAATAATTTTTTGTGCCAACATAATCATGTAAGACTCCAACTTACATTTACAAACTCATCACAAAAAAAATCAGCAAACATGACAATCACACCGATAACTATGGGTTGTTTCCCACAAAGTGCTTGGATTAACGTCATCAGCCCAACTTATCCAATGTTTTAATTTTGTTGATGATACACCTAAAACATATACTGTTTTTAGTCACATTTTTATAGCTACTTTTTTTATTTTTCTTGCAGATACAAATAAAAAGGTGAAAATTTCTTAAAGGAGTAAAAAAGGATCAAATTTGGAGCAAAAAGGTGAAAAATGTGCAAATGAGTTTGGCACCTAAGCGCCAGATGTAGTGCTTAAGCACCGGTTAAATAGAGAAGGCTGAGCTTAAGTGCCAGAGGCCCCGTGCTTAAGCGCCAGTGGCAATTACTAGATGATTAAAGTCAGTTTTTGCTAATTTTGAAGAGGTTTTTGGGGCACCCATTGGCTTAATAGCTTGTTATAAGAACCATGGACGAAAATAATCACAAAAGGATGCATTTCTTGGGGAAATACATCGAATCTAGATAAATTTTGAAGAGAAACCAAGCCATCTTTTGGAAAATGATAAAAGAAAGAAGAGAGGACTTTGAAAAGAGTCCTGAAAATATATGGAAAGTTTTGAATGTTCATCCATTCGGGGATTTAGTTCGGAGAGATTTTCAGGCACCACTTTTACTTTTATTTTATCAGTTTTGTTATTTTATTTTGAGTGATTGTTAAGATAAGAGATTCAAAAGAACTTCAAGAGTTTAGTTGAGAACTTGAGATAAATTTTTATCTTTTTGCTTTGAGACTACTTTTGGTTTTAATTAAGATTTGTTATTAGTTTGACTATGATTTCTACTTTTAAACTAAAGTGTGGTATTACTTTCTCCATGGATTCTGAGTAGTTTTCTTTATCTTTCTTCTTAAAATGATAAGTAATTAAGTTTTGGATGGAAATTGTGGAGAGTATTGATCTTTAATGTGGAAGAAGTTGTGATGATTTAAATCCATGCACTTCATTTACTTCTTGATTTGGCCAATCCATATGTTAATTTTTTTTGTGAGAACATGTAAGAACCGGGCTGGTATTGTCTCAATCAACAATTGGAAAGACTCAAATGAGGCTGTATGAATGAGAATGTAGTTCATATGATTGAGTGCAAATAAATAGAGAAATATTCATTGATGGATGTAGACGTGAGTGATGGTTTAACGCTCCAAACTTGGTTTTTTGTTTTAGGTTCTGATACGATAATGTTAGCCTCTAGGTGAAGGGAATCAAGGGAACTCTAGAGTGAGAGCTAGTATCTTCCCTGGCTAGACGGTCTTCAGAACTATTCAAACTTTAAATTAGCCAATTTTTTTATAGCATCTTCAGTAAGAGTATTGAATATTATTGTTCCTATTTGACAAAACACAATTTGCATACTTTCACAACAGAATTCCTATACTTATTACTGATTCATAACAAGAAGAAAAATATTTTCATATTTAATGCTTTTCTTCTACAAAAAACTCTAGTTAATTTTTTAAATTGTTATTGATCTATCAAAATATTAAAAATACCAAAAATATTTAAATTTTCTTTGCTACAAAAATCATCTTTAGTTTCGATAATTATCTTCTTATTAAAAACAGAAAATTTATTGTTCAATAGTGCATATTAGGTATTCTCCTTGTGGGTTTGATATTTAGGTCTTAATCAAAAAATGTTATATTACTTGATAATGATACATATACTTGTGTAGTATCCCAATAAATATAAATTAAAAGTTAAATTCTTATTTTTCTTTATGATCAAGTTTTTCGTTTTGTTACAAAGTAAGGAAATATAAGTGAAATATAATCTGAATTATTGTTGTACTTTGCATATTAGCAGTACCCAGGGATTATTTTTTTGGCACCATTGCTGGGGAAAAATTGATTTTAAAAGAAAATTTTTATTCTTAGAAAGTCTTTTTTAAACTTTAAGTTATCTTATCTTATTTTATGTTGCTTTAATTTATTTATTATATGTTAGTGTATGAGTAATTTAGGTTTTGAAGGACTAGTGCCCTATGATTTTGAATTATAAAGAACTATTAGACAAATTAGAAAAACTAAAAAAATTATAAATTTTGAAAAATCCAAAAAAATTACAGAAATGGCAGACCAAAATGAACAAAATGCTGAAATTCATGTAGAGTTTAGACCTTTAAGAGATTATGACAACCCTACTGTAGATGAACTTCATTGTAGTATTCAAAAACCTACTGTAGTGGCTAATTCATATTTGACTTAATTATTATCCAAATGGTATCAAATAATCATTTTGGGGGATCACGTACTGAAGATCCAAATTTACATCTTGCCAATTTTCTAGAATTGTGTCTACATTTAAATATGATGGTGTATCGAATGACGTCATAATTCTTAGGTTATTTCCTTTCTCACTGAGGGATAAAGCTAAGATGTGGTTGAATTCATTAGTACCTGGATCTATCAGAACTTGGGGTGATTTAGCACAAAAAATCCTTGCTAAATATTTTTCACCATAAAAAACTACGAAGCTTAGAAATGATATTACATCTTTTAATCAATTTCAAGGGGAATCTATTTATGAAGCATGGGAAAGATTTAAAGAACTTTTAAGAAAGTTTCCACACCATGATATACCAGATTGGTTAATAATTCAAACTTTTTATAATGGATTAGTTGGATCTCTTAGATCAATTATCCGAGATTGGTTAATAATTCAAACTTTTTATAATGGATTAGTTGGATCTCTTAGATCAATTATCGATCGTTGTTGGTGGTTCATTGATGTCAAAACCATTCATGACGCCTATGCTTTAATTGAAGAAATGGCTACTAATAGTTTTCAATGGCTTTATGAGAGGGTAAATCCTAAGAAAGTAGCCAACATTCATGAAACTAATGCATTTACCATGTTAGCAAATCAAGTTGCTGCAACTTCATGGAAGTTAGACCAATTTGGAATGAATTTTTCTCAATCAATTTCCATGATTGAAGAGAATTAATTAGGCCAAATGGTAGATTCTTAAGCATCATAAAAAACTTTGAATTCCATAAATAATAGGCAAAATAACCCATATTCCATTTATTACAACCCAGGTTGGAAGAACCATCCCAACTTTAACTGGAATAACAATTCGGGTGGTAATAATCAGCAATGGGGGAACAAACCAAGGAAACCCATTGGGATACTGGAACAAACAAGGTAATAATAACTATAGATCTACTTATCCTCGATGTTTTAACTGTAATACACAGTTTCAGGAGAATAATTTGTCTATAGAAGAAGTGGTGTTACAAATGGGAAATCAATTACAAAGTCAAGGAGTTACAATTATAAATATTGAAAATCAACTTGGGAAAATAACAAATTTACTAAGTAATAGATCCCAATGAACACTTCCTAGTAATACAGAATCAAATCCAAAAGACCAGAATAAAGAACAAGTAAAAGTTATTCAACTTAGAAGTGAAAGAGAGTCGGAAGGTCGGGTACAAAAAGAATTTAAGTAGAGAGAGAAGAAATTGAAGAATCAAAAGAGGACGCTCCAAATGATTCCGAGAGACCTATTTCTCCACTAAAAATTGATTTAAAAAAACCACCACCTCCATTTCCTCAGAGACTTCATCAGCAGAAGTTGGATAAGAAATTTTCAAAATTTTTGGAAGTATTTAAGAAGCATACAATTAATATTCCATTTGCTGAAGCCATAAAATAAATGCTGAGCTATGTAAAGTTTATGAAGTATCTTCTCAATAGAAAAAGGAAGTTTGAAGATAATGAGACTGTTGCAGTTAGTGAGGAGTGCAGTGTGATAATTCAGAAGAAGCTTCTTGAAAAGCTTAAAGATCCTGATAGCTTTACAATTCCATGTACAATAGGAGATATATTTTATGGGAAACCTTTATGTAATTTAGGTGAAACCATTAACCTTATGCCATTATCAATATTTAAAAGATTTGGATTAGGAGAAATAACCCCTACTACTGTAACTCTGCAATTAGCAAATCGTTCAATAACATACCCTAAGAGAGTTATACAAGATGTCCTAGTGAAAGTGGATCAATTTATCTTTCCTGTTGATTTTATTGTACTAGATATGGAGGAAGATAAAGAGATAACTATCATTTTTGGGAGACCTTTCCTAGCCACAGAAAGAGCAATGATAGATGTGTAAAAAGATGAATTTACAATGCACATCAATGATCAAACTATTACTTTTAACATTTCAAGTTCAATCAAATACCCTGCAAAAGGTAAAGATGATGAATTTTTTAGAATGGATGTTATAAGATATCTAAGTGAATAAAATTTCAAGACTACTTATGAAGAAAAATTTGAAGAAAAAGATTTGGAACATGAGCAAGAAGAGGAATTAAATCAACGTGAAGTTCTTTTTAAGGAAATTTCAAATTATGTTCGAGAAAGTTTTGAAGTTTTGGACACGATAGACAAAGATAAATCTTTTTGTCCATTTATTGAAAAACCTCTAGAACTAGAGTTGAAGTTACTTTCAGATCATTTAAAACTTGCCTTTTTAAGAGATTCCTCTACCTTACTTGTTATAATTTCCTTAAAATTAACAGTGGGAGAAGAAGAAAGGTTGACAAAAATTCTAAAATTTTTAAGAAAGCCTTTGGATGGACAATTGCTGATATTAAAGGAATCAAACCTTGAATTTGTATGCATAGAATTCATATGTAAGAAAACTACAAACCCAAGGCTGATCCGTAAAGGATATTGAATCCTGTTATGAAAAAAGTTGTTAAGAAAGAAATTTTAAAGTGGTTAGATGCTGGAATTATCTACCCTATTTCAGATAATGCATGGGTTAGTCCAATCAGTTTGTTCCTAAGAAAGGAGTAATTGTAACTGTGAATGAGCATAATGAGTTAATACCTACTAGACAAATTACAGGGAAAGGAATAACTGTAACTGTAAATGAACATAATGAGTTAATACCAACTAGACAAGTTACAAGGTGGCAAATATGCATTGATTATAGAAAATTAAATCGTGCCACTAGGAAAGATCATTTTTCATTACCCTTTCTAGATCAAATGCTGGATAGACTAGCTGGGCATAAATACTTTTGTTTTCTGCTACCCTTTCTAGATCAAATGCTGGATAGACTAGTTGGGCATAAATACTTTTGTTTTCTGGATTTGGTTATCACCAAATTTAAATATCTCCTATGAATCAAGAGAAAATAATGTTTACCAGTCCTTATGGTACTTTTGCTTTTAGAAGAATGCCCTTTGGTTTACGTAATTCCCCTACTACATTTCAAAGATGTATGATGACAATTTTTTGTGATTTAATTTTCAAAGGGATTGAATTCCTTATGGATGACTTCTTAGTGTTTGGAACTTCATTTGACTCATGTCTAGAAAATTTATCTAAAGTTCTTAAGCGTTGTGAAGAAACATATTTAGCCCTTAATTGGGAAAAATGCCAATTTATGGTAGAAGGAGAAATTGTATTAGGTGATCAAATATCAATAAATGGTATGAAGTAGATCTTGCTAAAATTCAAGTGATCGCTAATTTACCTTATCCAACAATTGTAAGGGAAATTAAGAGGTTTTTAGGACATGCTAGGTTCTACTGATTATATATTAAAGACATTTCAAAGATTGCTAAGCCTTTATGTCATTATTGGAGAAAGATGCAATTTTCAATTTTGATGAGAAAGGCCTAAAAGATTTTAAAGTATTAAAAGAAAAGTTAATCACTCCACCAATTATAGTTTCACCAAACTGGGAAAAACCTTATGAATTTATGTGTGATGCTAGTGATTATGCTATAGGAGCTGTTTTAGGACAAAGATATGATAAAATTTTAAAGTTATTATTATGCTAGTAAAAGTCTTAATGAAACTCAAATTAATTATACAATAACTGAAAAAGAGTTACTAGCAATAGTATATGCTTTTGATAAATTTAGATCATGTTTAATTGGAACTCATTGTATAGTGCATACAGATCATTCTCCTATTAAGTATTTAATGAAAAAAAAGGATGTTAAACCTAGACTTATAAGATGGATTCTTCCTTTACAAGAATTTGATTTTGCAATAGTAGATCAGAAGGAGATTGAAAATCAAATTGCTGATCATTTGTCCAGACTTGAAGTAGAAAAACCACTCTGTTTTGAAAATAAAATTAATGAATATTTTCCAGATGAAAAATTGTTCACTATTAATGAGTGGTGTGTTCCGTGATATGTCGAAATTGTGAACTTTATTATTAGTGACATTATACCATATGGAATGACATACCAATAGAAGAGGAAATTTATTTCTGAAGCTAAGACTTATTTTTGGGATGACACATTTTCATATAAACAAGGAAAGGACCTGATTATTTGAATATGGGTACCATTTGAAGAAACTTATGAGATTATCCAAAAATGTCATAATTCTAATTTTGGGAGACTTTTTGGTGTAGATAAAACAACATACAAAATTCTAAAATCAGGATTTTATTGGCCTACAATTTTTAGTGATGTTAATGCTTATATCAAAACTTGTGATAAATGTCAAAGAGTAGGCAATATTTCTAGAAGAAATGAGAATGCCCCTTATTTATACGCTAGAAGTTGAAATATTTGATGTTTGGGGATTAGATTTCATGAGACCATTTATACCATATTTCAGAAGTTTATATATTTTGTTAGTCGTGGACTATATATCCAAATGGATAGAAGCTGTTGTTTTGCCTCGATGTGATGCTCAAAGTGTTGCAAAATTTCTGAAAGCAACTATATGCCAAGAGTTATCATTACTAATGCGGGAAGAAATTTTAGAAATTCCATAATGGAAAAGTTATTAAAGAAACATCATATAAATCATAGGGTTGCTACTGCTTATCATCCTCAAACAAGTGGTTTAGCTGAATTATCCAATCAAAAAATTAAAGTAATTATGGATAAATCTGTGAATCCAAGAAAAATGGATTGGTCTGTCAAACTTAACTTTGCTTTGTGGGCTTATAAGACTACATATAGAACTTCTATAGGAATGTGCCTATATAGGCTAATATTTGGGAAAGCATGTCACTTACCAGTTGAACTTGAGCATAAAGCATATTTGACAATTAAGGAGTTCAATTATAATTTGAAAGAGGCTGGTAAGAAAAAATTATTACTATTAAATGAGCTTAAAGAGATAAGGAATGAACCTTATGAAAGTGCCAAATTTTAGAAAGAAAGGATGAAAATGTAGCATGATCAAAAGATTCTTACTTAAAATTTTCAATCAAGGCAACAAGTTTTACTATATAATTCAAGGTTAAGATTATTTTCATGGAAACTTAAATCCAAGTGGATGGGCCCATTTATTGTATGAAAGTTTATCCTTATGCAGCTATGGATATTAAAGATCATAAATCTAAGAAAATCTTTAAAGTGAATGGACATAGACTGAAACCTTATTATATAGGGGTTCAACAGAAGTTTCATGATGGAATGATGTTGTGTCAACCAGAGTAAGCACTGGTCGGGCTGATGACATAAAACCAAGAACTTTGTGGGAGACAACCCATAAGTATCCGTGTATTTTTATTTTTATTGATGTTTTATGTGTGACTAAGAAAATTGGGGTAGTATTTTTGGGACTATTATGTGTAAGTATTGATCTTAAGACTTAAATTCGTGATTTGGACAAGTAAAAATGAGAATTTGGACGTTAAGTTGACTTGTGCACAAATGTGCACTAGCGCTTAAGTGCCAAATCTGGCGCTTAAGCGCGACAGTTTAAAAACATGTGCAAAATTAATATTCTGAAAGAAAAAACTACATAGAAGTTTTTAAAAACATGTCTTGGCAGTTTCTAAACATGTCTAGGAGTTATTGGAAGAATTTAGGCATATAAATAAAAGGGTTTAGTGAAGGAATTTCACCCCATATCATGTTTAGCCCTAAAGCCTAAAAGAGAGAGAGATTTTAAGATGATGTCTTCATGGTAGATGGATTTGAAGAAGAAGGAAGAGACCATGAGGACGAGTTTCATTAGTAAAAGTGCAGAAGAAATGTGTAACAGTTTCTTAGCCTTTAGTATTGAAGGGATATGAGAGAAAATCAACAAAATTGAAAATACCATGTATGTACTAGAGACTAAGGTATTGGAGATTCATGCACTTCTGGAGCATATTGGATGGCAATTGAAAATGCAATTTAGACACACTAGTTATATAGAGGAAGCAAATAAGGAGATTTTTCTTAAGAAAAGGTGGATTGAAGAAGATTGCATTAGAGCACATCACCAACATCCATTTTATCAAATTTATATTCCAGTTGCCCCAGGAGAGACTAACGAAAGATCTGAATTTGTTCCTTCTAATGAAGAATGGAATTAAGTTCTATGTTTTTTTTTGGTGATTAAAGTTGCTGTCTTTAAGTGTTTTTAGTGTTTAAGACATATGTTCGTGTTTATGTTACTTATGTGTTTGATTATGAATGTGTGTTAAGTGTTTTGTACTTAGGAAAATTTTCTCATCTGAGATGATTTAGAGTGAGAATTAAGTGTCAATAGTATTTGTACTTATTGGTGAATTAATAGAAGTTTGTTTTTGAGAAAATTTTGTGTTGTTTTAACCTCAAATTGAAATATTTATTAAGGAGAATTTTAAGGAAGAGGGGAGTTATAGGAAGTTGAAAATAGTTAATTAAGTGCTATGAGACCATTTAGGGGTTGTTTATTTAGGCAAATAGTGAATTTTACTTAAATTTGAAGATTTCAAAAATAATGCACTGGCGCCTAAGCACCACATCTCGTGCTTAAGTGTGAGCTAACCTGAGAGGCAGGCACCTAAGTGCCACTTACCTACGCTTAAGCGCCGGTTCATGAAAACTGATTTGCGAACGGTTAAAAGTGAAATTATTCTCCAAAAACACCTTTTTTAACGTCTCCCATCATCTTCTACCTCTCAATATTGTGATTTTAGAGAGCTAAGGCACACCATTAAGTGGAGTTTTCTTGGTGGAATAAAAAAAAATTCGCTAGATTCAGTTATCTTAAGGTAAGAGCTTTACCTCTATGCAAACATTTCAAATTTTCGCAATGTATTTTGAGCACATTTGGAGAAATTTGAAAATTCACTATTCATGGTGAAAAATGAGGAAATTTTCTATGGAAATTTCTTGGCAAGTTTAGTTTGTGCTTTTGGAAGTTTAGTTTAGTGATTTAAACTTAGTTTTTGAAATTATTTTTGGAATTTATAAAATTTGTAAAATGGCACCAAGAATGTAGAGGAGTAAAGGAAAAAGCGAGTTTGATTCGAGCAATTTTTTTAGCTCAAAGGATCAAGATTGATATAGTGACGCTCTATAATAATGAAAATTGATTCAGGAGCGATGTTTTAAAAATCTGGGTGGAGACGTGGAAGATTTAATTGTTCGTCAATAGTGGGAACAATTATGTTGTTTCTCTGCTGTCGCAGTGATTTTTGTTGTGAGGGAGTTCTATGCAAATCTCCCTGAAGCTGAAGACAATCGAGTTATGGTTCGAGGAAACTTGGTGCTTTTTTTGCCAGATGTAATCAAATTGTTTTACCATTTACCACCAGATACTTTATGTTTTATGAAAATAATAGTCCTACTGAAGTAGAGTTAGACGAGATTATTTCATACTTGACTATTGGGAGAGGACTTTGAAAGATTGCCAATGAGAGGAGAGTAAATTTCCCAACTTGAAAGTTATGTGTACCTTCAAAGTCCTGGGACTAATTCATTTCTGCTCGTCTGCTTCCGACCAATCATCTCAATGAAGTGACCAGAGAAAGAGTGACATTGAACTATTGTATTCAAGAGGGAAAGCTCATCAACATTTGAACTTTGATCTGTCAGACTATCATCAGCTCTACTAAAGTTGTTACAACTGCAGGTCTGGGATTTGCTTCCTTGATCTTTTCTTTATGCGAGCAGGCTGGGGTTAAATATGATAGTAAGGAGGAAGTTCTATTACCTCTGAAGCCCATCACAAAGGGGAATGTGAAGACTTATTCAGAGCATTAGATTTTTTGCTGGAGAGGAGGATTTTCCAAGAGCTATGGAAGGGAAACGTCAACGGCATCTATCTCTGCTGCTTCTTCATCTAGACCATCAACTTCACGTGTTTCATCTAAAGGTAAGTCTACTGAGACTCATGATCAATTATTACAGAAGATGATGGATAATATCAATTTTACCGCTGATAAGGTACAAAATTTAGAGGGTTTTGCAGATCATACTAATAGTTATAATAGAAGGAAGAGTGATTAAGAAGAGAAAATCCACTCATCTTTGGAGAGCCTGATTAGAGGTGACCCAGGGGTGAAATTTCCTCCATATCCTTGATATCCTGATTATGAGCCTGCAGAAAAGTGGTATGGCGGTGATTCTGAGGATGAAGAGTAGAGCTGAGTGAATTATTTTATGATTGTAATATGATATTAACTATGTGGTCTGGGCTTGCTACATTTGCATCTGTGTGATGTTTTGGACTATGTTGTGTTTTGTAATTTTTTGTTTTATTGTTATTATGTCATTTGTGATAGTTAGTATTTTATTTTTTAATTTTAGGGTAGTAACTATTGTTTTGTATTAAGTACTCTGAATTAGTTAGTTTAGAACTTAACTTGATTTCATATCTGTTATAAAGTAGAAAATCTTGCTAGCTTAGATCTTAAACTTGAAATTTAGAAACTGGTGCTCTTTATTTTTCTTTATCATTTTTGCAAGTTTGTCTTTATGTTAAGATTGTGATTCCAGTAGTGTGTATGTTTACTTTTATGTTTATTCCAACTATTTAGAAGGTTATTGAATCCTTATAAGTTAAAGTAAAATGACAATATAAAAAATTTGATCAAAAATTAATTTTACTCCTATTTTTAGTTTTATTTCCTGTTAGCATGTTATTTTTAAATTTTCATTTCTGATTATATATATCTGATGCTAGACTTCTTAATCTGTTAAAAATTTAAATTTGGGGGGATGAAAAATATTTTAAAAACTGGAATTTTATTTGTTCTCAAATGTGCTACAAGTGAATTGATTTGAAAAGAAAAAAATTGATTATGTATATGAAGTTATATTAGGGAAGTAAAATTTGATTTTTGAAATAAGTAAGAAAATTTAGTTAAAATTTTTAGTAATGAAGAA
>JXCR01145840.1:925689-1007520 GCA_002079205.1 Phalaenopsis hybrid cultivar
TATTATTATATTTATAAGTAAAAGACTTATATCAATACTTTGCTTTAGGAAAGGAGAAGTGGAATTCAAAACCATTAAAGGCCTATCCAAATATAGTAATCCTTGCGTGAAAAAGAAAAAGAAAAGAAGAGAAAGAAAATTAAAAAAAGAAGAAAAATAAAAAGAAAAAGAGAAAAAAAAATTAGGAAGGAGAAGCTTGAGGATTAGTGCCTAATAAAAAATTGGTTCAACATTTGATCTTTTTAAAGTCTAAGACTTGAGAAACTCTTAAGCTTATAGATATAATATAGTAAGTAAAATTACTTTTTAATGAAATTTTATGTGGAGATAATAAAAAAACTAAATTCAAAATTTGGAAAATCTACATTACATTTATGATATAGATAGAAACTCTTACTTTCATCCTTCTTAACTTTAAGAATTTCTAAACTTTAAGTTGGTCTCATTTACTAAATATTTTTTCTAAATTAGACTGTTATATTTCTAAATCTAAATTTTAGTAACTCTTAAACAAACTCATATACATATCATACATATGTAGTTTTTAAAGATTGAAGTGTCACTTAAGGACAAGTAACATTTTAAGTTTGGGGGATTTTGATATATTTAAAATATATAGTGTTTTTAGACATATTTTTATACCTATTTTTGAGATATTGTACTTTAATGGAAGTTATTTTTGTGTTTTTCTTGCAGATACAAATAAAAATGTGAAAAATGCTTAAAGGAGTGAAAAAGGATAAAATTTGGAGCAAAAAGGTGAAAAATGTGCAAATGAGTTTTGGTGCCCAAGCGCCAGATCAGGCGCTTAAGCACCGGTTAAACAAAGAAGGCCGCACCTGAGCGCCAGAGGTCCCGCACTTAAGCACCAATGGTAGTTACCAGACGAGTAACGTCAGTTTCTGCAATTTTGAAGAGTTTTTTGAGGCACTCATTGGCTTAATAGGTGGTTATAACCACCATGGATGAAAATTATCATGAAAGGATGCATCTCATGGGGAATCTTGGGGAAATAAATCAAATCTTGACATATTTTGAAGAGAAACCAAGGCAAATTTTGGAAAATTATAAAAAATAGAAGAGAGGACTTTGAAAAGAGTCTTGAAAATACTTAGAAAGTTTTGAAAGTTCATCAATTTGAGGAGTTAGTTTGGAGAGATTTTTAGGCACCACTTTTACTTTAATTTTATCCTTTTTATTGTTTTATTTTTAGTGATTGTAAAGAGAAGAGATTCAAAGGAACTTCAAGAGTCTGGTGGAGAATTAGAGATAAGTTTTTATCTTTTTGCTTTGAGACTACTTTTAGTTTTAATTGAGACTTGTTGTTGGTTTAACAATAAATTCTACTTTTAAACTAAAGTGTTATTTTATTTTCTCCATGGATTCTGAGTAGTTTTCCTTGTCTTTCTTTTTAAAATGATAAGTAATTATGTTTTGGATGGAAATTTAAGAGTTTTGATCTTTAATGTTGGAAGAAGTTGTGTTGATTAAAATCCATGCACTTCATTTACTACTTCATTTGGCCAATCCAGATGTTAAAATTTGTTGCGAGAACATGTAAGAACCGGGCCGGTATTGTCTCAGTCAACAATTGGAATGAATCACATGAGGTTGTATGATTGATAATGTAGTTCATATGATTGAGTGCGAAAAAATAGGAAAATATTCATTGAATGGTGTAGAGTTAGAGGAATTTAAAGTGATAGGTTAAAGCCCCCAACATGGTTTATTGTTTTAGGTTCTGATATGAGAATGTTAGGACCAAGGTGGAGGGAATTGAGGGAACTCTAGAGTGAGAGCTAGTATCTTCCTTGCCTAGCCGGTCTTCAGAACTATTAAACTTTAAATTAGCTAATGTTCTTTATAACATGTTGAGTAAGGGTAAATAATATTATTACACATATTTGGCACAACACAATTTGCATACTTCCACAACAAAATTCTTATACTTATTACTAATTCATAATAAGAAGAAAGATATTTTCATATTTAGTGCTTTTCTTCTACAAAAAAAACTCTGGTTTTCTTTTGAAATTCTTATTGTTATATCAAAATATTGAAAATACCAAAAATATTTAAATTTTCATTACTTCAAAAATCATCTTTAGTTTAAATAATTATCTTTTTTTTGAAAATAGAAATTTACTGTTCAATAGTGCACATTGCGTATTCACCCTGTGGGTTCGATATTCAGGTCTTAATCAAAATGTCCTATATTACTTGATAAAAATACATATACTTGCATAGTATCCCAATATATATAAATTAAAAGTTAAATTCTTATTTTTCTTCAGGATCAAGCTTTTTGTTTTGTTACAAAGTAAGGAAATATAAGTGAAATATAATCTGAATTATTTTTGTACTTTGCATATTAGCAGTATCCAGGGATCAGTTGACACAACATTAAGATCTCCTCGAACGTAGGGCTATCCTCACTTATATAAGGTTTTATTTGTTTCCATTAACCTTAATTATCCTTCCAGTCGTAATATCTTCAATATCAACAGTTTCAATTGAATGAACACTTATCACAAAAAATGGTCCTGACCACATAGACTAAAGGTTTCTTGGAAATATTTTCAATCTTAATATATATAATAAAACTTCTTTTCCAAGCTCAAAATGCTTTTTAAGAATTCCTTGATCATGCCTCATTTTCATTTTTTCTTAATAAATTCTTGCATTCTCATAAGATTCATTTCTCATCTTGTCAAGCTGATTTAATTGTAATAATCATTTTTCTCTTGCATCTTTCATATGATAATTAAACTCTTTTATTGCTTAAAAAGCTATATGCTCTAATTCAGTAGAAAAGGAAATTTTTCCCAAATATGTGCTTATATGGTGACAGTTCTGTTGGAGTTTTATAAGCAGTCTTATAAGCCCACAATGCAGAATCATGTCTAGCAGGCCAATCTCTTCTATTAGGATTTACAGTTTTTTTCCAATATTATTTTAATTTCTTGACTGGATTCTTCTGGAAAACCCCTATTTTGAGAATGATAAGCTGTGGAAATTCAATGCTTTATTCCATATTTTGAGTTACTGTTTCAATTATTCTATCCTTAAATTGACTTCCCCCATCTATAATGATTACTCTCGGCATTTCAAATCTTGTAAAAATATTTTTTCTTAAAAATTTTGCAATACTTTTAGCTTCATATCGAGGTAAAGCAATCACTTTAATCCATTTTAAAACATAATCCAAAACTATTAAAATATAAATTTTTTCAGAAGATGGCATATATTATCCCATAAAATCTAGACCCCAAACATCAAAAAATTCAACTTCAAGTCTATACTTTACGGTCATTTCATTTCTTCTAAAAATATTATCTACTCTTTAACATTTATTCAATATTTTTATATAATAATTAATATCTCTAAATATATTAGGCCAATAAAAACAAGATTACAAAATTTTAAATGCAATTTTATCAACCCAAAATGTCCCCTAAAGTAAGAATTATGACACTTTTATACAACTTTTTGGGTTTCTTCAATTGGTGGACATAATCAAATAATTATGTCCTTGCATTATTTATACAAATAGTGGTCATCCAAAAAGTAGTATTTTGAATCATGAATGAACATTTTAGTTTGATGGTTATGAAGTCTGTAGGGTAAAATTTTAATAATTAAATATTTTACTATATCAGCTTACCACGGAACTTGCCATACATTAAATGCATAAAATTTTTCATCAAGAAAATTTTCATTAATTACATCATTAAGATTATCATGTTCCATTTCAATGCTTGACAAATGATTTACTATTTGATTATCAGTACTCTTTCTATCCATAACTTGAAAATCAAACTATTGTAGTTAAGGACCCATCTAATTAATTGTGGTTTTGCATCCTTCTTCATCATTAAGTACCTTATATCAGAATGATCAATATGCATAATATATTTGGTTCCAATAAGATAAGGTCTGAATTTATAAAAAGCATATATTATAGCTAATAATTCATTTTCACTAGTGGTGTAATAAATTTGAGCTTCTATAAGAGTTTTAGTAGAATAGTCTATTACCTTAAAAATTTTATCATATTTCTGCCCTAACACTACCCCAATAGCATAATCACTAGCATCACACATTAATTTAAAAGGTTTTGTCCAATCATGTGAAACAATAATAGGTGCAGTGATTAATTTTTCTTTCAATAGATTAAAAGCCTTAAGGCATTCCACATTAAAATCAAAATTAGCATCTTTTTCCAATAGTTGGCATAATGGCTTGAATGCTTTTTAAAAGCCTTTAATATAATGACTATAGAAACGAGCATGTCCAAAAAAACTTCTTATTCCTCTATCATTAGAAGAGGGTAGTAATTCAACAATGACCTGAATTTTTCATGGATCTACTTTCATGCCTTTCTAAGAAATTTTGTGTCCCAAAACAATTCCTTCTACAACCATAAATTTACATTTTTTCCAATTAAGAGCAAAGTTTATTTCATCATATCATTTTGAAACCTTCGTTAAATGATCTAAACATGAATTGAAACAAGTTTTAAAAACTGAGAAATCATCCATAAGAACTTCAATTCCTTTCTCAATTAAATCACAGAAAATTTACATCATAAATCCTTAAAATTTTGCAGGTGCATTACATAATCAAAATTTTATTCTTACGAAAGCAAATGTTCTATAAGTACTATTAAATTTTTCTTTCTCTTGATCCTCAGGAGCAATAGACATTTGGTGGTATCTAAAATATCCATCCAACAAGCAAAAATAATGGTGCCCAGCTAGTCTATGCAATATTTGATCTAGGAAAGGTAGAAGAAAATGATTTTCCCTGGTGGTAGCATTTAATTTTCTATAATCAATTCAGATTCTCCATCCAATTACTTATCTTGTAGGAATTAATTCATTCTTTTAAGTTTCAACAATAGTCACACCTTTTTTCTTAAGAACACATTGAATAGGACTAACCCAGGAACTATTTGAAATTGGATAAATAATTCAAGCATCCAACCACTTTAAAATTTCTTTCTTAACAACCTCTTTCATCGTAGAATTTAATATTCTTTATGGATCAATTTTAGGCTTATAATTATCTTACATTAAAATTTTGTGCATACAGATTGAAGGACAGATTCCTTTAATATAAGCTAATGTCCACCTAAAGGCTTTGTTGACCTCACTTTTGGTTAAGGTCTAGCTTCTTCTTTAGTAGCCTAAGATCTAGCCATAGGACTTTCTTATTGATTATTCCTAGAGAACTAGAAAAGTAACCCTCACCATTAGAAATTCTAATTCTTCCTTTGCTCAACTTGAAGTTCCACATGTTAGTCCTAACCTCTAGCACTTAGTAGGTGGGGTCAATATGGAGGAGCTCAAGGGGCACTCCCGTACAACTTCTTGGCCTTAGGGTTGACCCTAAATGTTGGTCTAGAGCTAGTTCACCCACTTACACTCACTTTAACTCACATCCCACTCACAACCCTAAACCCAAAACTTTTTGGCTTTGACCCCTTTACCCTTTGTGAGACTCATGTAGATGGTCCCCTAGACCCCTAGCCCTAGACTAAGCTCTAGCCATGAATAGTACTTGAAGGTCCAAAATTAGAGGATTCTATTGGTCTATAGCTCAAATAGGGTGGTTGGCACCTCACTTTCACCAAAATACTAAATTTGGCCTTTTGTCCGCAAATCTACCCAATTTACCAAAACACCACCCAATCCCAAATTTGACCAAAATTACCAAAATAACCTATACTACCCAAAGTTTGTTAAAAAATTATTTCAAACAATCTGAAACTACCTAAATTGCCCAAAACCTTCCAAAATTTTCAAAATTACCAAAATACCCCCAAATTTGCTATAGTTACAAAAATATTCTTGATGGCCCAAACTTTCCCAAAACCCTCAAAATCATTTTAAATGATTCCAAAACCAATGTTGAAGCCTTCAATTAAGCCCAATTTGACCACTTTGACCAATAGCCCCCAATTGCCCTTAAAGGCCCAATTTATCAACACTCACCCCAAATGTCCCAAAATTTCATCCAAATCCCCCAAATTTCAATTCTAAACTCAAAGTCATCATACCTATGATCATTTCAAACCAAATCCAAGCTTAATTGACCCATGCTTTGAGCTCAATTTTGGTATAAACCAAAACCTCAATTTTCACCATATGATCCAATCTCACCCAATAGCCCACTCAATTGCCTCAATTTGGATACCAAACTCTTAATAACCTTCCTAATAATCAAATTGAGCCTTCAATTGGCCTTGATCAAGCTTCAATTCCACTCAATTTCAACCCAAATTCAAAATCCCCAATTTTTCCCAAATTAACCATGTGCACAACTCCCACAAAATTTAATGTCCTAACCCCAAAATTGGCACCCAATTGATGTTGAAAACTCTTTATTACATTTCCCTACACCATTTTCATTCATCAATTTGGACCTAGCCCAACCCTATCCTAGCCTAAATCTAAGTCCAACCCAACTTCCCCAATTTGATTAAAAAAACCAAATTTCTTCAAATTGAACTTCCAAATTAACTCAAAACTACTTTAATTCTTCTCTAAACTCTCTTTGACAATCATCTACATCAAATTGATCAATCAGTTGACTTTAATATCATAGATAGCCAAATCCAAATCAAATTTCAAGCCAACTTGACACACATAAACCATTTCACTAGATTTAACTTAACCAACCCAAATTGGCCAAACAAAGACCATCACAGCCACTAGGTGCACACTTTGGACCAAGACAAAACCTCTTGAATGAGCCAAGGGAAGCTATGGACCAATGTTTCCTTAATGTAAGTGATTTCATCCCATTTTTGGGTCTAAACCAAAAAATATACACCAACATGCCAAACCATTAAAGGTTAATCATAATTAACCTTCCTAACGGCTCACCTGACCACCTGGCCACCTCGTCTGCTCTGGCCAGCCACTCTAGTCATCAGAAAACCCAAAAATAAAGAGCCCCCATGCCTCCACCAAAAACTAATTGCACCCATCCAAGCTGGCCAATCCTAATTGGTTTTAGCATTTTTCTGCCCTCCACCTAAGCAATTAATTTAACCCAAATTGAAGACCTAAACTCCACCCCAAGCCCCTCTATTTAAGCCACCTCCTCCATGGCCAAAAAATGAACTAACCAATTTCATTGGGGAGACTTTGTCTAATTACTTCCAAATTCTCTCCAAGAACTCCTAAACTCAAGCTCACCACTTTCCCCCTCTAGATTCCTCTGTGAGAGCTCAATTTTGAATTCAAAATTCTAGGAAAGCCTTGACACTTTTTTTCACTACTCCACTCTCCACCAAACTTCAATTAACCATGCACACACCATCCCTTAAGTGAAAGAAGCTGTTTCCCCACAAAAGCCCCCTCTCAAACAGCCTCTAATATAGCTCTAGACCAACACCTGAAATCGAGCTTGGTCGAAATCATATCTAAAAAATTCACCATGACCTAGGACTTCATCTGGATGTTTTTTTGATCCAATTAAAGCTACCACAACCATATGATTGAGGCCTCCCCTATGAGACAATGGTAATGATCCTCAACCCTAATCCAAGCCTATTTTGATTCTTCATATGTATTGGTTGTATTTCATACCGTATAAGCCTTATAGATATACTCTTCTTGAGTAGATGAAGGTATATGAACAAGCCTCATGCGATTTGGTTGAGTGTAGACAAAGATCTTAAAATTTTAGTGTGAACAACTCTTAGGTTAGGTCATCTGGGGATGATAACGGGAAGCCTTCCGATCATGTGTGTAATGAATGGATGAAGGAGATCAAGCTGGAAAGGCAGGCTGCGTGGCATCTGAGGTTGATGGCATTGTCAAATGTTGGAGCGCCGCACATGAGTTCGAAGCTGTCGTAGGTTGATTTGGCTCGCACATTTAAATTGAAAAATATGGATTTTTTTTGAATTATTTAAATGCTTGAACTTTAAAAGTGCATATCTTTCTCTAAAAGTTCATAAAAGTAAAAAAAAATAAATATGACTAATTTGGCTTGTTTTAATTATATAAAATAAAAGATCACTTTAAAAATTATGGGAATAATTTTAGTAGGTTTTCTTTGGTCAGAGAAGCTTAGGGAAAATATCATGTTGGCTTAGATAATTTTGTAAATTTCTACATTTTCTTAAGTATATATATCTTGTAGAAATTTATGTAAATTAAATACTTATAAAAAATTAACAAAATCAGTTCCACAATCTGTAGAAAAATCATGTGTGCCCACTGTAAAATTTTAAAATCTATTTTATTAAGTTTTAGCATTAAAGTTGATCTTTTAAGAAGCATTGCATTTTTGTACAAAAATAATTACAATAAATTAAATACACTTGGGAAAATTATGAAAAGTAGTTTTCTTAGTTTATTGTGATCTGGGCACCTAGAAAAAATAAAAATTATTTTTGAGAAAATACTTATTATTTGAGCCTTATTTTAAATTTAAAATAACTAAAAATAATTAGAAATTTACAAAAATATAAAAATATTTTAAAATATGCCTAATGGTATCCTGATCTCATGGGACTCATTAAAATATTTTTCTTAACTTTTCCAAGTTAAAAATAAACTTTAAACCCTTACAAATACATTTTCCCTTATTTTTCTCATTAAAATAGTTATAATAAATAAATTAAAAATTGTAACAATATAAAATTTGATTCTACGAGTCTTCTAAACTTACAGAAGTTTTATTATAATATAAAAATATTTTTTGTAGTTAAAAAATTATTTTCCATTTAATTAAACCTTTGACATTTGTTAATAATTAAATAATAATAATAATAATTTAATTAAAAAAAATCATGAAATTTTCTCTAAGTGTTTCTCTAACCTAAGGGGACCTCTAGAAATTTTCTCATGAATAAAAACTTTTTTTTGGATAGTTAAGTAAAATCAACTTAGAAAATAGTACCTTTTAAACTTTAATAATTATTTAAATTAATTTAAATTTTGAAAATTCACATTTTCTCCTCTCATGTTTTAATTGACCCATGGATAGGACACTCTAAATTCTCAAAGCCATTTGAATTTTGATTAATGTGTTATGAGGTGAGAAGCCCCAAAGGGCAAAGGGGTAACTTTAGATTTTGGTGCCTTAATAAAAATTTAGGGTTAACACAAGGAAAAATGGGTAATTTTGATCTTAATGAACATGTTTGGATGATTGAAATAGAATGAGATTAAAAGGTAGAAACTCACTTGCCACCGTTTCTATAATATGAACAAAAAATCCTAACTTTTCTAATCTTCATGACATGGAAGTCAATTAAGCTCAAACGATTCTTAAGTAATGGGCTTAGGATAGGAAGATGATTATTTTCTTATTTTAGGCCTAAAATTTGTGATGATGTGATTTTTCAATAAGAACATATGTCACTTAAACCAAAATTTTAACCACCATAAATTTCCCCCATTATGATTATTAAGGGCTTCTTAGTGACCAAGGCTCGATTTCTAAACTCAATTGATTGTATTTAGAAGATAATAAGATTAGTGAATTTAAAAACTACATGCCTGAATTTTAATTGAGGGCACCACAATCTTTTATGACGCAAACCTGGCTTAGAGGAACCCACCCACATAACTCTTAAATCAAATATCAATTGATTAATTGAGTGCCCTAGTCTTGGGATAAATAAAACATTAAGTTTCCTTGAGTAATTGGAAAACCTTAGTTTAACATTGGATGACTAATAGAACCGTATGATAAGTTCTAAATGAACTCAAAATATTTCAAGAAATCTTCAAAGTGGGTCAGGGTCAAACTCATAGCACTTTGATATCTCTTGAAAATTTTGAAAGGCAAATTGAACTTGCTATGATTTGTTCTAAAACAATCCACTAAAATCTTCCAAGACTCAATAAAGTCAAAACTTGGGGTTTGGTAGCTACACCCCCATCTACTCCTGTAATTTGAACCCCTTGTATAATTATATACGCTTTGTCAAAGCTAACCTTTCAGGTAGAAAGAGTGGGAAGAATCGATAGGTACGCTTTTAAGTTAATAGATCGTGATTTTCTTTTATTTCTTTGCACCTATTGTTTTATTCTTGTAAATTTGCATGTTAAACAACGATGTCACCCAGCATGTCGAAACCAAAACTGTTAGGATAACCACAAAACAAAAACCAAAACTAAAATTTAAAAATCTAACATGATAAAATTCACCGCCATTATAATTAAAATATAAGATAACTCAAAATTTAATCACAAATAAAACATAAATTGCAACTAAATTAAGATGTTTCTAAAATATAAAATCGGGATCCCTCAGAAGAGGTAACCTATGGTTGCTAACGAGATTTCCCACAGTCTAAATGAAAGTATGGAACTCATTAATTTGGGTTANGGTCCATGGCTTAATTTAGGTGGTTTCATGGTGTTTGGACTGGTCACTAGGTCCAACTACGTTGGTCCATGGCTTGATTTAGGTGGTTTCATGGTGTTTGGACTGGTCACTAGGTCCAACTAATTGTGGTGGAGTATGGCTTGATTTAGGTGGTTTCATGGTGTTTGTACTGGTCACTAGGTCCAACTAATGGCTGTGGTGGAGTTAATGTGACTTTAGGGTGGTTAGGTCACATTTAGTGCATGGGTCCAAGTGAGTGCAAATGGCCAAGTTTTGGGTTTGGTCTAGGCTAGCCATGCCACTTTGACCAAATAAATGTTGCTTTTTTGTGTAGATGATCATAAGGAACAACTTTGGTGAAGGATGGAAGTGGTTTTGAGCTCAATTGAAGGGTCAATTTGAAGGAATTTTAAATTTTAGTTAATTTGGTCATGTTGGGCTAGGCTTGGGTCTAGCTTGGGTTAGCCCTAGGCTAAATCAAAATTTATTGTTTTAAATGGTCAATAGGGACCCTATGAAGAGTTTTCAACATGAATTGGATGTCAATTTGTGGGTTAAGGAAATCAATTGGGTGACATTTGGGGACTTAGCCAATTTGGGGCTAAACTTGGGAATTTTGGATTTAGGCCAAAATTAAATGGATTTGAGGCTTCACCAAGACCAATTTATGATTTATTTTGATGTATAAGGATGTTATAAAGATTTTGCAATATTAATTGGGGCCAATTGACTAGGCTATGGGTTCAATTTTGTAAGATTAGGTCATATGGTCAAAATTGAGGTTTTGATCTAAATCAAAATTGGGCTCAAATTGTGGGCCAATTAAGCTTGGATTTAGTTTATTTTGGCCATATCAAAAGTTAGTTTGAGTTTAGGATTGTAATTGGGGTCAATTGAGATCAAATTGATGGACATTTGAGTTGAATTTGGGGAAATTTTGGCCCTTAAAGGCAAATTTGGGTATTTTGGTTAAATATGGTCAAATTGGCCAAATTTGGTCATGTGGTAGTTATGAAAAATAAAATTAGGAATATTTGGGATTTATTAAATTTTCTGGAAATTTTTGGAATTTTGGGCTATGGAGGGGTATTTTTGTAATTTGGCCATTTTTGGAGATTTTGGGTAATTTGGGTGTTTTCAAGGTTTTCAAAAGGTTTGAAATGAATTTTGATCACATTTGGGTATTTTGGGCAAACTTGGGAATTTTGGCAAAGTTTAGTGTTTCAAAGGTGTTTAGATAATTTGGGGGTGTTCAGGGGCAAAATGCCAAGATAGGTATTTTTTGTAGGATTAGGTAGCTAATCACCCTAAATGAGCCATAGACCAAATGAAATCCTATTTTGGGTCCTCTATGTATTGGTCTTAGTTAAACCACAGCCATAGGGCTAGTAGGTTTAGGGGACCATCTACATGAGTATCCCAAAAGATCAAGGGACCCAGGCTAGAAATNTCATAGTTAAACCACAGCCATAGGGCTAGTAGGTTTAGGGTACCATCTACATGAGTATTGCAAAAGATCAGAGGACCCAGGCTAGAAATTTGGGTTTAGGGTTGTGAGTGATTGTGAGTGTAGATGAGTGTAGTGAGTGCTTTAGCTCAAGACCAACACCCAGGGTCAATATGTGGAACTCCAAGTTGAGTAGAGAAGAGTGTAGAATTTCTAATGGTTAGGGTTCCATATCTAGTTTTCTAAGAAAAGACAAATAGGAAAGTCTTATGGCTACACCTTAGGCTACTAAAGAGGAAAAACTAAACCTCAACCAAAAGTAAGGTCAACAAATGGACCCCCAATAGGTGTGGTGTGTTGGGTAAGCACACTGTGCGTACTGGTATTGACCGACGAGATCAACAAAACCAATACAAATTCCTAAGTCAACAAACCTGGATGTATGTGTAGAGTTTCGTGTGTGAATTGTTTTATTTTCGCTGGGGATACTAGTGAATGATCGTATGATTGAAATTAAGGAGGGAATCTCACTAGGGATCGAAGAGTGAATTTTGAGTTTTGAAATTTCAAAAATTTCTAGAGGATGTGGATCAGTATGCAAGTGCTGACCGTGAGGTGGAAATTGAAATTTAAGTATCAATTTTGAAAAGACAAGAAGGGTCAAAATTTAGGTATCAACCTCAAAAGGTGAGAATTAGAATTTAGGTACTAAGTTGAAGGTCTGAGAATTGAAATTTAGGTATCAATCTCAAGAAGAGAGTCGAAAGTTAGGTACCAATCTCAAAATGTGAGAATCAGTATTTAGGTACTGATTCGAAGATGTAATAATTGAAATTTAGGTATCAATTCAGAAAAGAGAGTCAAAATTTCGGTATCGATCTCAAAATGTGAGAATTGAAATGTAGGTATCAATTCCGAGAAGAGAGTCAAAATTTAGGTATCGACCTCAAAATGATAGGAATCATAATTTAGGTACTGATTCGAAGATGTAAGAATTACAATGTAGGTATCAATTCCAAAAGAAAGGGTTGAAATTTAGGTATCGACCTCGAAATATGAGAATTGAAATGTAGGTATCAATTCAAGAAGAGATAATCGGGATTTAGGTACCGACCTCGAAAGGTAGGAATTATAATTTAGGTACAGATTTGAAAATGTAAGAATTGAATTGTAGGTATTAATTCAAGAAGAGATAGTCGGGATTTAGGTACCGACCTTGAATCGTATGAATCATATTTGAGGTACTGATTCAAAAATGTAAGAATTGAAATATAGGTATCAATTCAAGATGAGATAGTCGGGATTTAGGTTCCGACCTCGAAATGTGAGAATCAAAATTTAGGTATCAATTCCAAAAAGAGAGTCGAAATTTAGGTATCGACCTCGAAATGATAGGAATCAAAATTTAGGTACTGATTCGAAGATGTAAGAATTGAAATGTAGGTATCAATTCAAGAAGAGACAGTCGGGATTTAGGTACCGATCTTGAAAGGTAGGAATCAAAATTTAGGTACAGATTCGAAAATGTAAGAATTGAAATGTAGGTATCAATTCAAGAAGAGATAGTCGGGATTTAGGTACCAACCTCGAAATTTGAGAATCAAAATTTAGGTATCAATTCAAAGATGTAAGAATTGAAATGTAGGTATCAATTCCAGAAGAAAGGGTTAAAATTTAGGTATCGACCTCGAAATGTGAGAATTGAAATGTTCACAGAGATTGTGGTGTTGAATTTGCAAAAGTGTATCATGTGAAAATGTTGATTTTGAAGAAGATTTGTAGAGCTTTGCAGGATTTTGTGCAGAATGTAAAATTCTGTGGGGATGTGGAGAGAGTTAAGGTAGATAAAGACAGTTGTGTTGCGCGCACAAGAGTATGAAACTCCAAAAATGAGAGAATCCATTCAATTTAATTTTTTAAAATATGTCTTTAAAGTTTTAATTCTAATTGGTTGATTTTTCAAAGAAATTTGTTTTGTTGTTTATTTATTGGTGATTACTTTTTTTATTTTTATTTTATTTATTGTTAAAAATTTGTTGTTTCGTTGTTTGTTCATTGAAATTTTGAACCAACGCATGGTTCATGGCTTTCATCCCTCGCACAAAAATGCAACTGATAGAAAGGCACAATTTGAGAGAAATTTCCATTAATTTGCTCCAACAAAGATGTCATAAATCGACATAGGCCTAACGCCTCAAAAGGTACATTATGTAGTCCATGTCGAAATACATCAAGAATATCTCATGCTATGAATACATTATAGACTGAATACATCAGATACATGTCATGCTGTCAAAAGAAAGAAAGTGAACCCTCTGTGCCAGGTATGTTGAGCTCTTGATCCAGCAGACCTTCTAAGTCATGGTCCAAGATAAGAGTTCCCTTCACATGTACTTAGAGGTATAACCTTCTCATAGCTCGTATGGAAGTAACTCCTCTAATTCCCAGTCCTGCTGGAATCCATATGGCTTTTTACTGTCATCAATCCTGCAGAAAGTCACAGACACCCTACGGTGTCGTACTCCTGGAATGCAATGTTTGGCAACGTCTGCACCGTTGCCTTTAAGGACGAGCACTAAACCGACTGGTAGAGGAATTTCCACAGAACCTCTGAATTCACTAGGGCCAACGATATCAATTTCCTTCCCAAATAGATTATTGTTTTTGCTCAGAAATGAGACCGTACAGAAGGGCCTCAGAAAATCAAGATGATCAATGTGTGGGGGAATACAATCACCCTCTTCATAGATATTGATAATGCAACTATTGAGAATGCAGGTAGAAAGTAGACTATTCCTTTTGATCATCCTTTTTATCATCCATTTTATCATTGGCGGTAGTAGATCTACTTCATCGTGTCTGAGGATCCAGGCAGATTCCCATATCTGTCATTCATGAAGTTATAACAACAGCCACACTGGATAGTGATTATTCCCTTCCCTCTCATCCATTTCTTTGGCTCGGAATATGTCCTTTCCATGAGAAGGCCCGCTCGGCCTCTATCTCTAAAATCAAAGATACAGTCCAAAATGCTTCTTTCATCTGTCTTGGAGAAAACTCTGGTATATAGCTCCAGGGCATTGAATATGTTGACGAACTTTCCCTGAACTTCTTCATAAAACTCGAATTCTCTTTTATTTAATTTACATATCTTGTAGTATTCTACCATACCAGGTGTGTTCCTTCCTTCGAGCATCGGTGGGAACCCAAACTGGTGCTGGTTGATCTTGAATATGAGACTCAGCCTCTAGTGGGATGTATGACCCTAGGCTACATGGTACATACTGATCCGTTCCCAGTGGGATGTATGGTTCATCCATCATGAAATCCAAAGTCTAAGACTCGTTGGTGCTTGAAGTATATTCTTCCAATGTACTGAAATACTGTAGATGCAGAACATTGCAATCCGGGCATTCTACAAACTCGTCCGTAGCTGATGTCCCGGCCGGTATTTCAATGTTGCATGTCGGGCAACCCTGACACAAACATCTGAAACTGAAAGTGTGTTTGACTCTGTCACAAACACTGGCTCTTCATCTCTGGTGGGTAGGCTAGCATAAGTTTCTTTTAGGTCTGGATCGTAAATGTGCCCCTCAGGAATAGGGGTGAGCAAGTTGTTCGTCTCTCTTTGACGTTTACTTTCTTGTCATAGAAAATCTCTATGCTTCTTGCAGCTGGCGTTCCTTCGTTGCGTCCTGCGAAGTGGAGTACTGGGTAGTCGTTCCTTATTAGCAGCTATTAAGCTTACAGCAGGTGTAGCTACCATGGCCCTCCATTGGATCTCGCTCTGTTATCACGTTCTTGCCTTTACGTGATACATTATCTATAGCGATCACTCTCAGTAGTGAAGGAAGTCCCTCTTTCTATTTGCGGCTGACTACGTCCATTAGAGGACCTTCTTAGTCAATGTTAACCTAGTTGAAATCTACGTTAAAGTCTATGGTCCCGCTCCGCGGCGTCATCTCCACATTTAATGTGAGGTTCCAGCCATCTTGGAAAACAAAGATCGGCCTCTGTCCCAACATTTCTTTGCAGACGACAGAAAAACGTCAGTTGGCCGAAACTTGGCATGAACAAGAACAAAACAAAGTATTTATTAAAGTAAATTTTAGCTTATTTTTGTGAAATGAATTTTTTATTTATGTATGAGTTTTGTTTAATTTAGTGGAATATTATACTTAAAAGTGAAAAAAAGAAAATTTGAAGTTTAAAATTTCTTTCTCAAAAATTTCATTATATGGAGGATAATTACAAAATTTGGACCCAGTCATATACCTTTGGCCATATAGATTACCTTAAAACAATCAAAGTTTCAAAGTTTCAAAGCAAGCAGAGGAAAGCGGCGTCAGGTTGCGTAATAAGTTTTCAGATATCATCCGTTTATTGGTAACATGGGTCTTTCACCTGGGAAGTCCACTAACTGGTAGGCTCCTCCTATATAGACCTTTTCAACGACAAATGGTCCATCCCAAGTTGGCTCAAATTTTCCACCTATTTTGTGACGTGCAAGAATAGGCCTTTTGAGCACAAGTACGAGGTCACCAACTTTAAATGTCCTTGGGAGGACCAATTTGTCATGGGCTTGTACCATCTTCACCTGGTAAATCTCCAAATGTTGTTGTGCTTCCAGTCATTTTCCCTCGAGACCCTCAAGTTCTTCAAGTCTGAGTTTTGCACTTTCTTCCGTTGTGAGTTGATTGGTAACAGCGACTCTGAGAGATGGTGTCTGGATTTCTAGCAGTAGCACGACCTCAAACCCATACACGAGCATACAAGGTGTACACTGAGTGAGAGTGATGAAAGTCATCCGGAAGGTCCACAAGGCTTCTAATAGTTTGTTGTGTCAATCCCTTTTATTTTCATCTAGTGTTTTCTTTAAAATACGTACCTGTGTTTTGTTGAAAGCCTCTGCTAGACCATTTGCTCTGGGATAGTAAATTGTAGAGTATCTCCAATCTATCCCATGTCTTTGACAAAATTGTTGATCTTTGGTGCTTCTGAAAGCTATCCAATTATCAGAAATTATTCTTCATGGTACTCTGAAATGGTAGACGACTTGGCTTTTGAAAATTTGAAGGACATGCTGTGTCATAACCTCACGTAAAAGTTCTGCCACTACCCATTTGGACAAGTAATCTGTAGCGACAAGTATAAACCTGTGTCCTTTGGAAGATGGAGGGTCTATCAGACCTATTATGTCTGTGCCCCAACACTAATGAGGCAACAGTTGGATGTAGCACATTTGGAGGCTGGTGTAAAACCACCCCAAGCAGTTGGCATTGGTGACATTTTCTTGTTCTATCCATGCAATCGGACGTCATCGCTAGCCACCCGAGTCTTTTGATCTTCAGTTTCATTTTAGGCCCTGACTAGTGAGCGCTGAACAATTCGGCATGTACCTCTTTAATAATATTCTGTGCTTCGGCTCTACTCAAATACCGTAGCCACATTTGGTCAAACGATCTTCTGTAGAGAACATTTCCAATCAGAGCATAAGACATAGCCCTTCTTGTGATGTGGTGCACCTCAGACTTGTCTTATGGCAACTTTCCGGTATGCAAATATTCTATTAATGGCTTGCGCCAATCTTCGTTGATGTCTGCAACTGTGTTTATTATTTCTTCTTTTCCAATCTTTTGTAGAGTTTCAAAGTCGATCCGAGACAAGACTCGTCTGCCTTGCACTATGACTTTAATAGAATCCTTCAAGGGACACGTCATTTCCTTAGCGAGTTTTGCTAAAGCGTCGGCATGGGCATTATCTTCCCTGGAATCTGGTAGAAAGTCACATCAGGGATTTGCACCAAGAGCTTCATTGTGTATCGATGGTATTTATCTAATCTTGGTTTCAAAATTTTGTATTGTTCAGTGACTTGCTGCATGACGAGTTGGGAGTCACCGTAGATGGCAATGCTTGTTATATCGATTGAGATTGCCATTTCCAATCCGGTGATTAAAGCTTCTTGTTATGCTTTATTGTTAGTGCACGTCTTTGTCAAGTGATATGAGAACCTCATTATACCCTTATCTGGTGTGATAAAGATCAAACCGGTCCCTACTTTGCCTGGTGTAACTGTGTCTGATCCTTTGTCTTTTCTACCTGACAAAGCGCCATCAAAGTACATCTCCCAGCATTGTGCACTAGAGAATTCCATTTGTAATATTTGCTCATCTGGTAACTCATTGTTGAGAGAGGTCTCAGCTTACAATGGGTGCGCAACAAGAAAGTCTTCGAGTATATGTCCCTTGAAAGCAGGGAGGGGCACCAAAATTATATCAAATTGCAATAAAATCATTGACCATATTGCTAAACGTCCAGAGAGTGTTGGTCGGGTCATCAGATATTGCAATGAATTAACTTTCAATATTAGGGTGATCTTATGAGAAAGCATGTAATGTCTAAGCTTTTGGGCGGTGAAAATTAATGTCAGATAATGCTTCTGAATAGGTGGATACCTTATCTTTGTCAGTATTAGGTGATGACTGAAGTAGTAGAGAGCATTTTCCTTACCCTCATCATTGATTTGGGCTAAGAGGGCTCCGAGGGAGTCATCTAAAGCCGCGGTATAAAGTATCAACGGTTTCCCTGAGAGAGGGGCTGCAAAGAGAGAAGGTGTCATTAAATATTATTTAATGTCCTCAAAGTCCTGTTGGCATTTCTCTTCCCAAATAAATTTGGCATCATTTTTATGTAATGTCGAAAAAGGCTGACACCTACCCGAGAGATTAGAAATAAAGCATCTCAGATATGCCAACTTCTCCTGGAAGGAACGTAGTTGTTTTAAAGTTTTAGGAGGAGGCATTTCAAAAATAGGTTTAATTTTATCCGTGTCGATCTCGATTCCCCGATGACGGACAACAAATTATAGAAATTTCCAAGAGGTAAGGCTAAAGACACACTTTAAGGGATTCATTTTGAGATTGTATTGCTGTAATCGTTCAAACACGATCCTCAAATCGTACAAATGCTCTATTTTCAATTTACTTTTGATGACCAAATCATCCACGCAACATTATACTTGGTTGTGAATTAGGTTGTCAAAAATCTTCGTCATTGCACGCTGATATGTTGCTCCGGCATTCTTTAGGCCGAACGACATCACTGTGTAGCAAAAAATTCCAATCGGTGTTCTGAATGTTATAAGTGCTGCATCTTTGGGAGCCATCTTGATTTGGTTGTATCTCAACAATCCGTCCATGAAGGAAAAAATTTTATATGTTGAAGCGATATCCACCATCATCTTCAGTATAGGTAGTGGAAACTCGTCTTTTGGACATGCCTTGTTCAAATCTCTGAACTTGACACAAACACGGATCTGCCTATTTTTCTTCTTAACAGGTACAATGTTAGCTAACCACGTGGGGTATTGCTCTTCTTTAACAAAGTTGGTGTCTATTAATTTCTTCACCTCGGTGATGACTTGTTGCTCTATTTCGAGGCGCACTATTCTGGGAGCTTGTTTTACTGGGGTTATATTCTTGTCTACCTCGAGTTTATGGACTGCAACCTCTGCTGACAGTCCTTACATTTCATCGTAGCTCAATGTGAAGAAATCTTTGAATTCTGTTAATAGTTTGATTAATTCTACAAATTCTTCATCATTAAGTAGAGAACTTATAAATGTAAGCCGGGGTTGTTCTTCAGTCCCGAGGTTGATCTCTTTCAATTCATCCACAGTGGATTTAGTTTCTTCCTCAAATTTTGGGGGAGCATCTTCTATTGGCTGATCAGCAAAGTCATCCTCTATATTGAGGCAATCTTCTTCTGATTCACCAGAAACAACCATGCAAAATTCAGAATCATCGATTGGTCTTACTGTACCAAATCCGAGTCTTTCGAGTTTGGAGTCCGACTTTTACCATTCCATAATTTTTCAAATAGTTAAAATTTATCTTCTGGCAATTTTTTTGGTAAGTGTCCCTGTTGAGTTAACTTTTGAACACAATGCGAGAAGTAACCAAAACGAAATTCCATTAATTCACTAGATTTAATATCCAAATTTACATATTTTTCATGTTTAGTAGAGGTAGAAGCACGGTAAAGTTTGATCGGCTTTGAACCAACACTACAAACTTTCTTGACCTCTAAACTCTCGACCTTTTAAGGGAGAATCGGAGCGAGGGTCATAGCATTCACATAGTGGTTTATCCGGTCATACATTGTTTCATATTCATTTTTTTCTGTATCTTCTAGGGATATCTCGTACTGAGGTCTCTTCCGTCTTAACATCATTATCTCATCTTCAGAACTGTCTTCATCACCAATGTTGATAGTTGACCTAGTCCGTTCAACAATTAAATTGATCCTTCCTTGTCCACGTCCCCAGCCTCGACCTCAAGTGCGGAAACTAAAAGGCATTTCACCACCTCTTCCGGTGTATTTTCCTCTGGTTAGTAAAATCTAATCTGATGGTAAGTGGTGTACCGTGATGCTTGAGAATTGGCTCCTCACTATCGGTGTTATCGCAAGTGGTATTATTGATGTCTTCTTTGGACTTGACAACGAGTTCATCAGACTCAAGTATGATTTGAGGATCATTTTGGGGATCGAGATCGAAGCTAGATCAGTCATAATCGGTTATTTTATCACCAGAACTAGTTAAAATGTATCCAAATTCACAATCACTATATTCATAAGACCCCGGAGGAACAAAAAGATAATCATACAAAGTCAAGAGTTCAAGGATTTTCTTCCCCAAATCCGAGACAACCAATTTAGTAGAGGCAGTCTCAATCCTACCCCCCTGTTCTATCAATCTTTGCAGTTACACTTTTCTTCTTCTTGTTTTTTTTCCTTGACGATGACGGATCTCCTGACAAAGTCTTCATCTCAGGCTTGGTATGTTGCGAACTCTGATTGGAAGCTTTTTTTTATGCAGACTGGATCTTATTCAGTATCTTCTTGGATGATCTACTCCATACCTCATTCCATCCTTCTTCAGTGTTCGTTGAAGCTTGCTTCGATGAATCTTGTATGTGAATAAGGACCCTCTTGAGTTCATCACAAGTTGTACTACATCCACCTGTTCCAGTATACGGATTGATTGGGGAGATTGGCTTGGCCGATATCATGTTTATGGAACCTTTTTCAGGTTCTCTCAAATACTCCTTCACGATTGTTATATTCTCTTCCTTGAGGTTCTTCTCAAGCCAGTCTTTAAAGATGAAGCATTTTTCTATAGTGTGCTCAAGCAACTGGTGGTATGGGAAAAAATTTGGCTCATTCTTCTTATCCACTTATTCGGGCTTCTTTGGATCTAGTAGTTTAAATTCTGACTTCTTCATCAGACTCCTAAATATTTTAGGTACAGGTTCATCCTTGAAGGAATACACAACTTTCTGTCACTCCAAAGCGATATTTTTTATCCTCTATTCGAGGTTCTCCTTCTGGAGGCAGCCACTGGTTGGATTGATTATTCTGTTTCTGAGAGGACTAGCGATGTTCCTCTGCATATATCTTTATCGGCTGCTTTCCTTTGTCGACGGGCGCCACTACTCTAGATTTCTTTTCGAACACTTTGGCCACCTTAGCCTTTTCATGTGGCTACATGTGCTTTATTTCTTCCTGAAGATTATTGGATTTACGTGTGCTTTATTTCTTCTTGAAGGATTTGATGGTGAGTCCCTTAAGCATGAAAGCTATTGGCCCATGAATGCTCTTTAGTAGAATTCAATTACATGATGTTCCTGTAGCTGAGGTTCACATTTCATGCTAAGGTTTCTCCACCTCAAGATATAATCCACTAAAGTTTTGTTAGACTTTTGCTTTTCCATCATGAGCTCTCTGATGGACACATGGTACTGTGCCCTGACAAATCTTTTCACAAATAACTGTTTCAATTCAGAAAATGTTTTAACTGACTGGTTGGGCAAGTCAGCGTACTAGTTGAAAGCAATTTCTGACAAGCTGCTGACGAACTGCTGGCAGAGTAGAGCTTCATTATTTCTCGTGTTGCCACAGCTAGCTTGGAAATGCGTTATATCCTGTCTGGGATTTCCAGTCAAATATTTTGAAGTTTGGGGCCACAAAACCCTTGGGAAAGGCACGACATCGAACTCCTCCAGGTAAGGTCTACCCTTCAACATTGATGTACCGCCCTTGGATTGGGCTAAGGCGTCGCGCATTTGTTCAATCATTTGCTTGAATTCCTTTTCTAGCATGGCACTTAATGGAGAATCTTTCTTCGGTTGCTCATCTTTGTTTGCCGAAGTAGCCTCTCTAGCTAATTAATATCTGTAGAAGCCAATTACAGTGCTTGCGATTGCCTCTGAATGATGGCCATGGAGGTCATAGCTGCAGTCATCTCTTCTATTCTTTTCTCCAGTAGACTGACTTGCTCATCCCTTAGGAAGATAGCCCTACATAGCTCATCTACGGCGTTCTCTTTGGTGTGAGGTTGAGCCTTGCGCGTAGATGTGGTGGCTCTAATTTCGATCACATGGATATCCATGAAATCCTCCTTCAGGTAATCATTGTAATCAAAATCTTCATTGTCGTTATTGACAGAAACTCCGTGTTCTCGAGCCAACTCAGAAATCTCGATCCTGAGTTTCTCAACTTTTTCCTCAATTATTGATTCCTTGATTGCTTTAAGATCTGGAGGACTCTTGTGGACATCCTCTACTTGTTCCTCCATCTCACTATATTTCAGATCTTTGTTTCATTTCTTATCCTGCAAGCTCACTGGACTGTATCGGTGTGGTAACCTTAGGTACCTATACCTTTTCCTATTTTGAAGATGATGTCTCAGGATGGAGCTTCTTAGTAGAAACATCGGTATGTCGAGGGAAAGTATGCTCCCCGCGGTGTAGACCGACTACAGTGCCAGGTAAAAGTCTTGTCTTTGCCTTTAGGATTGTAGAAATATCTCCATAATGGGTAACGGGTAAGATCTTCGGACCCAGTCTCAACTTAACCGGTCGACGGTTTGTGGTTCTGGTGGTAGTATAATTAGTAGTAATCACTGCGGTATCAATTCTGTTCCCTAAAGGAACCAAATAGGGATGCGAGTAGGTGGAACTTCAGCTGTTTTGTGGGATTGTCTAGCGGATTTGACACCCTTAAAAATTTCCTTCTTCATGCGAGGAGAAATTGTATCTCCCACTCATTTAAGTAACTCGCTAACCAAACATCTATCTTTGGTAGAAAGCCTTCTGAAAACTATGCTAACTCAAGTGATAGGAGTAAACTTCTTTCCCTCCTCACCATGTCCGTCAAGTGATAGTAATAAGACAATGATTTTTTGGATACTCTCATATCCATTGGTATCTGTCAGAGGATGGAATCTACATCCTCGCAAGAGTGGATAAATTTCTGGTAACACTTCTTCAACTTGATGGGGCTCCTCCTCAACATGTGTCTCTTTGAGAGCCTAGCCTTTAAAGGCCTTTTGAACCTTTCTATTATGGTTCCTCCTTTGAGTTCAGGTCAGCAGCACAGTCCTCAAACTTGATCCGATTTCAAACACGGGTGGTGGGACGGTTAATCCCTCAGTCAGATCCTCAACAATCATTACTTTTTTCTCCTTAATAGCAGTGGGGCTAGCGGGTTTGACGGGTGCCATGACGGCAGTAGCTTTAGCCTTCTTACGGGCAGGGAAGTCTTGAAGGTAGTTCAGATTGAGTTCTGCAGATGGCTCTTGCATTTCTGGAGTGGTGATCTTCATTACCATGAACGGGGCTTTCCCGAAGATGACCTTTAGATCTTCAAATCCATCTCCGAACTTCATGTTGTGAGCGACGTTAGGGGCACTACGGTCCGTTGGCAGGTTGCAGGAAAAGGTCAGCGTTGGGTAAGCCATTGCAACGGGCTTGAAAATAGAAAGTTTTCAGGGTTAGCTATATGGCCAAAAACCTCATAATTTTTAGTGTAAGCACTAAAAGTAGAGGTCGATCTGTAGATTGGGCGGGTCTTAATTTATGGGTATTTTAACATCTTTACTCAATAAAAAAGTGTTGAATTTAAGTAACATAATAAAATTTCAAAGTGCGCGCAACACAACATAATTTGGTTTAATTTGCAGAATAGCAAATTAAATTTGGAAGGGAGATGTGAAGTATTTTATGACCCAGTGTGGGACCTGTTTAGTGGCAAATAATCCCCAGGTGGAACTAGTCCACCAACACACTTATTCGGGGTCCGAACACACCTGAAAATTTAAAGAGTCCTTAATGGCCTTCTGAACCCCTCTGTTCAAAGATGGTTGAACAGCTTGTCCTGAAGTCCAAGGAGTTAGTTGTACTTTCCCAAGATAAAAATGGGTAAAGTATGCCAACGGAAGAAGGGTAATTTGGTCCAAGAGAGACATGGACATATTACCAATGTGTAGATAATATTTCTTGATTTGAATGGAGAGAAAAGCTTGTCCACAGAAGAGTCGCCAAAAAGCTGTCGACACTATTTTTGTGTTGGAGTTGCCCGTAAGAAGCTGTAGGTTACCGGAATCGAAATTCATTCACCCGCTTCGGAAGAACATTTTAATTTACAAAAAAATTTAGTTTTAGAAAAATGTGAAATCAAACTGACCCCATATTTTTAATAGTTTAAATGAAAGAGCACTGTACCTAAAATCCTGTATCTATCTCGAAGGATAAACACAAGACTTGAGGATGAGACTCGATCAAATAAACTAAGGAATATATGACATTCGTTTGGTCTGCAAAATCTTTATATTTACCAACAAGTTCCCCTATTTAATATAAAGAATTAAATAGGGTTTATATTAAGCTGGGTTCAGNAGAGGTTAAGTCCAATATGTGGAACTCCAAGTTGAGTAGAGAAGAGTGTAAAATTTCTAATGGTGAGGGTTCCATATCTAGTTTTCTAAGAATAGTCAAATAGGAAAGTCCTATGGCTAGACCTTAGGCTACTAAAGAGGAAAAACTAAACCTCAACCAACCAGATCTAGTTTTCTAAGAATAGGCAATAAGAAAATCTTATGGCTAGACCTTAGGCTACTAAAAGGGAAAAACTAAACCTCAACCAAAAGTGAGGTCCTATGGCTAGACCTTAGGCTACTAAAGAGGAAAAACTAAACCTCAACCAAAAATGAGGTCACTATGGCTAGACCTTAGGCTACTAAAGAGGAAAAACTGAACCTCAACCAAAAGTGAGGTCAAGTCATATGGCTAGACCTTAGGCTACTAAAGAGGAAAAACTGAACCTCAACCAAAAGTGAGGTCAACCCAGGTTCAAACTTCTTTTTAATAATCTTTCGATCATGCCATATTTTCATTTTCTCTTTATATATTTTTTGTATTATTATATGCTTCATTTCTAATCTCCTCAAGTTCATTTAGTTGCAATAATCTTTTCTCGTCAACATCTTTTAGATTAAAATTAAATTTATTAATAGCCCAAAATGCTTTATGCTTCAATTATATTGGTAAGTGACATGCTCTTACAAAAAATAATTCTATATGAGGACATTTCTATAGGAGTCTTATAAACAATTTTGTATGCCCATAATGTTGTATCTAATCTAGAGACCAATCCAATTTATAAGGATTTATAGTTTTTTCTAAAATTCATTTTATTTCAGGATTTGATATCTCTGCTAGATAACTGGTCTGAGGATGATAAGCAGTAGAGAATCTATGCATAATATCATTTTTTTTAATCAATTTCTTGATTCTCTTATTCCTAAAATGGGATCCTCCACTGTAATAATTACTCTCGGCATTCCATATCTTGTAAAAATATTTTTATTTAAAAACTTAGAAAAACTCCTAGCATCACATTTAGGTACACCAACAACTTCAATCCATTTGGACATATAATCAACACCAAGTAAAATATAGAATTTTCCAAATGAAGGCATAAATGGTCCCATAAAATCTAATCTCCACACATCAAAAATTTCAACTTCCAATGTGTAATTTAGAGGCATTTCATTTCTTCTAGAAATATTTTCTACTCACTGACATCGATCATATGTTTTAATATATTCATTAACATCTCTAAAAAGAGTTATGATTTCCTTCCACAAAAGCTCCTCCGAAATTTCCTTTTCTATGTCCGCGTACAAGTTGACAAACTTGAGAAAGGAAAATGAGTGGTTTCATTTTTTGGTAAAGGGACTGAACGGGTTTGGAGTGGCATGATTTTTTCCTCCCTCATACATTCCTGAATTTTGGATCTCATTTTCGGTGCAAGTGGTTTTTGGCACATTCCAATTTTTCTATTCAATTTTCGGTACATAGGCACCTTTTTCTATTTTTGGCCTACAACTGTTGGAATGGTTTTCTCTCCACTGTTATCACTTATTCCATTGGATGATTACTATTTGCTCGATACACCTTTCGATGGTCTTTGGTGGAAAGGTTTTGATGTATGTTTATGCAGGTTGAACGTCGTTTCTTTGCTACTTTTTATATACAACTTGACTCGGGATAGATGGGGTAGTTTCGCAGTTATTCAGCCTTCAATCCAACTGCTTTGTTTTCTTTTTGTTTGTAATACAAGTTCTGGTTCTCTTGGATATACTTCGGTTGGAGATACATGTATACTGTATTGGGTATACCTTCATTTCTTAAGTTTCATTTTTTTTGTTTTTTGAGTTGGGTGTTACTTATTGTCACTTGTATTAGGGCTCGGGAACCCCCTAGCGAGTGCGTCATGTATGGTTTTGTTATTTTAGAGGGGGATCCCCCCTACCCAACTTTTTGTACTCTTTTTTGAGATTAACGCGTAAGGAGCCATATAACACTCTTTCCTTAAAAAAAAGAAAGTAATATATGACTTCCTTTCAAAACCCTAGTATAGATCCCATAAAGAAGTGAGGTAAGAAATTCCTTAGGCTAATTCTAGTCTACTACTATCAGGTCTTAGTCTGGAATTTTTGAAAAGTTTGGTTTTCCTAAATTCACTAATTTTTGCTAAAATTATAATTAATTAAATTAAATAAAAACCAAATATAATGAGACTGGTAAAATTTTGGAAAGATCTTAAATAATTAAAATACCTTTCGCTTTGCGATGAGATAATAATTAATGTAGGATAAAATTTTTAAAAATCAAATATGTAATTGTGACAATTAGGAGCATTCTTATTCTTTACCCCCTCTAAGTACTTACAAAGAACATTGGCTAACTTAGAGTTTCTCACAAGCTTGTGCAGTAGTGCTGAGTAGCTTTTAGCCTCTCACTTCTAGATTACCTACTATGCCCTCTCTAGAGGACCTACTAGGGACCTTACGATCAAAACTGTAGACCAAATTGATAAAAGAATCTAGTATGTAACCCTAAAAACATCAATTCTTCACCCATCAAAACTTATCTCCCTATTTATTTGCACTCCCCTCAAGTGATCACAACAGCTCTGCCCAAGCTGAAATGTGGTACTCACTAATTAGTGAAATCATAGTCCTTCCGGATCATTATGTTCCTCAACAGATTTTAACGATACAAATGGGCAGTTTCCAAAGTCAATCAAGAATCAGTGAAAATACCATCACAATGTTTTAAAAATAAAAAGAGATCCTTAAATTATTCTCATCCCACAAGATTAATTCCCATATGCAAGAAGAAAGAAAGGGAACTACTCATAATTCATGGAGATAAAACATAACACATAATTTGTATTGAAATCCAAGTCTTACAACAAAAACTTAAACATAAATACAAGATATTTATCTTTATGTTTTCTCCCCGAGCAAATCTTGAAGTTTTCTTGAATCCAATCTCCAAACTCGTACACAAAACAAAGACTCTCTCTCTCTCTCTCTCTCACACACACACACACACACACACACACTAGAATCAACTGAAATCTCTAAGAAGACCCCATCAATAAGACTTCAAAAAGGCTCTCTTTTCGCTAAGAATTTGGCCCTATTAATAGATAACTAAAAATCACCAAGGGTCACTTCAAACACCCCTACAAAATTCGTCCAAATTCAATAGATATTCTAGAAAAGTTGGTTACTAGCGCTATAGCGCCCATTCAGCCCATTTACTGGTGCTATGACACCATACAAAAACATCCATTTTGTCTTCATTTTCTCAAAATATAAATTTCATGTACCTGAAACCAAAAAACATGCAAAATACTTTCCTTAAAGTGTAATATCATCAAAAATAAGTATAAAATATACACTTAAAACATGTTATTTTAGGTGGATCAATTCCCCCAAACTTAAACATTATTTGTCCTCAAGTAACTCCTTTTATTACATAAAAATTATAACTTTTGGTAGTGAGTTTTACTTAGATTTCTATAGTTTTTATCTTATAAATGTAATAGTGAAACTTTAAAAAAATTTTCAATAACTCAGGTTAAAACTAAACTATAATAGTATCTAGTAGTCAAGTCTAAGAGTTCTAATTTCCTATTCATTTTAACAAAAATTGCAATATTTCATACTAAGGATGTCTAGAAAAATTACAAGCAAGAAAATTCTTGAGAACTTTACTATAAGTTTAGAAAACTAAATAAGTTCCTCTCCTTAAGATAATTCAAGTAAAGTTAAATTTTAATTAGGCATTTCCTCAAACTTCTCCTCATATATTTTTCTTTTTTGTGTGTATTTTTTTATTTTGATTTTTCTTTTCTTTTTTTTCAGGATCATTTTTAATCCTTTCTTTTTCTTTTCATGTCATGTGAGGATTACTATATCTGGATAGCCTTTAATGATTTTGAACACCACCATCCTCCTATTAAAGTTAAGAACTTTCCTCATTTCCTTACTAATAAATGTGTATTAGCTTTGAAAAAGATTTTTCATAGAGTCTCAATTCTTCTTTTTTTTAGGTAAACATCTAAGATCCTTAAAATTTTCAAAACTATTATTTTCTTTACTTTAAATAGTAAAAGCATAATCTTATACTCTTATACTAAATATATTAACCCCAGAACCAACCTTTATCATTAAAAGCTTTTACTTAAGTTTACTATGACATCTATAAAGTCAAAAACATAGTTATCTAAAGCTAACTCAACATACCACAGGTTACGTTAAAATAATTTAAAAATTCAATTTATTGAGGAAAAATAATGTGCAGTTTCAAAAAGTTTTTCTCCCTTCCACTAAACTTAAACTTTTAATTATTTAAAGTAGTCATTTCATAATAAGCATGAAGAAAGAGAAAAAATTAAAAGTTCTAAGAAGGAGAACATTACAGGTACAAGTAATAAAACAGGTGTTGAGCAGTAGTAAATCTAAAATTAACATGTATAACATTAAAAGCAAAAATTTAAAGATTACTCTAGCATAATAATAATGAAAGCTGGAGCAAAAAGTAAATAGTAAAACAGTAGAACAAAAAAAGTGCAACACAACAGTTCAATATAAATGTACTCCCTAATACTAAATAAAGTACAATCATATCATTCCAACAAAATTACAACAAATAACTAACAACAGAAATTCCAAATACAAGAACTTAAATAAAAAAAAGCAACCTAATCGTCTTTCTCTTCATCAAAATCATCATCATTACCAAGAGCTACACCCTCATCCAACTCTCCTCTCTGATATGGTGTAAAATTGGGGCAATTAGGAAATTTTGCTTAATGATCGCCCCTGATGTATCTCTCCATAGCCTCATGATAAGCAATATCAAATTCTACTCTCCTATGCATATAATCATCATTATGGTCCATGTGTTCATCTAAACTCTTCACCTAATTCTGTAATGTCAAAATATCTCCTTGTTGTATAAATAATTGCTCCATTATAGTACCTAGTAAAGAAGTACTAGAAGTGGAAGGTCTGGAAGTTGATGTAGAAGGAATATGAGGACCTCCACTCCTAAATATAGGACTGGTATGCTTTCCATAAATTTTCAAATTTTTTTTTTCAATACGCTTATGTGGTGGTAAGGTTTCCTCCTATGTCTCATACTTAACTCCATATTGAATGCACATGGTGGAAATAAGAGAAGGAAAACCCATACCTCTAGTATTTCCTCCTCTAGAAGAAATAATCATATTCTTGTAAATAATATGGCCAATGTCAATAGGTTTATTCATCTGAATGCAATAGTTTAAAGTGGCTCTTTCTTATGTAACCTCACTAAAATTGTTAGTTCGAAGCAATCTACCAAAAATAAAAAAAATGTCATGCACGAGAATAAACATTTAACTTTGAAAAGGAAAAATTTACCTGTTGTCCATTCTTTATCTTGCAAACAACATTTCCATTAGTTAGGAATCTCATGATCTCATATAATTCATTATCAGAAGGATTGAGCATGCAAAAATGATATGCAGTTGATAAATGTGATTGATCCAAATTGGGCTAATATCCACATACTGCCCGTGAATACAAATCAAATCATCAGATTCATAAAAAAGAATTGCATAAAACTCACGGACCATTGAAATCACAGCAACGACAGTGAAGTAGCAAAAATTCTCTCACTGTCATTCAACAATCAGATATTCAATAGCTCCCCAGGACGAAGAAAACTTTGCTCTGCAATAAATTTCTTAGATTGTAGATCTCCATTTATATCCTAAGCTATAGAACTATAGAATCCCTCACTATCAAAGCTATGTTGTTCTCTATCACTCTTCATCTTAGGAGCAATGTGTAATGTAAAAAATATTCAATAAAATCCCTATGAAATAAAAGTATAACTCCATAAGGCTTCTACAAACAAATTTTAAACCATATAAACATTCATCCATGGATTTCTAACTATTTTCATCAAAAATCTAAAATTTTTGGCCTAACCACAATGTGGAATAAATTCATGGTGAAATTAAAAATTTTAATACCAAAATGTAGATCTTACCAAGTGAAGATGAAATTTAGACTTTGAAACCTCAACTCTAACCAATCAAGTACAAATTCAAGCCCTAGGGGAGATAAGTTGCAATATAAAGGAGGAACAAGCTAAACCAAAGTGAAAAATGGTGAAAACTGGTTGGTTTGGCACTAAAAATGAATTTTGATTAGTCCGGCGCCATAACGTCAAGGTATGGCGCTATGACGCCATGCTTTGCCTGATAAGCAGTGTTATAGCGCCCAATAGAGGCACTATGGCGCAAATTAAACTGTCTAGATTCTTGGAAATTTTTTTATATTTTGAAAGAGCAAAGCAAAACCAAGATTTGTAAACTTTAATATTTCAGTTTTAATGACCATTTCAATTGTTTTGACTTCATCAACATTCCAAAATTTTTAAGTACACAACTTCAACTTAAGTCACATAAGACCAACTTTTCACGCTAGAACAAAACTTATTTTCTTATATTAATAATAAGTTCAATACAAACAACACATCATAGGCTTAAATAGATGTCAATACAAACATATAAAAACATTCAGAATGGCTAGATCCATTATAATAACAAATCAGGCACACCATACATAAACACTAAATATAAACAAATTTTCACATAATCAAACACTTAAGAGTAATTATGATCATTGTTATCCCCCACCTTTTCACCCTCCAAATATATATGATCAAAGAGATGGTAGAATGGAGCACGTGGAAAATCTTGAGCCACTATATCATCAATCCATTTGCTATTGCTATGCATACTTACTTGGTAATCTTGGAAGCGTGACATGTGGTTGAATTGAAGTTTCAACTGCCACTCCAAGTGCTCATACTGATGTTTTCACTCAAATTTTTGTGGAGATGAGATAACTCCTCTTCAATCTTTCCAAGTTTATCTGTAATCTGCTCCATACTAATGCAAGAAATTCATTGACGTAGGTCTAAGCATCTTTATGTGCCATCTTCTTATCTTCAAACCTTCCATTACTACTACTCTCGAGTGATTTTTTATGCATAAATTTTCTACTCTCTACTCTCTCCAAAATGATTAGAACTGTGAAGGAATGCCTCTATTTCTATTCTAGGTAGATTTATAAAGAATTAGAGAAGAAAAAGATAGAAAACTGAATTTTGTGTTGTTTAGGGGAGTTATTTGAACAGTGGCGCTATGCGCCAGATCTGGTGCTATGGCGCCAGATCTGGGGCTATAGCGCCAAACTAACTTCTTCAAATGTCAAAATTCTTTCATCCCCTCCTCATTTTCATCAATACAATAATGTTTTGTGTTATCTTAATCATGTCAGACTCAATATCACCTCATAAACTCATCATAACAACAATCACTAATCAAATCAAATCCCTAACAATCCAAACATCCACCAATCATCAAGCTTGTTAATCCACACTAAAGTAAACACAATACAACACTAACAATCATGACTCTCAAGGATACTAAATCAAACTACACTGATAATTATAGGTTTCCACACACTAATCGCCAACCCAATCTTTTTTCAGATCGAGAGATTCCTATAAAATCCTTGAATTTTAGTTTTTTAGTTAGCGCTTTCTTTTCAGATTGATTAAAATTATTTTTCTTCGTGTTTCTTTCTAGATCCAATATTCTTTCTATGATTTTCTCACTTTGCATATTAATTTCATCCTGAAAATTTTTAAGAAATGGATCTTTATATGTAAATTCAAGGTCTCCTGAAATTTTTTATTGGATTCTCTTTATATAATTTAGATTTAGGATCAAATTTTGCTAGATTACTCTTTTGTCTCAAGTTATCTTCTAATTCTCCCTTCGAGGCTGATGAAATGGTGGAGGTGGTTCTTCTATATCTATCTTGGTTGACAAAATAGGTTTTTTCTAGTTCCTTAAGAATTTTTTTCAATGGTCTTTCAATCACCTTTTCCTCTTTTCTCAACTCAACCTTTTTTTGAACCATATCCTCCAATTCTCTTTTGCTTCTAAGCTGGATAGCTTTAACTTCCCCACTATTTTTCTCCTCAAGATTTATCTTAAGGTAACTAAGTAAAATCTCTGGAGGATAGTTGTTAATTGAATTAATAGTCTGCCCTAGTTGGTTTTCTACATTTTTTATTGCAGCTCTATCCCAATATTCTTTTTTATATGTTGAATTTAAGAGTTGACACCACTACTTGAAGATTTTAATCCCCAATAATGACACCTAAAATTTGATCCCAAGCTAAGTAAGATTTCAACTATATTTCTAGGGATTCAACACAAGTATAGGTATCATTATCAAGTAATTCAGGGCTTTCTGATTAAGCCCCAAATATTGATCCCACTGAGATTGAGGTTAATCAAGGTGACTTTCAAGAGAATATTTTAGTTTAGAATAACACGCCCTAGCTTGGAAGGTGATAAAAGCTTGGTTTTGATTTTATCCTATAATTATCACTACATAATAATTCTACTTCTAAATTAAAATACATAGTGAAAATCAGAAAGTGGGGTTTTTAATATATTAAAAGTACTCTTCCTCATTCAATGAAAGTAGTGAGATGTGTAAAAGTAAAACAAGTAGTGAGAGAGATTGTGACAAATAGGAGCAATTGTATTCTTTACCCTTACTAGAGATGTTATAAATAATATTATTTAATATAAATTTTAAATAATTTTGAAGACGGGCTAGGCAGGGAAGATACTAGCTCTCACTTTAGAGTTCCCTCTTATCCCTCCACCTGGAGACTAACATCTCATATCAAAACCTAAAACAATAGACCAAATTAGTGGCTTTAGCATGTCACTCTAAAGTCCTCTAATTCTATACCCTTTAAATATTATTTCCCTATTTATTTGCACTTAACTATATGGACTACATTCTCATCTATACAATCTTATGTGATTCTACCACAATTGATTGAGACAATACCATCCCAAATCTTACATATTCTCACAACAGATTTTAACATGCAAGTTGATCAATTTTACATTTAAATGAATAACAAAGTAAAATCATCACAATATATTCTCACTCTACTCGATTCTATATCCTGTGCATGCATACTAATTCATTACAAGAGGGAAGAGTAAAGAAAACTACTCACTACACATGGAGAAACAACAAGAAATTTTCATTTAACATGACTTAGAAAACATACCAAAAAAGTACTAAATTCAAATTAAAATACAATTAAAATACTTATCTCTGATAGAAATCAAACTCTCCTTGTATATTAAAAGCAATCTCCTTACAATCCTCTCCAAGAACAAAGTGAAAAGAAAAGAAGAAATCTCTCACACTCTCTTTCTCTCTCACCTTGCCGCCCCACTTGGGCCTCACACCCAAGCCTTCTTCTTCTTCTCCAAGACTTCTCCTCCTCTTCTAATTACTTCAAGAGTCCAAGAGATATTTTAAAATATTTCCAAGTCTTTTTCTTATAATTTCCCAAGAGATGCTTAAGTGTCTTTTCAAAACTATCCATATTCATTGAATCTTTCAAATGGTGCCAGAAGTGCCTCTTAAGAACTCCATATAACCACCCCAAAATCTTCTATAAAGTCCCTTTTCTCATTTATAATGAACTCCCCAAGAGATGCATGAAGCACTACTTCAAAAATCATCCAAATCCGACGTATATTCTAGAAGATATGTTGAAACTGTCACCCACACCTAAGAGCATTTTTGGGAGCTTAAGCGCCCCCCTCTCTATTTGGTGGTACCTAAGCACCATTTTTGGAACTTAAGTGCTGATCACAAGCACTTAAGTGTCCGGTTTAGGTCCCCTTGGCTCCGGTGTGCCCCGGTTCAACCCGATTTGCTCCGGTTTGCTCCATTTTGGTCCATTTTTTTGTGCCTTTTGCTCCAATCACTCCAAATTCTTCAATTTGATGTACCTACAATAAAAAAAATAAGAAAACATAACTTTAAAGAGGAATATCATTATAAAATGAAGCATGAAAAATAATACATTTTTAGGCGTATCAAAATCCCCCAAACTTAAACATTACTTGTCCTCAAGTAATACTACATTTTTAAAATAATTTATGTATATTAGATTTAATGGGTCATCCTTAGAATTGTTATAATTTTTTTTCCAAAAATGTAATAGTTCAAATTAGAAGAACTTCTAGTGAATCAAACTAACCCAGGGTCTAAAATATTTATCATCAAACTTGGAAATTTGTTTTCCTATCTAGTTCAGAAATATATACAGATTTTTCAAACTTTGGATCCAATGAACTTTACTTTATAGACTTAATACAAAATCTTTTTCTATCCATTATTAGTATTTTCTTCTTTTTTTTATGTGAGGATTACTATATCTAGAGAAGTCTTTAATTAATTTTGAATTCTACTATCCTTTTTTAAAGTTAAAACTTATTACTTTCCTTCACTTGAAAAGATGTATATTTTTAAAAAAAAAAATTACTTTCTAAGAGAGCCTTAAATGTTTGAAAATAAGAATTCTAAGAATCCTTAATTTTTCAANCTATCACCCCATCAAAACTTATCTCCCTATTTATTTGCACTCCCTTCAAGTGATCGCAATGGCTCTGCCCAAGCTGAAATGTGGTACTCACTCGTTGGTGAAATCATAGCTCTTCTAAGCCATTATGTTTCTCAATGGATTTTAATGACACAAATAGGCAGTTTGCAAAGTCAATGAAGAACCGGTGAAAATACTATCACAATGTTTTTAAAAAAAAGAGATCTTTAAATCATTCTCATTCCACAAGATTAATTCTCATATGAAGGAGAAAGAAAGAGAACTACTCAGAATTCACAGAGATAAAATAAAAACACATAAATTCTATTGAAATATAAGTTTTACAAAAAAAAACTTAAAGAAAAATATAAGATACTAATTTTTATGTATTCTCCCCAAGCAAATCCTGAAGTTTCCTTGAAGCCAATCTCTAAACTCTTACACAAAACAAAGACTTACGCACACACACACACACAATAGACTCAACCGAGCTCCCCAAGAAGACCCCAATAGAACTTTAGAAAGGCTCTCATTCCATCCAAAATTTGGCCTTATTAATAGATAACTAAAAATCACAAAGGGTCACTTCAAGTACCCCCTTCAAAATTTGACCAAATTCAATGGATATTATAGAAAGATGGTTATTGGTGCTATAGTGCCAGTCTAGGGCACTATAGTGCCCATTCAACTCATCTACTAGCATGGCGCTATAGCGCCATACAAAAAATATCCATTTTTTGCTCCATTCATTTCTCATTTTCTCCAAATATCCATTCCATGTACCTAGAACAAAAAACATGCAAAATACCTTCCTTTAAAGTGCAATATCATAAAAAATAGGCATAACATGAACATGAAATGTACACTAAAAATATGTTATTTTTAGGTGGAACAGTCATCCGCAATGAAAACACTTCCTAAGTTACCCTTCACCAGAGAACCAAAAGATCATTTTGTTTCGGGTCAAGAGAAAATCTCAAACAGATGTATCCCTTTGGTTAAGTACATCTTAATAAATAAACAAGAATACTCTCAATTAATGGGAATCCTGTCAAAGCTTATGTGATTAACTAGTTAAAAGGAAAAGGAATGTCTCGGTGCTTCAAAGCCTATAACGAGTTGTAAGGGTGAAAATAAAGAATATCATATCCTAATTAGACGATGACTACTGAGTCATCAAGTGGGAACATCACACTACTTCGAGGCCATGCTGAGCCATAAGGGCAAAGAGAGAATTGCTAAATCCCAAATGGGAGCAGCCAATCCACTAAATGAGGCCTACTAGATGACAACAACGATATGTAAAAAGAATGATTGTGCTTAATAATGTTTCCAAAGGAAGGTGACAAAAATCCTCAACTGGTAGAAGTAACCCAATTGGGGCACTTGGATTCATCATCCCAAGCTACCAAGGCCATGAGTCCACTACGTTGTGAAGGTAATCAACCCAACTCAAACTGAGATCCTTTGTCAGCAACCCATGTGTTATGTCGTCCAAAGAATCTTAATGCCCTAAGTTTAGAGGAATGAAAACTCTAAATTTTATGACCTTAAGCAGGTGGAATTCTCAAGATTTAGAACTTATACATACCAGCATAAGTTGCAGGATGTCACAGTAAAAGAGAGAGAAGAGGGACCCAACAATAATGCAATCATTACCTCATAAAAAACTTATGACCCGCATGAGTTGGGGAGCCTTCTAACTTCTTAAGTAGTCTAGACAACCAACTAAAGAAAAATTAATTAATGCTTGTTTAGTTGGGTTGGGGAAGCACGATGGCATCTCCTCGAAACATGCAAAATGTGATGTAGTTATCGAGAGTGATCCTTAAATATTGATGCACTAATAAACATGATTAAGAGATGCATATGCATGTGACCCCATCTAAAATTTGGTGCGAAGGCCATGTATAAAATAATAGTTTTGAAAAGTGTTAAAATTTGAATCCTAAATTTTAGATTTTATCTTAATTTTTTATTAAGATTTTGTAAAAAGAGTTATAATTTTCTGGTCCTTAAAGATCCTAGGTTGCATTTTATTAAACATCTTAGGCAAACGACAATCAAGAATGAGAGACTGACACGAACACAATAGAAAAGTAAATGAGCCAAATAAAAGAATAAAATAGGTCAGGCGTCGCTGGGTTGACAACAGATGCTAGAAAAGCCAAAAATATGGCCTGACATTGCATGAATATACACGGTCCTAAGTTTATGAATCAACATCAAAATATGAAAATAAGATAAGGGTCACGAGCATCTACTCCCAGTCCTCTTCACATGGTTTCATACCTCTAATGCCTTAGAACTTGTGCCCGTATCGTATTTCTAATATATATTCTATCCTAAGACTCTAGAGTACTTGATAAAGTCTAATAAAAGAATCCATTTCCAAAACATAGTGGTTAGCACAGTTTATCTCATGCAGCGTTAATGAACCATGCTCTGGGAGGAGGGCTTAGCAAGTAGTTGCGGGAAATACGCTAGTGTAAATCATTGCATGTCCTCCTATTACTTAGCACAGTTCCTTTACAATAAAATGTCCTAACATACTAGTGCACACATCCAAACTCTGGTAAACATACAAAAGTAACAAACATCAGTTGCTTGGCTAGATCACAATCCAAAGAAAAATAGTTAGTCATAAAAAAAAAACTACCTATATTTTATTTCTAATACACTCTATCCTAAGACTTTAAAAATGCATGATAAAGTCGAAAAAAAGTCTCAACCTGCAAAATAAAGTGGTTAACACAATTTATCTAATGCAACATTAATGAACCATGCCCCAGGAGGAAGGCTTAGCAAGCATATGCAAAAAATGCATTAGTATAAATCATTACATCTCCTCTCATTACTTGTCATGATTCCCCTACAAAAAATGACTTAATATAGTAGTGCGCACATGCAAACTCCAATAAGCATGCAAAATTAGCAAACAAAGAATGTCTGGCTATGACACAATCAAAAGAACAATAGCCCGCATTAAAAAACTACTTAAGCAACCTAGTCTTAGCCTAGCAAACCATCTAGCATTTAGTGTCCTAGTTACGACAATTAAGTGTGTGCATGTTGTGGGTAAAAAGCTTGTACGTGACTTTGATAGAGTTGCCAACACTAGCTCAATTTTGAAGAATTAAGGATTCTAAATCATGCCACTAGAATGATTATCTAAGAAAAAGGTTTGAAAACATGATCTTACATAGATTCTAATTAATTATGTACTTAAGTTTTAAAATAAAATTTAAAAGAAGTTGCTTAGTGCATAAAAATAGATCACATCTCGCCCAATGACCACTAACATGCCAAAGGGGAAACCCCAACATGCCATCAAACATCCAAATATGCAATAAAACACACACAAGATGATCGACTAGGGCCGCTTCATGAAGAACTAACCATGATTCTCACATGAGGATTGACTAGGATTGCTCAGATGTCATATGCCATCAAGGAAACTATGCCAACGAGCACGATAAAACAAAGCTTTGCCGGCAACCAGACCATTGGCTTAAACCAAAACATGCCACTTAAAAATGGGCAAACTCATGCACATGATGATGAGGATCGAACACAAGAAACATTTTAATGCATATGATGAATTAACATTAAGCAAGAAAAACATCATTTTTCCAATCACAATGGTTTAAGCATCAAGCTCTCAAATTAACATTTCAAGCAATGCTTATGTGGGAATCAAGCATTAAGCAAAGGTAATTTTTCTACAGTGATAAAAAATTAAGCCAACATTCATCTTTACATGCATATGGTGAGTTAACATCAAACCAAAATCAATTTTCAAGCTATGTGGTTGAATATGCACCCCACATGCATCAATATTACCAAACATACATTAAAAAGACATGAAAAATGAAGACTCATGATCTAGTCAAGGGTAGTCATCTAAGCATGCCAAACATAGACAAACGATATGAGAAATGTCTTACCGTTGCACATATCATTCTAGTATTGCACCTAGCATCTTAAACACAAGCATTAAAACACCAAATGCATACTCTTTCTTGCTTCAGGACATCAGTCCACTAGCAGGCCAAAGTGCACAAGAAGCAAACATTTCAAACATGAAAATGCAAGAATGCTAATGCACACACATGATTTGGCTTAAGCAAAATCAATACATTAAGCTAGTTTAATCCCACAATAGTACAAATCCTAACTCACATGCATAAGCCTAATCAAGCTTAATGGCTAGCTATCTCCCAATTGGCCTCACCAAAATCTTAAGGTTGATGAAGTTGTAATGGAGGGCCTACCTATAACTATCTGACAAAATATGAAAGGTATTTCCATGAGATCATGCCTTCACGAAGTGAAGGTTTTTCTCACAAATGCAGCTTTCATGATTTAGGGAAGTAGAAAATCATAAGGATATCTCTTTCTCTAGATTGGAGGGCTCCACATATTCATCAAAGGTGGATGCCTCCAAGTAGCCACGAGAATAACGACATGTCGACCGAAGGGTGAATGATTAAGGTTTAAGGAAGAATGCTCACAGGAAACATGGAGCTTTAAAAGATGAAAAGCTTTCTAACCTAAAGGCAAACTCTATCAAATATCCAACCTTAGCTTCTCCAATACAGAACCTAGAGCTTCACTAGAAAAGTGGGAAAAAAGAAGAGTTTGAAAGCTTTCACCTACGTGATGATTGGAGTCATATTTTCTTGGATTAATACAAGCTCCTACGTTGCAAGGACGATGTTATTCTTTTTAGGAGAGATGACACTCTTATCCCATCTCTAATGAAAGAGAAAGCTTTAATCTTTTCTTCAGCATTTCTCCATTAAGAGCACTCCCTCACACTCTCTTCAAGACATAGTGGAGAGAAGAAGAAGAACAAGGATATGGAAGAAGAAAGGAAAGTGGTTTACTCTCCAAGAGAATTTCCTTAAGTTCTTCTTAGCTCTCTTTTTGGCTGAAGAACTCTCTTCTCTGCTGAAAAAGTGAACTCTCTTGAACAATGTTTGGATCTCTTTCATAATCACCAATGAGGCTAGAAAAAGGGAGGAAAATTTCCCTCTCATGTATAAGATAAGAGGCTAATTTCCCTCTCATGTATATGATAAGAGGCTAATTCCACATGGATCCAGCACATTGGTCTTTTGGGAGGTTCACAGCTAAGAAGAGCTCCAATTGGATCATAAAAGAGAAAAATCATAATAATTTGAATTCAAGAGTTATGGTGTGAATTTATAAGTTACAACACTATTGAAATACTAGTCTGGCACTTGCTATAGAATAAGAAAAAAATTATAAAAATGAAACTTGTTGATATTCACCACAGCTCATAGAATTAATAATGCACCATGAGAAATATAATAGACAATCACAAATATTAAGAAAATAACATAAAAATAAAAATTGAAACTTTTAAATCTAACAATTAATATTGACATAAATTATGACATTAAAATAATTCTCCAACAACACCACTAAAAACTTGATCTGAGATGCAAACACAAACACAAACATGTTCACACAAATGTATGTGTTGATCAACTAGTATATCGATTAGATTCAAGTCATCTATCTCACAATAAATTATGTTAACTCCTTAATTTGGTAAAATATTAACTTTACAAGCTTAAAGTATTATCCAATGCTAACCCTTAATCATTTGAGTTAAAGTAATTAATGCAAATAAAGAAACCTTTGTGTTTTAAGTTTTAAAATATTCACAAATGATTTCTTTGAATTATTATTTTTTCTTAGGCTCTACGTAATCCAAAAATTCCATAATGCTATTAATAAATGAGGGTAAAGCACTCCTTAGTATTTTCTAAGTTGCTAAGAAGCATAAGGGGTTTCTATTAAAATTTGGTGCCCTAAATCATGCAGAAACCCCAAGGATTCCAAAAACCTTAAAACATTACACTCCTTAAGTAGAAATATTCCTATTATATTATGGGAATATGAGTTAACCTAATCTTTCTTCTAACTTTCTTAAGTACTTCTAGATGATGATATATTTTATAACCAAATGACCAACTTGTTTTATATCAAGTAGAAAAGATTAATATAAATTTATATCATGCTAATCAAAACATCGTGTGAAATAACATTAAAAATTAATTCAAATACAAATCTAAGATAACCAAAACTTAGTTATTAGCCATTTACACAAACAACATACAAATTCTTATAACTTAAAAAAAGGAGAAAGAAGGGAAAAGAAGATCATATGCACTACACTTCACACAAATTCCTTTGCTTGGTTGAAAATCTTCTTTCGAAGTGTTTCTTAGTTTTCTTCTCTAACTTTCTAACACTCAACACTAACACTACACATACTCTACAAACTTTGACACCCACTTACAATCATTATGACATCGTATCTAAGTGTTCATGCAAGTTAGTCTCCCTTCCCCCCGAGGACTTCAAATTTGTACATTAATAATTATTCTTATCGAAGTTGTCATGCTATTAAATTGTGATTATGGCACCGTGGCTCTGGGTCTGGTGCTATGATGATAAAAATATATTACTTAGTCTCCGTGCTCTATATCTTCTAATATTTTATCTTGGCATTGATGGTGTTGCAACACTCTCGAGAATGATGCTGAGGTGTTGGATGATGACATTAAGGCTCTAAATACTCAACATTGAGGTTTTATGCTCTTTGCCTTTTTCATGTCTGCAATGGCGTTGTGGTGCTAGTCCATATGATGATGAGGTGTTGTGTTCCGACACTTAGAAATTGAATGGATGACATCAAGACTTTGAGCTTTTATTAAAAAATTTCTTTTGGGATACTCAACACGATGCTTAGACGCAAAGATAGGTGCTACAATCCTCTAAATGAAATGCATCAACTTCTTATTTTTCATTTTTAAAGTCTTTCTTGCACCAAAAATATATATAATGCATGTAATTTATGATGACACACACACACACACACACACACACATACACACACACACAGATATATATATAAATATTTAAGCAAGTTTGTATGAGTTTTTCTCACTCAACATGGGGCAACAATTGTATAAGGTCTTCAGTAAATCCCATATAAAAGTAGCTAGGCCATGGAAACTTATACTTTAGTGAAACCCTTAAGTGAGGTCAATTTAAATATTTGGAAATTTGAAAGATTCTAGTTTAGATTCAATGAATAAAATATGAATTCTAAGTAAACTACTTATATTTATAAAAAGGAAACACTTCATTAAGTTATTTTATAGTTGTTCTTCCTAAGCATTTAAAATACTTATTTAAGGTGCTTTATATGGTCAATTTCACATGGCCTAAAAATTAAGAAGTTATATTAGCAAACAAGGGAAAATATTTCCTATAAAGAGTTTCAAGATAGTTTCGTTAGCCTCTGAAATGTAGTCATTGCATTTAAAATCTTAATGAAGGCATCACCAACAACTCAAATAATCCATCAAAGGTTTTAAAATAATTTTTTATATCTCTTGATCAAAATTTAACTTGGTGGTAATGTTTATTAGATAAATTTTAGAAAAGAAGTTAACTTTCAAGATAAAATCCAACATATTATCTAGTGGAGGAACAAAAATCTATGCTTGACCATAATTTAATTAATGACTCTACTATTAATATACATTCTTAATATGGCATCTATCTTAGCATGGTTAAAAAATATGGAAGTGCAAGAGAAATATGAACTACCATGATAAATCCTTCCTATGTCCTCGTTTATATTTTTGGTTTAATTTGTTTAGTTAGATTCATCATATGATAAGGAAATGTTAAGAAGTTGTGAACTTAGGGATAATTTAATGATATGTTGGATGGACCTTAGGTAGTTCATCTGGTGCGTCATGTTAAAACTCATAAAGTGGAGGTAAGATAAAAAATTGTATGTGAATCTCATTAAAATCATATATTATTTCTTTCACAAGTAGTAAGTGTTGGGAGGATATGTTAGAAAGCTCATATATGATTCTAATTCTAATGGTATCCATTTTTGGAGTTTATGAACTAAATTAGAAAGTGATGTTGAACTTGAAAAAAAAAAATTCAAAGTTATCCCTAATAGAAAGGTTTTCTATGACCATTAAATTAAAATTAGCACTTTTTTTAGTAGGTTTAAGTTGCAAAGCATGGTTGATTTTATGAGGTGTTATAGTGAGTGCTTTTTTCATAGATTTTATTATTAGGAGTTTAATGAACATATTATTATGTTTAAAAATATACATTTTATCTACTATATATTATCACATTTAAGTCATATGATTAGGGTTTACCTAACAAAATGTGAGCAATTTTAATAAGGATGGCGTCAAATTAGATCTGTTCTTTATAACTACAAATTGTTATAGGAACAAGACACCTATGTATGTTGAGTAGAGATATATGGTTGAACCAAATAACAAGAAAATATTGATAATTTAGTTTAGTCTCGATATTGACTCTGGTAATAATGTCATTTGAGACAACATTAATTATACTTCATTTATAACCAATCTATATCTTTTCTCATTACAAAAAAAAACATATATACTTAAAAAAATCTTTCTTCTCAAGTCACTTATTTCCTTTTTAAATAAAATTAAAACATCTCATTACATTTATTGAAGTTGTTAACTCTAGATTATCATCATAAAGTGGTCTTTTATTATAAACTTCTTATGATATGTCATCATTTATAGATTTTCAAATTTCTTAAAAAAAATCTATGCTTCACATTGATTTGGCATATGGAACTTACTTTATGAAATTTAAGGTAAATTATGACTTTATTATATATTAGAACTCCCATAAATTAGAGCTTTTTAAGCAACTTGGATGGGATAGTAAGTGGAGTAGGCTTAACAACAAGCCAAAAATGATGAAGTGGAGAGGGTTTGTCTTTTTAAATTTGAAAGAAAAAAAAGTTTTATATTGGTTTTTTACCAATAAAAATAATAGAAAATTTCTTCTAGGTTTTAGGGATCAAGTAGCAAAACTTATTTCCAAATATCCACACTAAGTCTAGTGACTAATTTATTGGTTATTTGTCAATCATTATCAATTTAGTCATTCCAACCAATTAAAACTTTAAAAGTTTTCAAACATTTAGTTATAAGAAGGCTTTATTGATTAAAGTAAATAAACATCAATATAATTTCTTATCATGATGCCTAAGTTAGTATTTGGCTCGTAACATCTCTTTTATTTCAACCCAAGTAGGAGTAGCCCTACCTAACATTTCTTCTTTAGTCAAGATATTATTCTAAAAAATCTTAGCTTGTATATACAATTCCATTTTAGTTACTCATTAGTAACTATCCATTTTACAAAAAGTTTAAAAAATCATACATTTGGACTAACCAAACTAAGAGCCAATAACGCCATGAGTGCCATCGTATGAGGGATCTTCCACTTCAACTTTTTGTAGAGATGTCATTAAAGTTATCAATATTTCTATAAAACTTGTCTTTTCTATCTCTTTTCCTATGATTAGGTTATTTTTTATGGAGCTACTTTTCTTTTTTTCCTAAGTAGCGCAATCTATATTCATGTGAAAGGTGTGCTAGTGTCTATTATTTGGAAGGTTTATTATTATTTTAGTTTTATCATCAAAGACCTCTTATTTTATCTCCTCCCATAAAATATTCTATTGAAAATGAACACATGCTTATTATCATTTTATCCCATCAAACATATATAAAGTAGAATAATAAAAAATAGAGTTAATATATTGATAGCTTACCATGATTTGAGTAATTTTTCAACTAATTTGTCTAACGAAAATGACACTAAAGCCCCCGAACCCTATTTTTTATTTCTTCTCACCCTCTTTCTCTCTTCTAGCCCATTTCATCCTCTCATCCAACAAAAGAAAATAAACTATTAGAAACTTCTTAATAATGTTTATAATAATATAAAATATTAAAGTAATGGATGCATTCATGAATTTTGAAATTTGGAGCATCAAAATTTATTAAGAAAATTAATACACTAAAATATGTTTAANCACATGCATTCATGAATTTTGAAATTTGGAGCATCAAAATTTATTAAGAAAATTAATACACTAAAATATGTTTAAAATACTCTGAAAAATGGACACCATATGATTAAAAAAAATTTATATATACAATAAAATTTTAATGTATTTACAAATTTAAAACAAAACCTTCAATACTTATATGAAACTTTAGTGTCATCAAAATATATGCATAAAAATATTATAGGGTGTGTATTTAACTCTCCCTTTAGAAATGCTGAATATATATATATATATATATATATATATATATATATATATATATATATATATATATNAAAGGTTTTATATGACTATTAAATTAAAATTGCACTTTTTTAGTAGGTTTAGGTTGCAAATCATAGTTGACTTTATCAGGTGTTATAGTGAGTGCTTTTTTCATAGATTTTTTTGTTAGGAGTTTAATGAACATATTATTATGTTTAAAAACATACATTTTTTCTACTATATATTATCACATTTAAGTCATATGATTAGGGTTTACCTAACAAAATGTGAGCAATTTTAATAAGGATGGCGTCAAATTAGATCTGTTCTTTATAACTACAAATTGTTATAGGAACAAGACACCTATGTATGTTGAGTAGAGATATATGGTTGAACCAAATAACAAGAAAATATTGATAATTTAGTTTAGTCTTGAGATTTACTCTGATAATAATGTCATTTGAGACAACATTAATTATACTTCATTTATAACCAACCTATATCTTTTCTCATTACAAAAAAACATATATACTTAAAAAAATCTTTCTTCTCAAGTCACTTATTTCATTTTTTAATAAAAGTAAAACATCTCATTACATTTATTTAAGTTTTTAACTCTAGATTATCATCATAAAGTGGTCTTTCATTATAAACTTCTTATGATATGTCATCATTTATAGATTTTCAAATTCCTTAAAAAAAATCTATGCTTCACATTGATTTGGCATATGTAACTTATTTTATGAAATTTAAGGTAAATTATAACTTTATTATATATTAGAACTCCCATAAATTAGAGCTTTTAAGAAACTTGGATGGGATAGTAAGTGGAGTAGGCTTAACAACAGGCCTAAATGATGAAGTGGAGAGGGTTTGTCTTTCTAAATTTGAAAGAAAAAAAAACTTTTATATTGGTTTTTACCAATAAAAATAATAGAAAACTTCTTCTAGGTTTTGAGGATCAAGTAGCAAAACTTATTTCCTAATATCCACACTAAGTCTAGTGACTAATTTATTGGTTATTTATCAATCATTATCAATTTAGTCATTCCTAGCTATTAAAACTTTAAAAGTTTTCAAACATTTAGTTATAAGAAGGCTTTATTGATTACAGTAAATAAACATCAATACAATTTCTTATCGTGATGCCTAAGTTAGTATTTGGCTCGTAACATCTCTTTTATTTCAACCCAAGTAGGAGTAGCCCTACCTAACATTTCTTCTTTAGTCAAGATATTATTCTAAAAAATCTTAGCTTGTCTATACAATTTTTTTTAGTTACTCTTTAGTAACTATCCATTTTACGAAAAGTTTAAAAAATCATAAATTTGGACTAACCAAACTAAGAGCCAATAACGCCATGAGTGCCATCGTATGAGGGATCTTCCACTTCAACTTTTTGTAGAGATGTCATTAATGTTATCAATATTTCTATAAAACTTGTCTTTTCTATCTCTTTTCCTAGGATTTAGTTATTTTTTATGGAGCTACTTTTCTTTTTTTCCTAAGTAGAAAAATCTAAATTCATGTGAAAGGTGTGTTAGTGTCTATTATTGGGAAGGTTTATTATTTTTTAGTTCTATCATCCAAGACCTCTTATTTTATCTCCTCCCATAAAATATTCTATTGAAAATGAACACATGCTTATTATCATTTTATCCCATCAAACATATATAAAGTAGAATAATAAAAAATAAAGTTAATATACTTGTAGCTTATCATGATCTGAGTAAATTTTCAACTTATTTGTCTAACGAAAATGACACTAAGGCCCCCGAACCCTATTTTTTATTTCTTCTCACTCTCTTTCTCTCTTCTAGCCCATTTCATCCTCTCATCCAACAAAAGAAAATAAANATGGTGAGCTTTAATTAATTTGTTCATCATCACAATAAATTAATTAAAATGTCAAAAAAAAAAGTTCATTCGATAAATATCCACCACCAGCCTTACATTCACTGCCGGCCTTTCACTTCTTCCACTTCAGAGTGCGGGAGCAATGGATGTGGCTACTGGCCTCCATGGTTTTAGTATGGTTTTGGCGCCGGTTCGCGCCAACCAAAGAAGAACATTGTCATCATCATCTTTCTCTATCTCCAAACCTATATCCGGCAGCAGCTTTCGTCCATCTGGAGTAGTCCTGAGATTTCCCGCAGGTTCTGTAAATCGAAGAGCTGTTAGGTGTTCTATCTCTCCTACCACAGAGCCTGTTTCTGGTGATTTTCTACTAGTCTCCTTTTATCTTTTCCTAGTTTTACTACTTGATGTTGTTAATGTCTTCCGCGTCCTGTTTTAAATGAATACAGAATGCTGCAGCAAATGTAAATTCTTTTAAAAGGCCCACAAATTTTCTTGTCCTTGCTTTGAGATTTTATCCTGGGACAGGAGATGCTTGGATGAGGTGCATAGATNCGTCATCATCATCTTTCTCTATCTCCAAACCTATATCCGGCAGCGGCTTTCGTCCATCTCGAGTAGTCGTGAGATTTCCCGCAGGTTCTGTAAATCGAAGAGCTGTTAGGTGTTCTATCTCTCCTACCACAGAGCCTGTTTCTGGTGATTTTCTACTAGTCTCCTTTTATCTTTTCCTAGTTTTACTACTTGATGTTGTTAATATCTTCCGTGTCCAGTTTTAAATGAATACAGAATGCTGCAGCAAATGTAAATTCTTTTAAAAGTCCCACAAATTTTCTTGTCCTTGCTTTGAGATTTTATCCTGGGACAGGAGATGCTTGGATGAGGTGCATAGATGAGAATGATGGTGGGCAAAAAGAAGTTAAATTTGTTATGAAGGTTAACATCTGCTAAATTCATGGAAGGATCTGAACATTTTTTTTGAAATTTTGATTTGTTGTTCAGTTGGTTGCATGACTAAATATGCCTTTTTGCACAATACTTTCGTGACCCAAGATGCGTCGTGATAATATAATTTGGAAGTTAAAGAATGATATANTTTTTTTTTTGAAATGTTGATTTGTTGTTCATTTGGTTGCATGACTAAATATACCTTTTTGCACAATACTTTCGTGACCCTAGATGCGTCGTGATAATATAATTTGGAAGTTAAAGAATGATATGCTTTTATTATTATTTTTTTTTTGGCATCTCTAAGTCAAAAGCGGTGCGGGCTTTAGCAGTTTTTGGAGGCTGTCTGAATCCCTTTTAATGAATTTAGTTGTGGTTTTATGGAAATGCCATTTTATAGATTGAGAGTTGAGGGTATGAAGGAGCATGCATAAGACTAGTTATTGGGTATAGAAATAGCATGGATAGTGTAATATGTATATAAAAACTATCTTTTTTAAGAAGAAATGAAAAACCAAAGAGGACTAATACTGTTCTTTTCTTCCCCGGAGAAATGCTACAGAGCTTTGCAAGTTGTAAAATTGCTTTTTGGAAAAATTCACCTTGCTGCTTGTTTTAAAAAGGCTACAAAAGACAACGTGGAAGCATCTCCAGGATTGAAAATCATGAAGAGAGAGAGAGAGAGAGAGCGCAAAGAAGATGCCAAAATTTTTGTTATTCTACTTCGATCTAGCCAACATCCACGAGAAAGGTGAGAGATGATCCAATCCACTAACAACAAATAGAAATTATAGTTCCATGATATAAATGAAGAAAAATTCAGTGCCACTCCCATAATAAATACACACTCACACAACATAAATAAGAAACTATGAAATAAATCTGATAGATGAGATTATCTCACTTTAAATCTTTTTCTATCATTTAACAATGAAGTCAGGGAAACTCTGTTGGGAGGATATGCTGATGGAAACGTCTCCAACACATGTCAAATAGTGCATAGAAGTGTATGATTTAAGTAATATTTAGAAAAAGAGAACACCCATTTTGGTTGTCATAAATTAGTGAATTAAAATTTTTTTAAAAATATGTTAAGATTAAATTAAAAACAAATATTTTAATGTACAATTTAAGGAAGATTTACGTACTTACCACCCAATTTTTTATTTATTTACTTATCTGACACCTGAATTTCAATTTATACATATATACCACCTTACATACATATGGAAAGGTGTATTTCACTTTTTGAAACTAAAATAGTAGCATATTAGATGTGACATGAAAGATTTGGGTTGCATAAATGTAAAAATAAAAATTTAAATGTTAGATTTGGAAAGAAATGAGAATTCGTTGTCAGAGAAGCTTGTGATTTTTTTGTTTCTCNTTTTACTTATCTGACACCTAAATTTCAATCTATACATATATACCACTTTACATACATATGGAAAGGTGTATTTGACTTTTTGAAACTAAAATAGTAGCATATTAGATGTGATATGAAAGACTTGGGTTGCATAAATGTAAAAATTAAAATTTAAATGTTAGATTTGGAAAGAAATGAGAATTCGTTGTCAGAGAAGCTTGTGATTTTTTTGTTTCTCTTAATGAATAGTTAATTAAGAGGACTTAAATCATAAGGTAATACAAGATAATATATGCTTATTTTTTGTATGTCATAAACTAAATAATTGTTTATAGACAACTTAGCTTTTGAAAGTTAATATTATTAAATTTTTTATTTTCTTTTTTGTATTATTCTTAATATTTTGTTTATTAACTATATATATTTATATATATTAGAAAAAACAAAATATGCATTAGATACTAAAATAAAAAGCCTAACTGTGCCGAAATACATAGTATCAGGTGGCTAGAGAGCGACCCAATTTGGTCTTACCTCTGCCTCTAGTTCTAGGGAAGGAGCAAGCTAATAAGTATGTAAGATGATTGTCATTGCCAGTAGTAACCAATGTATCATCCAATATGTTCTCGAGTTGGAATCGGCCTCCATTCTTCTTCTTCCTCCTGGAATAGACTTGTCATTCCTCATCCGAAGTATTAATCTGATGAGGTGGTAAAACTGAAGTAGAAGGAATACCAACCGTAGTACCCACAATAGGTTATAGTATATGTGAAGTATGTGTTGCCTCTACACCAGGTACTTCCTGAAGAAGTGGAGTTACGAGACTCTTCTGATTATCAGTCTGAACACTATCATTTGTAGGTAATAGTCAATCAATATTATTTTCTATGGGGTTCATATCACTCACAGTAACAGTAACGACAGGTGCAATAGAATCAGACACAAAAATTTGTCCTGTGGTAGATTTCTCTCCAGGTGGTACATATATATTCTTAAAACCATCCTTATTCACTTGATCCTTGGATTTCAAATTAGGGTGAATTTTATGACATTTATCAAGGGCATGCCAAACATCTTATAATGAAAATAATAAGGTCTATGCTCCATGACGATTTGTTGCCAATATCCATTATGCGTTGTGCCCAACCAGACTTCAGTAACATCAAACAAAGTAATATCTCTTTCCATAAGTATTCTGGCCACAGAAGGTTTGGTAAGGTTGAAAGTGGGTAAATCTAGCTTCATAGGGTCCCCAAGTATGACACCAATAAAGTAGAGAACCTGATGATGAAAAAAGTGCAGCTTGAGACCAGGTAGACTAAACCATATCGGTACAGTAGGAGGTTTATGATTGGGGTCAAAATCAGGAGACCACTTGAGTAACTTCATTGGTTTACCAACAATGTTAAAATATTTTTTGGAGAAAATAAGAGTGCAGTCTTCAGACATGGTTAACTGAATCAAAACATTTCTCCCATCCATGAGCATCACTTTCCACTTTCCTGCTAATTTGAGGTCATCAAAACTTTTCCTAATAATTTCCATAGCTGGGTGTCCCCACTGAAATTTCCCAATGAGAGCAAATTTGAATTTGTCAGTCAGGGTTGAAATTTTTGACTCAGAGAAAAATAGTATTGTCTTTCTACTCTTTCTGCTTGCATTCTTAATAAAGGGACAGTCATCTGTACCATCACGATTCTCCTTATAACTTGAGGGGAAGACAACCGCCGTCTCCCCCTGAGGATTACCCACAATGTGAACAAAAGAGGTTTTACTGGGCTCAATCGAAGGAGGAAGCTCCATCGCAGCAAGTCACAGCAAGGGAGAAGAGCTGCAAGTCGGACAGAAGAGGTCTGGGGAAATGCGGCGCAGAAAAGAGGAAATGCAGAAGACTGCGCGGAAGATTCGCACAGAGGACGCCACGGATAATAGAGGACGTTGCGGAAACAAAGGACGCCGCAGAAGGCTCGCGGACACTTCAGCGATCCCGCAGAGACGCGCACGACGCCCGCACGGACGCACTCCCGCAGAAGATGCAGAGCTGCGAGGATGATGATGCGCGAAACAAACGAACACAAAAGGAGATCGAGCACGAGCAGTGGATCAGAAACCAGAGTTCGCCATAACTGNCGTTATTGAAATGAAATAACATTATCATATAATTTCTTTTTAGCTTAAACATAGTGACTGATATGCGTGTTATTTTGCTTCAACTTTGAGTTATTGCAATTCAAAAATCTTAATTTACTTAATTCTTGTATGTGAATAATTTCATGTTTATTACAATTTTATGAATTAATGGCTCTTTTGTGAATGTGCAAGATTTGCTTGTGGAAAATTTGATTTTTACTTTGACTTGATATAAGATTTTTTAAACAGTAATATGTCAGTTGGTTCAATTGATCAACGTTCTCATTATTCTGATGGACCACTAATAATATTAGTCTTTCTATGTCTTTGATTAATTGCTCTTGTTGAGTAATTATCAAATTTAAATTACCTGAAGCTTCTTACTAATTTCATTTGGATTAATATTTGTCTTTCTCGAATGATACTCTACACCTAAATTATTGGCTTTAACCAAACACAAGCATCTTCTTTATCTCATATTAAATTATTTTTTGAGTGAAAATGTATTTTAAACTCTAGTGTTCAGTAAAAATTTCACATTTGACTTTATATAAGTAATGACTCTAAGTTCTTAGTGTCACACAATTGTTGCTAGCTCCAAATCATGTGCGGGATGATCTCTTTATGGTTTTTTAATTGAGTGGAAGTATGAGTAATAAAATTTTCATGCTTCATAAACACACATCCCATTTTTTTTAAAGACGTATCACTATATATTTGAAATCCATCTGATCCTGAGCGAATAGTCTGTAGGGGTGCAAACTAGCCGATTTTGAGCGACCTATGTCTCTGTTTGTGTTTGACTCATTTGCATCAGCTCGTGTTTGGATCAGACTCATAAGAAATTTGTTTGTATTTGGCTCGATATCAATCATTTTGTTCGAAATGGCTTGTGTTTGGCTTGATTTGCCAAGCTAAAAAATAAAATTAATTAGAATTTACAAGGTTTCAATCCTGCACCCTTCTTTCGCAATAGAAGGCAACTAACCACTCAAATAGATGAGTTGTAGTGATTTAATCTTATATATAAACATACATTACATACTATTATATCAATAATATGTATAATTTTTTTATTTCGAGCTAAAACGAGACGAACACAATCAAACAAAGGGTTGTTCGTGTTCGAATCGTTTTTAATTCGAGCTTAAAAAAGAAATTATTCATACTTAGCTCGCTTACTTAACGAACAATTCTAATATAAGCTGCTTAACAAGCCGAACATGAGTTGTTCACAAACAAAAAACTTTTTAGGCACCCCTAATAGTCAGTACTGGTGTAGTTATTAAAGAAGATTTTGGTTTTTTGGAATGCCTCATAAAAATGATCCTTCCATTAAAAAATTTACTGCTTTATGAGTTAACCTTGATAGCAACGTAGCAATTTGAAAAAAATCATCATCAAATCTCGTGTGATATTCAAGAAGGCCTAAAAAGCTCATGACTTTTGTAACTATAGACGCCTCGATCAATTTGTAATTGTCTTTATTTTATTATGATCCACTAATATACTCTCTCCACTAATCATGACTTCTATCAATCAGATCAACTCTATGTTTGATAGAACTATCGTTTTATATCAAATGGAAAAAAATACATAGAAAAGCCATGACAAGTGGAGTTTATTTAGTTATTTTAACTCTCTTGTTAAAAGCGAAGTTTATAATTCAAAGCTCGAATGATACAAACAGGCACGCAAAAACTGCCATATTCAAATTGAAGTCCAGATTGTAAGTGAATTGCATGAAGTTTCTTTTTTATGTCTGAAGTTCCATTTCTAGAAGCATCGGTGGTAACAAGATTTAGAGTTAGACCGAAAAGGTTTACATCAAACTACGCATATATAGCCACAAAATTGCGAAGCTTCCATTTAAAAGAGAGTTTGTCTTAAAGTTAGGGTGCTGAGAGCTATTCTCCACCCCTCTATGGCTCCACTTCTTCCGGCAAGCCTCTCTTTTTGACATTTTTCTTGAAACTGGCAATACTAGCACAATTACATCTTCTAGTAGTTCTTTGTTCATGTTTTAATCCTCATAGGAGTAATAACTCATTTTTTATTTATGAGTAGATATTTATAGTTTAAATCAGGTAGCATCATTCCTCTCTAACAAGTCTGCTTGAACTTGTTTTTCTTGGAAATGGCATCTAAGAACACAAAACTTTCACTCTCTTGTATATTTAATCGAGGGTATTAGATAATACGGTTAACCTTCGACTTTTTAAAACTATGAATCGTTCTCCTATTGTTATTGCTCAATTCATCAATTATGATGTTTGCTTATAAATTCTAATTTGTAACTTGCCTCTCTATGTATCCTGTCTTTTTTCTTTAATTTCTTTAGATATAATAGTCAAAATATGTGAAAAGTCCCGTACAAAGAAGAAATGAAAAACCAAAATGAAAAAAAAGGAATATTGCTAAAGATAGCGTTGTTTTATGCAAGCTTTTGCAGTGTGCATTTATTTTTCTTTTCCATGTATCAGATGGGAGTCAAAATAACTGAAATAAGTTCTTGACCAACAATTTTCCTTTCATCATCTCGGCTTATGCATAGGTGCAAAACCAAGTAAAATAAAATCTTTTTTCGTTTCGTTGGTATTCAACGTTTGTATATTTCTTATTTGTCTACCTTGCAACTTTTATATATTTTTTTTTCATTTTACCAAGATTTTCTCATCTAGCAAAGAAAAGTTTCATATTAGCTGATTTCGTGTACACATTTAGCTTGTAGGATTTGGTCAAACTGTGTTGTATCTAGGAGAGGAGAAGCAAAAATGGTTTCAGTAAGATTTTCGTTTATTCCCTGGAATTGTATATGCACGTCTTCTTAACATTTTTATTTTATCTTTTTAGCTGACGGTGGTTTAGAAATACATGTTTTTTTATTAAATTTTGTCATCAGCATCATTTTTTCTTCATTGCTATTTGTTATGTATGTTTCATATACCATAATTTCGAGCCTATTGGAGTGTAGAGGTGTGTCTTTTGGAGATAAGTGAGTGGGGGGGGGGNTCGAAGAATCAGTTTGATGGGGTGGTAAAGCTGAAGTAGAAGGAATATCAACCGTAGTACCCACAATAGGTTCTACTATATGTGACGTGTATGTGCCTCTACACCAGATACTTCCTGAAGAAGTGGAGTTACGAGACTCTTCTGATTATCAGTCTGAACACTATTATTTGTAGGTAATAGTCCATCAATATTGTTTTCTATGGGGTTCACATCACTCGCAGTAACAGTAAAGGCAGGGGCAATAGAATCAGACACCAAATTCTGTCATGTGGTAGCTTTCTCTCCAAGTGGTACAAATATATTCTTAAAACCATCCTTATTCACTTAATCTTTAGATTTCAAATTAAGGTGAATCTTATGAAATTTATCGAGAATATGCTCAAACATCTTACAATGAGAACAATAAGAAGGTCTATGCTCTATGAAGATTTGTTGTCAGTATTCATTATGTGTTGTGCTCAACCAAACTTCAGTAACATCAAACAAAATAATATCTCTTTCCATAAGTATTCTGGCCACGAAAAGTCTGGTAAGATTGAAAGTGGGTAGATCTAGCTTCATAGGGTCCCCAAGTATGACACTAATAGAGTAGAGAACCTGATGATGAAAAAAGTGCAGCTTAAGACCAGATAGACTAAACCATATTAGTAAGTAGGAAGTTTATGATTGGGGTCAAAATCAGGAGACCACTTGAGTAGCTTCATTGGTTCACCAAAAGTGTTAAAATATTTTTTGGAGAAAATACGAGTGTAGTCTTCAGGCATAGTTAACTGAATCAAAAAATGCCTCCCATCCATGAGCCCCACTTTCCACTTTCCACTTTCCTGCTAATTAGAGGTCATCAAAACTTTTCTTGATAACTTTCATAGCTGGGTGTCCCCACTGAAATTTCCCAATGAGAGCAAATTTGAATTTGTCAGACAGGGTTGAAATTCCTGACTCAGAGAAAAATAGTGTTGTCTTCCCATTCTTCCTACTTGTATTCTTAATAAAGGGGCAGTCTTCTGTACCATCACGATTCTCCTTATAACTTGAGGGGAAGAAAACCGCAGTCTCTCTCTGAGGATTACCCACAACGTGAACAAAAGAGGTTTTACTGGGCTAAACCGAAGGAGGAAGCTCCATCACAGCAAGTCACAACAAGTGAGAAGAGCTGCAAGTCGAACAGAAGAGGTCTGGGGCGATGCTACGCAGAAGAGAGGGAATGCAGACAACTGCGCGGAAGATTCGCACAGAGGGCGCCACAGATAACAGAGGACGTTGCAGAAACAAAAGACTCCGCAGAAGACTCACGGACACTTCAGCGATCCCGCAGAGATGCGCACGACGCCGCAGAAGACTCGCAGACACTTCAGCGATCCCACAGAGATGCGCACAACGCCCGCACTGACGCACTCCCGTAGAAGATGCAGAGCTGCGAGAATGATGACACGCGAAACAAACGAACACAAAAGGAGATCGAGCACAAGCAGTGGATCAGAAACCAGAGTTCTCCATAACGGCGAAACCCTAGCGAGCTATATATATATATATATATATATATATATTAATAATTTTTATAATAATTTATCCAACGCGTGCCCGTGTTCTACCTTTCTAATAATTGAACGTGTACTCTGTTTGTTTCTCATCAGTGTCATGTCCGTGTCTGTATCCAAGCAACATAGATTAATGACGAGTATTGATAGATAGCTTCAATGAGTAGATCGATCATGTTAGGGCAAAATTCATCGGTGTTGTTGTCATTAGAGAANTCTAACGCGTGCCCTTATTCTACCTTTCTAATAATTGAACGTGTACTGTGTCTGTTTCTCATCAGTGTCATGTCCGTGTCTGTATCCAAGCAACATAGATTAATGGCGAGTTTTGATAGATAGCTTCAATGAGTAGATCGATCATGTTAGGGCAAAATTCATCGGTGTTGTTGTCATTAGAGAACATAAATAAGTAGTAGCAATGAACAAATCTAATGCTTGCAGGCCATGGTATGTGGCAACACACTGGGAGCTCACAATGCCAGTGGTCATGGAGATTGCACAGAAATTTTTTTGGTCTTTTTTTTTATCTTTTTTAATCGTGGTGGAGTTTGAGCATTATAATATAACAAACTCATTTTGATTGTTTGTGATTTTTGTCATTGAATGCTAGGAAGATGTGCTGAGGACAATGTGAGAAGGCATTGAGAATGCTCTAATACCATGTTAGAAGGGAGATGATTTAACGGATTACATTCTTATTGAATTAGTTTAATAATAGAAAATACAATAATGGAAAACATTTTCCATAATAAGGAAATGTCATAATANCAAGGCATTGAGAATGCTCTAATACCATGTTAGAAGGGAGATGATTTAAAGGATTACATTTTTATTGAATTAGTTTAATAATAGAAAATACAATAATGGAAAACATTTTCCATAATAAGGAAATGTCATAATAATAAATAGTGCAGAAATTTACTATAAATAGCACATATGGTAATTTAGACACGATATTCCAAATTGGAGGAGTGCGTAGTGTTTATATTGTTTGTTAAATGCTTCAGTTTTTGAATTGCCGTTTGGAAATACAGAAGTGAGTTAAACATAATATGAATGTGTTGATTGCTGTCTTAAATAATAGCTTGAGTTGCTGGTTTTTTTAATACATGGAATTTACATTTTAAGTGACAGCCTTAGTTGAGTTGTTTACTGATTTTCTTAAGACATGAAATTGCTTTTCTACATTTGCAAACCAGCATGAATGCAGAAAAAAGTTTCACAAAACTGGATCTTATACCAAAGAAACCTTTAAATAACTACAAAAATCTAGCAATGAACGGTGTTCTCTTTTTGTTTTGATAATTTAATCTATAAATGCAGCAGGAAAGAAGTTGACAACACGAAGGGATGTGAGGAACATAGCTATTGTTGCTCATGTCGATCATGGAAAGACAACTTTAGTTGATGCAATGCTGAAGCAAGCAAAGGTATGTTAAAAAAATCTTTTATGTAGCTATGTAGTTTTGAATCATGAAGCTTCCATGAACTTAAACCCTTCTCATGTCTTGTAATCTCATGCAATTTGACTAAATTTACACTCTCAAGCCTTTTTTTTGACTAAGTTACATCAACATGATTGGGTCAACACGAAGATCCTGTTTGAACTAATAAACTTTTGATAAGCTTATATTGGCATAGTTTCATACGTTTGTAGTATTGTTAATACTTCTGTTATAATTATGATTGCTCTTTTTTTTGTCACGTGGCTTGCAACCAAGGAACATTTTATACATTTATGGTTTATAAACTGAAGCTATTGTTTAATATTCTTAATTTGTTTTTTTAATGCTAAAAGGATGGAACAAAAAGGAAATATATGCTACGATGTACTCCATTTGAGCTATTCCTGTGTTACAGCATATTACATCTTTTAACCTCGGCGATTCTTAGTGGATTTCCTCTCAACTGCTTGAAATTTTTCTCTAGGTTTATTTTGGCTTTTTTTCGTTTGCTTGTTCTGGTGCTTGAGAACATTTGTAATTTTATTATACTTGTTACTTCTCTCTTCAGTTTTCATTGACTTTTATTTTAAGTTTTGTGCATGGAAAAAGTATTGTCCTTGAACCTGATGGTCAATTAACTGGAAGCATTTTTTCATTGTTAGAAACTTGACCAATAGTGTATATCCTTAGAAATTTCATCATATAAGATAGAAAGAGGCTTAATCAATCAGCAAACCCACCGTAACAAACAAGTAATCAAAGTATATATCATTGATTGTTTTTTTTCAGGTCTTTCGGGACAACCAGTTTGTGCAGGAGAGGATAATGGACTCAAATGATCTTGAGAGGGAAAGAGGAATTACAATTCTCAGCAAGAACACCTCAATAACCTACAAGGGCACGAAGATAAATATCATTGATACTCCGGGTCATTCTGATTTTGGTGGGGAGGTTGAGCGTGTTCTCAACATGGTTGAAGGAGTTCTTCTTGTGGTATTGACTAGACGATATTTTTTCTTGTGTAAAATGAATGGATATTTATGCTTGCAGACAATGGCTTATTCTAATAATTCATTTTGTTGAATATTTATGTGCCTTATGTTATTTTTACTTGCTCATTAATTTTCTACTGTCGTTGTTTTGTTAGAACACCTGCTGCATGAGTGACAGTGAAAGATTTATATTTGCTCCATTAGTCTTTTGCCTTTTATTTTATCTTCTAGCAGAAATGATAGTGAAAGAAGCCACCCTTGATGAGGATGATAGGGGTGGCGATTATGATAAAAAGAGACAACATCCACAAAAATTAGCACAAGGGTAGACAATCTCTTCCAAACACTAACTGTAGATTAAAGACAACAATCACCCACATAACCTAACCTTAAACATATTAAGCACTATTTGTACCCAATAATAACTAACAAATAACTAAATGACCCTTGTAGTCTTGCATCTAACTTAAGTTTTCAAATTATTTGGCGGGTTTGGTATCGACTCAGTAGAGCATGAGGCGGATGACGTTGTAAGCATCGGCCTAATATTTCTCTCCTCCCAATAAGATATCTTGTTCTGAAGGTGCAAGAGAGGAAGTTGTTGTTGTACCAAGTCGTATTGTTCCCACGTGGTGTCATAATCTGACAATTCTTTACATTTAATCAACACTTCTTTCCCACCTGTAGATTCTTGATGCACCCTTTTTAACTCAAATGGCTCCAAGTGAACTTTCATATCGTTCGTCAAAGTTGAGGGAATTGAAGAAGATGACACATTATCACCAATAATACGTATCAATTGTGATACGTGAAACATTGGATGAAGTTTCGACGAAGAGGGCAATTTTAAACGATAACCCAAAACCCCAATGCTCCCAATAATCTCATAAGGACCAAAATAGCGTAGAACATGGACGGTGTCGTAGGCTCCGATTTAACATTACTCCCTTCGCAAAAAGATATCGTCCTTAAGGTGGAAGAGAGAAAACTGCTGCTGGATCAATTCGTAATACTTCCACGTGGCATCATAATTTAGCAATTCTTTCCATTTCATTAGCACTTATTTCCCACCTTTTGATTTTTGACGCACCCCTTACTTAAGTGTGACTATAAGAGAACTTTCATATCTTTTATCACAGTAGAGGTAAATGAAGAAGAGAGACACATTATCACCAATAACACGTCTCAACTGTGATACGTGGAACACTGGATCGAGTTCCGATAAAGACGGCAATTTTACATGATAGTCCACCGCTTCATTGCACACAATGATCTCACAAGGACTAAAATAGCGTGGGAAGAGTTTCTCATTTCTGCTGCTGGCCATTGTCTTATGTTGATAGGTTGAAGTTTTAGATACATCCTATCTCTATCATAAACCACACATCCATTTGATGTCTATCAGCTTGTTTCTTCATAAGTTTTTGTTTTTTAAATAAATATCTCTTCAATTTCGTCAACATCTTGTCCCACTTTTTAAATTTTTGATTCACTAGAGACACCGACTTAGTATTATGTCCATAATGTACCAAATGAGAAGGATCACATCCATGCAGTATTTTAAAAGGAGTGGTTTGAGAAGTTGTATGATATGATATGTTGTACTAGTACTCTACGTAGGATAGCCATTTATCCCACTGTTTGGGTGTATCAGATGCAAAAGAATATAAATAGGTCTCCATGTCCCGATTAACTTTGGACTGTAAATTAGTCTGTGGGTAGTTTGTTGTACTTTTATTCAATACACTTTCTTGTATTCTGAGGAACTCTCTCTAGAAATGACTCAAGAAAACTTTCTCTCGATCTGACACTATCCATTTTTGAATCCCATGCAAACAAAAAACCTCTCGTATAAAATTAGCTGTGATAGAAACAACAGTGCAGGGATGATGTGGAGGTGCAAAGTGAGCGTATTTGCACAACCAGTCCACCACCAGCAAGTTGACTGCAAGTTATTCTGACTGACGTAAGCCTTCAATGAAATCTATCGTCATCTCCTCCTATACTTTCTCTGGTAACGCTAGAGGCAGTAGCAACCCACAAGCCGTTAACACCATGCACTTGTGCTGTTGGCACACAACTTGAGATCATGTCCTCCACATCCTCTCATTCCTACCCAATACAATTATGTTGCTATCCTCCGATGCTCTTTTGAGCAAGTCGGAGCGCCCCTTGATTGTGCTGCAATGAAACTCCTGTAATAATTTTGATTTTTATCTTGAATTTCGAGGTAATACATAAAATCCCTGGTAAAGTAAACGTTGGTCTTTTTGTGAATAATCAGGATAGATTCTCTCGCCGTTTGCTAAAGCCAATCGGATCTAGCTCAATTCATCTTATGTCTCATTTTCTTGCCTCGGGATCTCCCATTCTAAAACCAAAGAAATTGAGAATGTCAATAATTGAGGTTCCTCTGTCTGTCGTGATAAGGCATCAATGACCTTATTCTCTAATCTCGGGCAATTATGAATCTCAAAGTCATATCCAAGTAGCTTAGATAGCCACCTCTCATGTTCCTTAGTCACCATATGTTCTAACAAAAAATTAAGGTTGCGCTGATCCATGCATACTGTAAAGCGTCATCCCCAAATAAATTTTCCATTTCTGAATGGCAAGCACAATTACTGTAATCTTCCACTCATTAACTGATATGAGTCTGGCTATCACCGTCAACACTTAATTGAATTAAGCGATGCGTCAATGACACTGCCTGAGGATTGCGCTTGATCCATAGCCCAAAGCTTCTATTTTTACGATTAATGGTTGGTTGAAATCAGGTAACACTAGTATTTGTACACTCGTTATGACCTTAACTTCTCAAAAGCCCGGGTTGCCGCTCCCCACCATTGTAATTTATCCTTATTCAATTGCTCTGCCAACAACCACACAATCCAATTGCAACCCTTCACAAATTTTCAGTAGTATTCTATAAGTTCCAAAAATTCTCTCAACCCCTTTAAGATGTTAGGTAGTTCCCAATTCAACATAGACACCACATTCGATACCTTTATAACCGACACCATATGTCCTAAATACTCCACATTCGCTTGGGCAAACAAACACTTCTTTACGTTAGCGTAAAGCTGGTTCTCCCCGAGTATTGTTAACACTTTCAAATGATTGATGCGGTCTTCTAAAGAATGGGTGTACGCTATAGGATGTCGTAAAAAAATATCTACACAAACTTCCGGAGGACAAGCTAAAACAACTTGTTCATCATTGATTGAAATGTAGCAGGTGCGTTGGTGAGTCCGAATGACATAACTAGAAATTCATAGTGACCCCATGAGTTCGAAATATAGTATTGCGCACATTAGTTGGCCGCATCCAATTCTGATAGTCTTTTGAATTTAAGTCAATCTTGGAGAATATCACATCCCCACATAATTCGTTCAGTAGCTCATTGATCATTAGGATGGGAAATTTGTCTGGTACTGTTTCTTTATTCACTGCTCCATAATCAACATAGAAATGTCAACTCCCATATTTATCCTTCACTAACAAGACTCTGCTAGAGAAGGAGCTCACACTAAGATGTATGATCCCAACCTCCAACATATATCTGATCAATGTCTTGATTTCGTTTTTCCATGCATTGGGATAATAGTATGGGCGTTCACTGATGGGAGAAACCCCCGATCGCAAGGTTATTTATTGCATGCTCTTATTCTCTTTGAGTCGACAATCCACATAGCAACTGATAAAATTTGTGCAAATTATTATTAGGACTTTTGGATCGGTGCTAGAATCTCTGTCAACTTTGTATCACGTGTTTCTTCAATGCTACGCAACTTGATCAAGAACCCCAACCCTTCTTCTTGTATTGCCCTAACCATGTCCTTGAGTGTCACTAAGGTATTGCACAAACTAGGGCCACTGTGAAGCACCACCAACCTATCTATCTCCTGAAACTTCATTGTTAGGAGTTTCTATTTCATCTCAGTCTCTCGTAATAACCACAACTATTTCATACTCAATATCACATCAGTGCTCCCTAAATCCAAGGGAAGAAAATTCTCCATCACCTGAATAACTTGCAGGGTTAAAATCTCATTTACATACTCTGCTGCTCTTCTCCATCTGTCCTCTACCCATCATGACTCCAAAACTTCCTGTGTCAATCATCTCAAGCTACAATTGCTCGACTACTTGAGTAGAGATGAAGTTACAAGAGACCACACTATCTACTAACACCACAATGTCTTGCTCTCGGATCTGTCCCCAAAGTTTCATAGTGTAGATCGACCAACAAGTACAATAGGACTTTTGCCATATTGAAGTGAGGGTGTTCCTCCTCCTCCACCACAAGTTCTATTTCTTCATCCCCCGCCTTCTTCTCGTAACACTGTGAGAACCTATAAGATCCGATCCTTGCAATGGTATACTGGGGCAAACTTCTCATCACACGAAAAATATAATCCCTTTGCTGGTTTCTCTTGAACCTTTATCTCTTAAGACATTTAAATGTCGCCCTCTGTCGTGGCCCATTATTCTTATCCCGTATAGCTCCCTCTAGAACCCCCCTATTTGAGTTTTTGGTATCATCATGGTTGTAGCATTTTGGTATGACACTTCACTTGTATTGCTCTTATTAGTCCATTCCATTGTTTTGTTATCTTTAACGAACTGTGCTAATTTCATAGTTTCCTCAATCCTCGCATCTCAACAGACGAAGTGCTGCTCGAATCTCTGGCTTCAACCCCTTCATAAAGTTTTCTTTCAACACTAAATTTGATATTCCTCTCAAACGACCAAATAACATCTCAAATTGCTCCCTATAATTCATAATGGACCCTTCCTAGACCAATGCAAGAAACTGCTCTTGTAAATTCCCTTTTTGTGTGGGTCTAAACTCTCTAATAATCATACTTTGAATTCTTCCCATGTTCTGATTGGCTGATGTTGTTCTCTCCATGATACCATGCTAGAGCCTTTTTTTCCATACACAGAGCCGCCACCATCAAATTCTTTTCCTCAATTAGCTTATTAATAACAAATTATCTCTCCATGCAATAAACTCATTCATAGGCATCCTCTCCTTCAATGATTGGCATCTTTAACTTTCTCTTGCATGAGTTTCCTTCTCAATTTCCTTGACTGAATTTCGTTCCACCCATAAAACAGGGGTTGTATTCCCTTCCTCGACCTATATTGATTTCCTTCTTTCTATAAGTTTGGCTCGCCCCATAGTCATGTCGCCCTTCCCCATAGGCTCCTAAATTGCCTTTCACCTGGAAAGCTACTGCAGCAAAAAGCACAGGCACAGTTGGATGCAGCCCTCAATCGGGGTCCCATCTACCATGATTCTCTGTTCTAGATCGAAATCCTTCAAACCGATCTTCTCCAGCCTCAAATTGTAAGTTGTCTTGTTCTGCATGCCGTCACTCATTTCAGGAATCTAGATGCAGCGCTATTTCTTCAAAAATGCCACTTCGCTCCCGATTCCTTGGTTCGATTCCATAGCAGGCGGCGATGAGTTTGTGTGAAACTTCGTGTTTTTTTTCATCATTGCTTCCAAAAGCATGAATCCCCTCTTCATGGACAAAAACGACTGATCAATGGATAAGAAACGCTTCACTATTCCATATCTGATTTGGCTCACTTCTTTCTTTAATTTCTTCTCCGAAGCATCCACTTTCTTGACTGCCATTACTCCTAAGACAGTTATCGACCACTATGGTGGAACTACTGTACGATTAGATCCTGTCGTTGGCTTTCCTACTTACTCGAACATGGACTGTATTGCGATGTTCGGTCACAAAGGCGACGAAACTCCTTTATGGCGCGACCCGTGTTGGCTTTCCAGCTAGCTCGAATCGCGATTGTATCGTGAGTTTGGTCATGGGGCCACACTGCTTGATGGAACCTATACACTGTGAATTTGTGATCCATTCGTTGGCTTCCTAGTTAGCTTGAATCGCGATTGTATTGCTCCTTTAGTCTTGCACCTAGCATAAGTCTTCAAATTATTTAGCGGGCACGGTGTCGGTGTCGACTCAATGGAGCACGAGGTGGATGGCGCCAGGTTATTTTTTAGTGTTAATTGAATGATTAGACTGTGAAATGTTGAATTTGAAATGATTCTTGTGTTGCAACTTGCTTTTGTTAACAATAGAATCACTTATTTTTGTTTTGTTAGGCGCAGCACCCAAAATTGCTAAGCGCAATACCCAAAATTGCTACAATAGTATTCTTTATATATTTAAACTTAGTAGCTATGTGCTTTTCTGTTGGCATAGACAGCATTAGTTAAAATGATTCCTTGTAGTTTAGATTTGGGCTCTTTGGAATGTTGTTTTGGTGGTCCATTTCATTTACATTTCTTTAACTGGTTTTTTGAAACGATGTTCTTGTAAGCTAATTTATGAATTGTACCGTGTAGGTAGATTCTGTAGAGGGGCCAATGCCACAAACACGGTTTGTTTTGAAGAAAGCTTTGGAATATGGACATTCAGTTGTGGTGGTGCTTAATAAAATTGATAGGCCTTCAGCACGTCCGGACTTTGTTATCAACTCAACATTTGAGCTTTTTATTGAATTAAATGCAACAGACGAACAGGTTTTGTGAATGATTCTTCCCTCTCCATGTATATTTTCTTTGTCAGAAAATGGTAATAAAAAAACTGAATTTGATCTTTATTCTCAAATTTTATCAATGATGTTTGCAGTGTGACTTTCAAGTGATTTATGCAAGCGGCATAAATGGTAAGGCTGGACTATCTCCGGACAATTTAGCTGATGATCTTGGACCACTTTTTGAGGCTATTCTTAGATGTATACCAGCGCCTACCATTAATAAGGATGGAGCACTGCAGATGCTTGTGAGTAATGCTTTTTTGTTTCTCTTCCATGTATTCAATTTCAATAAACTTCATCCTTCTATTTATTTGGTATCCTAAATTTTCATGCTTTTATTTACCTTCCATATTTTCTTATGCTCTTTTTGTTAACTATTATAATATGCATTATTCAGCTGTTTATTTTTATTTTTTCATAAGCCACATCACAAAAATTTTCTTTAACTTCCTAATTGTTCTTTTTATTAACTATTACGGTGTACCCTGTTCAGCTTCTTATTTTTATTTTTTCATAAGTCGCATTATACGATGCTTCTAAACTTCCTATTTGTTGTGGAAAATAGGTTGAACCCAACTTGAAATCACAAGACAATTGAAGCTATCCATTTGGTGAGATGAGCGTTGGATTTGAGACATTTTAAATCAATCTTTCATTAAACTACGTCCACCTGTCTGTCATTGTTTTATTATAGGTAGGCCAACGCTTGATAGTATCAATGCTGTGAAAGTCTGGCATGACCTAATACCACGTTTCATAGCTGAAAAATCCAGATAATTCTGTAATACTGTCAGGGTTTCAAGTATAGCGTCTGTACTACTGCCCTTATTAAAAAAGGGAAAAAAATTGTCTTTATATGCAGAGTTTTAGAATATTACCCTTTTGCGAACTACGGGAGTTTTATAGAAAATGAAGTTGATAACATGAAGCTGTTTTTCAGAGATTGTTTTACTGGCATCATCAGCATAGTTGATTAAATGAAGTTGTCTCTCCTCTTATTTATCCACTGCTTTTTCTTATGCTGAAGTTGAAGCTAATGTCTACAAATGAAATGCAGGTAACGAATATTGAGTATGATGAGCACAAAGGGAAAATAGCTATCGGTCGGTTGCATGCTGGTGTGTTGGAACGAGGCATAGAAGTCAAGGTTAATTTACCTAGAGTATTAGCTTTTTAATCTTTTAAAAACGTCTCCTTAAAAGCTCGGTTATTTCTTTCCAGATGAACATTTTCCTTTATACACACGTGGCTCTCACCATGAATTATGGCTGTCAATTTGAAACTTCGAGTATGTAGCAGCTGCCACAGAGGTCATTATTCAAGGGTACTAGTGAGCCTTACCTTGAGCGCTTGTGTGCCGTGATTACTGCAACTTCTATTACATCTCCACCAGCACCACCTACAGTTATATTCCCCACCTGCACTTCTACCACTGTCACTACCAACATTTCTATGATTAATAGCACCACTGTTGTTAACTGCTGGAATAATCACTACCATCAACCAATATAGTTAGACGATCATGTTTCTCTTAGTTGTTCTACAATTTTCTTCTTGAATAGAAGATTATATTGCACTTCATTTACTTTGTATTTTTAAGCTGACTCTACTGTAATTAGTTATTTTTATGGGTGTAGAAGGGTTGAGCTGGAGCTAACTACAGAACCATTAGGTCTTGAGCTGCATTGTATTTGTAAGCTCCGTTCACTAGTGCTTGAATAAGCTTGTGATCGCATCAGTTAAGCGTGGTTCTATTTTTATCCAAAACTGTGGATAAAGAAAGAATGAGGAAAGGGCATAGCTATATAGATAGTGAGATGCAGGGACATATAGAAAGATTGCGGGAGGTGCTTAATATCTCAATCAGCAGAAGCTATATGAAGTTTGATGGCTTTTGTGTTTGGGCTGCAGCCAATCAATGATGATGGATTAAACTTTAGTGTATGAGAGGAGGATTTGCAGGGAAGAGAAGAGACTGAGAAAGAGGGGATTCCATCTTATAGTTTTGAAGTAATGAAGTTGTAGTTGAGGCTAGTTCTCTGGATGCATGTTCTTGAAATGTGTGTTCCTATTTTCAAATTCATTTTCATAAAATTGAGAAACGAGTTTTATTAGGATGCACTATAAGTCATTTAAATTTCTTTGGCTACTTATAATGATACTAATGATGATGATGATAGCATGTTCTCATTCTTGAATAAATCATCAGGCTATAATAAAATTTAAATGGCTTTAAAAGATGAAACAGATACATCTTTATAGACACTAGTGAGCTTGAAAAATTTAAGGGCTACATACCAAAGGTCTATCAAATATTGTTGATGATTTGATTTACCAGAAAGTGTGATGCTATTTTGTTGATATCATTATTAAAAACAAGATTTGTATGGAGTATCCTGGTGATATGTGGATTGCATTTGAAAGGATTAGAAAATACAATCTTAAAATGAACACCCTTAAGTGAGCTTTTGGGATATATTATGAAAAGTTTATAATATTTGTTATGCTCCTTTATGAATCATAATTGATCCTACCATAATCCAGACTAGTGTAAGGATGCTCTCCCTAAGAAGCCTTTGCTAACTTTGTTCATTGCAAGAACAACTTCCTTACTCCAATAGCTTATATCATATTTATTAGAGGGATGGTAACCATTGAAAAGGTTGATGAAGAGGAATTCTACTTTAAAACGAGATAAAGAATGCCAAGGGGATTTTGACAAAATTAAATTATACCTACTGAGTTTGCCAACTCTTGCAATGGCAATTCCTGTTAAGCCATTATCTATACACAAAAACCTTAGAAGAATCCCTTAAATTATTATTGTCTTAGCATAATCAATGAGAGAAGGAATATGCCTTTTACCACATCTGTTAGAGGTTGATAGGAGCAAAAGTTGGTTATATTTTTATTGAGAAACATTGTCTAATGTTGATTTTTGTTTTGAAAAAAAAATTGCTACTATATGCATTCTTACAAATCTCGCTAATATCAAAGATCTATCTGGTAACATTTCTGATGACCAGAACTACATACCTCATAGGTCGGACATGCCCAAAAAGGTGGCTAGGAAACAAATTTGACAGTTAGGTCCAGTAAAAGCTTGTTAGATCTGGTTCAATGTAATCACACCGCTGGGATCCAAGAAAACTTGCACAACCAAATTTAAGATGTCAATCTACTAGCACAAGGTGAAAATAAATGTTTAGTAAAAAACATCTCCTAAAGGTTAGAGGATAACTTCACTTCCAGTTGCACTGTACTCAATGTAACAACCGACCAGGTTGGCCGCATATGGCTATAGAATATTTGCCCTATACTGTACAAACACTCTATTATTGCTCTGCATATGACTATAGGCTACTTGCCCCCATACTGTTGAGACACCTTATAATTGCTCCGCTAACTGACTTATTGTTTGAGTTCGGGTCTGTATAAAAACTACAAGACTTGTATCTTTTGTTATATTTTTTCTATATGTATTGCTTATTCTAAACTCTTAACTGTGTCGCTTGAGAATCTAGATTCCTGGCTATAAATAGGATATCCTAGGAAGAGGCAATAAATTAATTTTTTTCGGTTCTCACTCTATCACTTAATTTCCTCGAGTATTTTTTAGTTGGTTTATTCTCTTTACTACATCTCTTTTTTTGTTCTTCACTTTTTCTTTGAATCAATAAGGTTTGGGTGTGATTCAAGGAGAAAGTAGAATCTAATAGGACTGATTTTGATCAATTGCTTGACCAAATGGGCTCACTTACTCTTACAATTTGATACCTTAGGTGCTTTTTGGAAGGTAATGAAAGGGCAAGTCATGGTAGATTGTTTTACTATAAGTGCTATTCCTGTAGATTCTCCTTGCAACAATGGTTTGCTAGCTAGCTTTAGATCTATTAATGATATTATGCTTTCCAAGTTCATTAAGGAAAAAGACATTAGGTGAAATAATCTTTGAATTTGGTTCATTCAATACTTGTTGACGAATCAAACTTATTATCATTAAGTCTATCTTATAGAAAATGCCCATCTTAGTAGATTCAATATGCTTAGATGTTCGAGTCATGAGGCCCCTAAAATCATCTCAAATTTCCATAAGTTTTTGAAAAGAGAAAATATAGGAAATGTGATTGTTGTTCATCGAAAAAAAAATGTATAAACATATTGATGGCAGAGTGTGTAAGACTTTTTTTTGGAAGGTGAGCCTGCAAGCTTTATAGTTGGGCCATGATCTCAGTCAACATCCCATACTCACTCTCAATGATGTGCAACTCTTTCGTTTGAGCTAATACAACATTAGTCTCCTTTTATATTTTGGTTATGAGCTTCGTTTTGTTATTTCTCTTCTTATTGCTTAGATTTCTCCTTTCCCGTTCAAATTGGAGGTTTGATTTGCATGACATCAAGCCTACTACCCTTCATTTTGGCTATGTAGCCACCATCTTAATAATGATAGTCGATCTATAGCAAGTAATCCTCATGATCTAGTAACAAGCATGTGGTGGAGTTTGACTCTTTCTTGTAGATCTATTAATGATATTATGCTTTCAAAAATATTATGGGATTTGAGCCGTTGAACCTAAAATTCCATATTGTTGCCTAGTATTTGAGGTCTGACTCTTTCAAGCCAAAATGTGCTTGGACATCTAGGGTTGCATTGACCTTAGATGTGAACCACTCCCAACTATTTAGGCTCCTAAGATCTAGCTTTGAAATAAAATTCCATAAAAATTATATACTTCATTCCAACATCTGAAGATTTCTTATGCAGGACTTGAAAAAAAGAGGTAATAAAATATACCCTTGTAAATCTATCACATGTCTAAGTATTGGTTCGGGAAGAGAATTCATGCACTGCAATTAGCACGTGAACTATTGGGGTGTACGTGGGCACTCTTGGCATATCATTAAATGGTATCTCCCTTTTTTCAGCTTGTTGTCCTGCCTAAAAGAATGATATTGATTTCATGGGGATGGCCATGCCCACAATGACACTCATATATGGGATATTATAATCTGGTATATACACTGTTGATATTGCTCTCCTAACTAAATGTTTCAAAAAGCATCTCTTGTGAGAGTAAAAACAATCAGATATGAAACTAGCATTTTGATTCATGAAAGTGTGGGGAGGCTTTGCTTATTTTGGTTGAATTCACCAACTTATATGTGAAGTTATTTTAGTTAAACATGATGTAGACTCCTTAGCTTGCACTTTAATCAAAGTAGGCATAGATTCCTCTCTCATTTTTGGTTTAACAATTAATCACTTGTAACAGTAAAAAAAAAAGGTAATAAATTAGTGTAATAGACAAAAAAACTAACTGTAATGAATTAAAGAAAAGTAATGATGACATTGCCTTTGCTAGTGTTAGGCCTTTGATTCCCTTGGCATGTTTTTTATCCTTGAGGGCCTAATCAATGTTTTAAAAATCAAACCGGACCCGCTGGTTTGACTGTGAACCAGTGGCTGATCCAAGTTTGAATCACATAACCTTTTCTATACTCAGATCGCTAGGGACCGCGAGAAACGACAGTTCGACTGTCCAATCATGACCAATTATGGTTTGCGAGAACCGCCCGGTTGTGTGAGGTGAGGTCCAAGGGCCACAGTCTTAACAAGGGATAAGCAGTAAATGAGTAGATTTCGTAAATCTAAATCCCTAACATTTGCTCCCAAGAGAAAATCTCAACTCTTTCGCTTCCTTCTTCCCTGCTTGAGTTTGACTTGCAGTTCACCATCGTTTGCCGCCATTTCGGTCATTCATCATGTTCGTTGCCACTCGGCTTCTACATGTTAGTATTTTTAATTTATTCTTCGTTTTTTTCTTTTGGTGGTGTTATACGAACATTCGCCAGTAATTCACCAACACCTTTTCTCTTTCTGTTTTTTTTTCTTCGTTGATAAGGAGCTGTCTAATGTAAATTTTGAACCAGCCATGGATGATTGATTGTTGTGTATAATGGTTGGTTTCGTTGGTATTGCACTCATGATCCACTCATGATCAGATTGTTGTAGGTGATTGTGGGGTATTGCCTTCCATTTTAAAATATATTTCCTATGAATAAAAACTTGGTATGGATAAATCAGGGTTTGTGTTATTATTATTGAGATCTAAAGTTGTTTTCTTGCTACGGTACTGTCTTCCTTTTTGCTCTTTTATCCTATGCAGTTATTGAATGACCTCAAATGTAGACTTGCATTAGTTCATCAATGAATACGAACAGTTCAAATATGCTCTTTTTTCATTTTGAGGTTTAAGAATGCCATACTTTTTCAGTAAAATTTTTTAAGTTGTGGACTTTAATTTTTATCAGAGGACATGTAATTTAGTCGTCTATTATATATTTATTTTTTATATTTAGATTATTACATCATTATTACATTATTTATGTTATATTTAATTAATTTTTATATTTATTATGTTATTCGGTTCAACTCCGGTCCAACCAATGAACTTTGAACCTTTACTTTTTTCGATTTGATGATTGGTCTGGTTTTAAAAATTGCTCCTAATACACACTCTCTCTCTCTCTCTCACACACACATACTTGCAGTGGAACACACTCAACAGAATCACATCCAATTCATGTTGCCGTCTCCCATAGCTTTTTTCAATAGGGCCAAATAAAATTTAAGCATATTGCTAAATATTAATAGGTGCATCCACACCATGAAAGACACATATTTGGATCATGACAGGGATCTATTCTAGTTTGTTTGCTATACTAGGATTAAAAGGTTGTCTGTCGCATGAAATCTCTACAGACAACCCAATTTGGCAGTCTCTTTTTGGATGGTGTCCTTCCAAAACCATTTATTGATGAGGTGATAAAGTGCTCAGCAACCCTCAAATGCTATCATTTTTAAAATATCATGTATCTATAACGATAATTGTTGTTGTCAACCAGATCAATCTTTATCATGCCATCTAGCAAAACAGCTATATGTGATTGAACTTTTTAGTTTATGATAAGATGTGGACCAAAGAATAGAAGACGTACCTGGTGTCAGTTTAAATTTGAAGATGCTTATGACTATTGCATAAGTGTGGGGTACACCTTCTAACGAAAGTAAGGTGAGCATCCAGACAACCAAATACCCATTGCACATGAAGATAAACTTGAGCATATTTTTATGCCATCGAAGAACGACTTCTCACAAATTAGGTGATGCATCCTGAGCAACTTCCTAAAACCCCTATAGGTGCCAAAGTGGAAAGTGCTTATTAAGAGAAATCTGGCTCTTTGCTGGTAGTGATAGAATTTAAAGATTCTTCCTTGGTGTGGATATCTACAACTCATAACTAAATGACCAAGAATGCCATAAGAAATAAACAATAACACATTTAAATGACCAAGAATCCCATAAGAAATAAATTATTTTTCATACTCCAGATTTTTGGAGAAGCATCTACAACTCCTAGAATGGTTTAACACTTGCATCGGATAGGTCACTAGATCACTGCATGCCCAACTCAAAAGAATCACGCAAGATTATTTTTGTGGGTTAAGCTTCCTTCTTGGATGAAACTATAGGTTAAATATCCAAAGAAATGAAAGCTTGAGCCTGCAATGATAGATCTACCATTCCATAAAGTTGATGATAATGAATTAAAATCTCTGAATTAACTACTTTTAAAATTAACTTGCCTCACTTATCTTTATCTAAGATGGGTTTCCTAATAAAACTTCTTCCTCAGGGGACATGCTTTCTTTGTACGGATGCCTGCATATTGGTAGCTGTAACACTTCGTGTAAATTGTATAATGTGAATGCCAATTGCTTACTGCCTATCGGTTACTAAATCCCAAAACTCATCTTGACCTCAAGCCCATAGACTTGGAATGCTGTCATAGCTAAACATTCAGGCATGTATGATCTTGTAAACCTCTGCTATCTTTGACGACTTTATGTACTTGTAAGAGATATCTATCATACTATATGCATCCATGTGCAGCACTGAAAAGCTTAGTAGCAAATGTGAGGCCAATCTTTTGAATTACATTGCAACTAGTAATAAATTAGCCACCGTAATTGCCTTGTATGCTCTGCAAATTCATGCTTGGTTGAAGAATTTCAGGGAACCATAGTTGATTTATTCATTTGTTCTTTTTATGGGATTATACTCTCCAAACCTCAGCTTAATAATGGTCAGCCACCTCCTTTGATCTTGAAAAATGGAACAATGAAGTGTACAACCTAGGAGTGTGATGGAACATGTGAAGAAGGTAGCATAAACATTATGTCCTGATAGGTTTGTATTTAGGAGATTTTGGGAGTTGTTGGAATGGTGTTCATAGTTTTATGATTGGTGAAAGGCCAAGCAAAATGATTAACTACTTTACTTTTCTTGACAAACTTTTCTATATATGACTTTTTTGAAGTATATGTATGGATTTTCTTTGTTGGAGAAGGATGAGTCTCTTGATTAGAAGTTCGAGGTGGTAGTTAGTACAAGTAGTTCTAGAATAATTAGATGTGTGGGAAATAAGTGATAAATTTATTTTGTTGGCAAGTCACAACTGGTGGGCAGCAAGAGTTAGGAGTTTTGTGGAAGAAGTACGGCTTGATTTTCGTGAGCGTTAAAGTGGTTTAAAACTTTGAAATGGTGTTGGAATATAGGAGTATTAGAAACGAAAAAGAAAATGATATATTAGGTTTTGCAAACCTGAACTGCGATCAATCTAAAAGCTGATAGCACCAACTCCTTGCAGGCATAAATTTTTGTAAGTGATTAAATTTATTTTTTATTGAATCAATAGAGATATATGTTGTATATGAAGTGTTGCAGAAAGGGAGAAATTTTTATAAGGATACACAATAAAATCTCTCCTTGATAAATTCATCCAGCTATAATAGTAACCTCCCCTCAAGATCTCTCTATATGTAAAAACACGTAATACTCTCCAATTTGAAGGATTCAAATAATTTTTTATATAGTTCTCTTGACTCTTCATTTTAGCTAACTTATTTCTCCAAAAATAAGCCTTTAGATTTAATTTTTCCCTCCAAATAGTGTATGATGGCCCCTCAAAATAAAAAAGAACCTACAATTAATTGTTCTTGTAATGAACCTTTAAAACTTATTTTAGAAAAAGCCTCATTGTTTGTCTTGTATTATGGCCCCTCAACATGTCATCAACCTCAACAATTCTTGTAGATCTTGACTATCTATTACCGACCAAATAGTTTCTTCGTTGGGCTCATCTTGTGATATTCTAACATCTCTCCTCCAATTAAGTTTTTTTTTTTTTGCAAAAGGTAAATAAAATAAAGGACATTATATGAATATGCACAATATATTTGTGGCAATAACAAAAATTGTCCTCTTTATTCTTGAGCCATATTTCTTCGGGGTCATATATTGACTCACATATGATTCACATGTTGATTTAGTTAAATTTGTTGACAACTAAGGTAGGCATACATAATTTCTTAGCAGATTAACTCAAAAAATTACAAATTTTTTGCTCAATTTTCCAAATAGACTGTCTTGTTGCGTCAAAGTGCCAAATGGTTTGAATAAATCTCCTCATGTACCTCTTGATTGTTGACATGAAAAATAATAACAAGCATGAGGGAGTTCAAGCACACTTATTCCCATATATTATAAATACATAAATTATACATATTTATGTATAAAATAATAATAATAATAATAATAATAATAATAATAATAATAATAAATTCAAGTAATAATAAAAAAAATGTTATTTTGAGAAACTTTTTGGGTTCGCCTTTGTCAACGATAACAAGTGGTTTTATTTTTTGCATTAGCGAGTTTGGATCTCCTTACTGGTTTTATCATTGCAGTTTAGTTATAATTTTTAAGGATATAAACAATGTAGTAGCATGTAGCAAAATAGTCTATAATATTGGAGTCTCTGTCTTTTCAAAATACGCTCAAATCTTAATATAAAAATTTTGCTTTGTTGGCAACTTTTCATGTTATATTTCTGGAATGTAGATCCATTTGCTTTTCTTGTAGTGAGTNATTATAATTTTTAAGGATATAAACAATGTAGTAGCATGTAGCAAAATAGTCTATAATTTTGGAGTTTTTGTCTTTTCAAAATACGCTCAAATCTTAATATAAAGATTTTGCTTTGTTGGCAACTTTTCATGTTATATTTCTGGAATGTAGATCCATTTGCTTTTCTTGTAGTAAGTNTCAAAATATGCTCAAATCTTAATATAAAGATTTTGCTTTGTTGGCAACTTTTCATGTTTTATTTCTGGAATGTAGATCCATTTGCTTTTCTTGTAGTAAGTTAGTTTAATGGAAATTTTTTATTGTAGGTTTGCACATCAGATGGAACATGTAGAAATGCAAAAGTTAGTGAACTTTTTGTTTATCAAAACTTCAGCAGGGTCCCAACTGAGAATGTGGAGGCTGGAGATATTTGTGCTGTTTGTGGAATAAATGATGTAGTGGTATGCGGTCTGCACCCACATTTAACCTGAATTTTTATTTTGTCATCTGCATCTGGAGCATTTTCTTTGGAATCATGTGTCGTAATGTAGACTAACATATTTTCATTATCATATTTATGCAGATTGGAGAAACAATAGCCGATAAAAGCTCTGGGAAAGCACTACCAACCATCAAAGTAGAGGAACCAACAGTGAAAATGTCTTTCTCTATCAACACTTCACCCTTTGTTGGCCGGGAGGTATAGTTCTTTCATGATAAATGAAGTTTAATAATTCACATGATACAACTGAAGTTCTTTACAAATATCGGCGTTCATAAATTGCTTTAACGGTGTTATTTATGAAAACTTTCTTCCAATGTATATTTTGACATGCAATACATTACTAGTCACAAAACACCAATATGCAAATTTACTGATGAATCAATGTAAGCAATCGCCATTGTGCTAATTTTATTTCTTGCACTCTTGAGTATATGCTATTCAAGTTCTGGCATCAACTAGATCACCTTGTGTTGCTCATATAAAAGATTTTCAATTTTCTTAAGATATTCTATTATTAGGAATTTTATATTATTTGAATTTGAATAGGAGAAACCATAATAATATTTTTTTCTTGATTTTCTTAGATTATTGTTCATTTAGTTCTTTGTTTGGGGGATGCTTGAGAGAGTTTTAAGTGCATTGAATTTTAAATGCAGGATTTTCATGATTCATAGTGTTTTGGTTGAGAGTTAAGTAAATTTAAAGAAATTATTGAAGAGTTTAAATTCGCAAATTAAGTCATTTTTAGCTTATTTTTTATTTTCATGAATCCAACAAATTTGGAACACATTGTGAGGCAAAGTATTGTTCTGTTTGTGACCTCCATTGTGGCCTTTGACCTGTATTGTGATATACGTGAATCCACAATGCTCACTTTTGCCTTTGTCTCTCTTGAGAAGAAAATTTGGTTGCAACCTATGTAACAACCCTGCTGCAATCCCACCTTTTTCTGTGACCCACTTGAAACCTTTGTCTGCTCTTTCGAGTCCCCCTCTACAACCAATAGTCCCTTGACCGATTTACTCAAATTCCTGTCTAATGAGAATTAAGAACTTTTCACTTTAAAACATTCTGAGAAAAACCTAAAATTCATTTACATCAAATCAAACAAAATATTTCAAATGTATTGAGCTTATTTTGCACTACATTTTGAATAAAGTTGAATTCTAAACGCTTTCAATCAAATGGCCCCTTACTGTTATGCAAATTTGATTTCTGTTTGTTGTGTGATTTTATTTTGGCATATCATTAAATTATATCATTGGGGGTAGATTTTTTTTATTATGGGTTTTCAGTAGAAGAGATGAATGTCTGTTTTAATTATTGGTCTATAAATTCCAATTCTTTAATGCAATGGGTGTGAGTTTTATTCATTAGAGCATGGACATACATCAGGAAACATTAGATCTTAATGTTCATCTTTTTGATAACTAGGACATAATAGTTATGCCAATCAACAAAATATTAGCTTAATATAATTTAAGATAACTCAATTGAAATTATATTTCTATATTCGATAAGAGGTATATTTTTAGAAAATTTTTAAATTGGATTAATAATCAATTTTACTTTTGAAAGTTACAATATTTTTAAAGCTTGAAGAGCTGATTGTGCTAAATTAAAACTAGTGGGACATGCTCAATCATTTTGGAAAAATATTTTTGCTAGTTCTACACTAGCTGATATGAAACATAAACTAAAAATAAATATTCGCATGCAATAAATATGGGGATTGTTGATTTCTACATTTTCTCCAAAACCCACAATTAAACAAGACAAAGATAACTGTTAACGAACTTCATATCACTAAAATTGGGTTCAAAATATTTTACTTGCATGAAAAACTCTCAATTGTCGCTCATTTTGCAAACATACTATGCTTTTATGTTTGAAGCACTGAAATCACTTATCGTGGATGCCCGCGTTTTCGGACACCTCACGCAAGAAAAAAAATAGAAGGATTTACCCAAAAGGGCATAGCTGTTGGTTTCACTAAATTAACTACACACAAAATGTTGAAATTTTTAACCATGAGAGAGTTAATTTTCCAAGCCAGATTTAGCAAAGAGCTTGCTAGTTGAGATTGAGACGAATTCACGGAATGAATCTCAGCAGAACTTGAAGTAGGGTTTGATGCAGACCGACTCAGCCTTCAACGGATACTTACCAAAACAAGCTCATGACATACCTACCAGCTAGGCTCGAGAGGAACTCACAGTGGGTTAACAAAAGATTTGCCCTCTTGGACCTAGGAAAATCTACTAGCCAAGCACTAGAGAGGATCATTCACCAAGAACATGAGAAACTCGCCTAACACAATGACGAATTTGCTAGGTTGCCTCAACTCTGAGAGTTGCTTGAGTCCAGAACGCTACTAGGTGACCTCCATCCAAAGAACTTTCAACTCTCTCATCAGGATCGATTACTAGCTTTATTCCAAGTTCTCAGTTAGGTTATGGGCCTTAGGTACTTTATTTTATATTTCTTTATATATAAAAGCTCATTATGTAGCATTTTTTTGTAGCATTAAAAACTTTCGTCTTCGCTTTTGACTAGTCGTGTGGGGAGTCAAGGTTACATAGGCTTATGCACTCTAGCCTAAAATTTCTATTCATTGAGCATGACACTAAATAGGACGCCATGGAGAAACAGGATTCATGTAGCCGACCCCACGTAGTGGGATTAAGACTTTGTTGTTGTTGTTGTATTGAGCTTGATAGTAAATTTCTCTTTCCTATTATAGTTTTCTTCTTAGCTCATTTCTTTTCTTTCCCCATCTATTTTATGTAGGGTTTTAGCATAAATCATGAATAGACAAATCAAATTTCAGCTTCTAAAAGTTGCAGTGAGCGTGGATTTATACCACAAACTAGAAGACATGCACATAGATCTATAGAAAGTGCTAATAGAGAAACTCTTGGTAGAGAAAATTGAATATGGAAACCAAAAATTTGTCATCACAAGAAAGCTATTAGAAATATAATAAATGCTTGACAAAATAATTAAAGGGATTCTGGACCAGATTCAAAGAGTTGCACCCATAGTGCAGTTGCCTAAAGAATCTACCAACTTGATGGATAGAAGGAAAAACTCTAGGGTGAGAGCTCTATTGTACTTTGATAAATCATACTATCCAGATTCCAAAGATGTGGAGTCGTACCTTTAACCTTGCCTGCCATTAGGGCAAATCGTCCTCTATTTACAAATGCTGTTTATCGGGGGAGATTGTTGTAGCTATGTTACGTGGAAATTTTGATGTCCTTACTTAGACTCCTATAGAGGTTGAACCAACTTGGTTGACCAAGTTACAAATCCATCATATCATTGCTTGAAATTAAAGACACCATAAAGTACCTTCAAAGAGTCATTATTTAAGTGATTTTCTTGTCTACTACTCAGAGTGATTATATTGTTCGTTGAGTTTAAGAGAATGTTTATTACTTATTTTGTTTGTGCATAACACTTCTAAAAAAATTTGTAGGCTTTACTAAAGATATAATAGTAGCCTGGCTAGTTAGTTAGTAATTTTCTTATGAGCATTTAAAGAGAGATGCTGGAAGTAAAAAATCTAGAATTGATTGTGGCTCAACCCACTCTAACTCACAGTTTATATGAATGGTCTTTTCTCACTATGCTTGGCTTGCAACCACTAAGAATATTGGCCAAATCACTTCTATGTGCTAATAATTGCGCAGACATTGAAGAATAAAATAATCAGAATCAAATATTGCTTTCAAGTCCGCAGAGAGGACTTGACCTAGTAGAGAACATGAGGTAATTTTCAAGTGAATAACATAGTCGACCCAAGTTTTCTAGTTCAGGGGAGCCTAATTGATCTTGCCCCTGAACAATAGCTTATCGCCCCTTGCAACCTCATCACCAACAATGGTAGAGCTAACATGATTGGTGCGATGAAGAAAGGGGGAAATCACCTTTACTACCACCTACTCATCAATTTTCTACCACCACTTTGCTATGAGCATCAGTGCATGAGCTTTTTGAAGCCATTCAAAGTAAAGTTTACTTCAGATGCCCAGCACCCATAGACATGACCAAGCATTGTGCTTTCCATAGAGATCATAATTGTGATATGGAGGGTTGTTGCCACCTTAGGATCCTTGTTAAAGAATAGATCAAGGTAAAAAAGTTAAAAGAATTCATCTTTGTTGACTTGAGCCGAAGGCCTAGTAAAGAGCTAATGGAGAAGACAAAGTGTACCCAATCCTGCTTAGGTAATCCGCATAGGTGGGGTCATGCATGCAATTTTAAGGATTAGGGAAATTGGTCATCAAGCTAGTCTCGAGAAACTTATATTTAGAGAGGTGGCCTCAACGGCCACAATGTGATTTCTAGCTTGCCAAAGTCACCCTCATTACTCTTTGAAGTCAACAAGTCACTAAATGGAAATTCATACAATAATATCACCGTGGTTTCAATTTTAATTGCCAATTACCAGATTGATTACATATTAATTGGAATCGGGAGATTTGTCAATATAATCTTCAAAAGTGTCTTTGAAATAATGAACTTAGAAGGAACCCACCTATCCTAAATTATAAGCCATTTGTATGGGTTCTCTGGAGGAAGAAGAGACTGAAAATGATTATTAGATGATAATGAGGGTCACTACAAGTTTCTGATTAAATGGAAAGTATTGTCAGATTATGATGCCTATCAAATACTCGCTGCTTTGATTTGGAAAGTATTGTCAGACCTGATCTAGCAATAGTTTTTTCCGCAAGTGTCTTTTTGGAAGGAGAGTATTGTTTTTATGGCGCCTATGGGCAATTTAATTTTTATTAGTCCAAGGGCAATTTATTCTTTATTAATCTTAGGGAAATTAATTAATCATTTGTCATTTATCTTTTATTATTGTTTAGTATAAAGAAGGCTAATATGTTTAGTTTTAGGGTTATGCATGAGATTACTGTCTCGAGTCTTAAGAGTTGGGTTTGGGAGAAATTTCTTACTTCTTGAATTATATGATTTGGGAGAGATCACAAACCTTTCGAATTGTTGGTGGTTATCTTATATATTCGTGTTGATTCATTTAATTTTCTTTCAATAAACTATTCGTTTGCTCTAATATTTTGCGAAAAAATCTTCTTGATTCCTATCAAATACTCGCTGCTTTGGTGTGCGGACCAAAATTGAATCTTCGAATAAGTAGATCATCTGAATGAAGTTCTCCTTAGTAGTTGACACTTTGGTTAGCTTGGAATATATGCAGTCCTAGAACCTCTTCGCACACTTCTTCAATGAACTTACCATCGCAAGGAGAAGGGGAGTCAACTACGAAGTAGTAGAGAAATGGTAGAGTGAGAATTTGAGGATGTAAATAGATTCAAGCATGAAAAGTGACTAAGATAAATTTCGAAGATTATAATTAGGGAAGAAAAATTATACCCTTAGTCAGGGACATTATAAGAATTATGGTATTTGAAAAGTCAATTATTTAGTTGACATTTTACAAAATGATTACCGTAATTACTTTACAAACAAAAAATGTGGATAATTGCAAACCCTTGTTTAAAATTTTGCAATCTGAGGTGCCTTGAGGTCCACCTCAGCGCAATTATGAAGAAAAACACTTTGAGGCGTATGCCTCGAGCAACTCAGGCGTGGCGTGCAACTCATATTGTTGAGGCGTGTGCTTATCACTCTTAGGTTTTTTTCCTAAAATATTAGATGGTTTGAATATGAATTGAAGCCGTATTATTTTGTTCAAGAACTCCCCTCTCCTTAGTCAAGCTTCTCAGCACTGTTGCCTACTGGTTTTGCTACTTGCACCACCAGCATTTTCGCCACTTGTTTGGCTGGCATCATCAATGTCGCTACTTCCGTTGCCAACTTCACCACTGCTAATTGTTGCTTCCACAATGCCTGTTTCTTTTGTTATAGCCACCTATTGCGCTTATTGTAGCCATCATCGTTTTCTGCTCATGCTAACACCAAGAATTCCTGTTATCGCTACCGTCGCTTGTTGCTTCTATTTTTGATTATTTATTATGTCTATATTTAGATCTATGAATATTTTAATATTGATTTGATAATAAGAGTGAGAGAAATATACTATATTAAACTCATCTTATATCTTACTTTGATATTTTATATTATTTTATTTGATGTTTCATGTTAGTTTTGATGATTTCATCAGTTGATGTTTACATTATATTTTTACCTATGCAAATTATTATATCATATTTTGCAACTTGCACAATTTCTTATTTCATATAAATGCAGTTTATCATGTTTTATCATACTAGAATGTTAATGTTTCTTATATATATATATATATATATATCTAAATA
>JXCR01145840.1:1009791-1025386 GCA_002079205.1 Phalaenopsis hybrid cultivar
ATATATATATATATATATATAAATGGTGTCGTTTTCTCCCACGCTCGACTCTACAAGGGTTTCGCCTCATGACGAACCCTAAGCGATTTATCGCTTCTGATCTTTTCCTCTCCTTGCTGCGTCGTCTTCTTCGGCGTCGTCTTCTCCTTGCTGCGTCTTCTTCGTCGTCGCCGTTTAGGAAAGTCACCGCAGTCTTTCCTCGTCGCCGCCGTCTGGAAGGTCCGCAGCTCTCCTTTCCTTCGTTGTCGTCGCCTCTCGTCTTTTTCCTCGCCGCTTTTTTTTTCTTCTGCAATCCTTGTGCTCGAGCAGAAACCGGCGTTCGTCGTCGTTGCCTTTCTTCTTCTTCCTCGCCGCGCTTTTTTTCATCCGCAATCCTCGGGTTCGAGCAAAAACCACAGGGTTCCCCTTTCGGATTTCGCTCTACCATCCACTACAATTTTGTTGCTCTTTCGTCGCGCTATCCTTTTCTGGGGATGGCTTCGGACAGATCGTATACTACCGCCCTAGTGGATGTCCACGCTTCAGGTACTCCTAAATCGTGTCATTTCCTTCTTTTGAATTGTCGGAGTACATCGAGAAACTTGGTAGTAAGAACGAGAAGTCTGCTATCTTTTTTACAGAAGCTGAATGTATTCAACTTGCTTCCTCTTGTCGTCTGAGTTTGGTTGGGAAATTACCTTATGGCCATCCCAAAATGGAGCTTGTTCGTAAGAAGTTTGAGCTTATGCATCTTGTTGAGTGAAAAATTGGACTTTTAGATGAAAGACACATTCTTATACAAGTTAATAATGAAGAGGATTACACACGATTATTTGTTAGAAGGGTAATTTGGATTGATAACAAATAGAGCAATAAAAATTTTGAAATGGTCAATGGATTTTGACCCACAGACAGAATCACCAATCATTTCGGTTTGGATTCATCTCTTTTGTCTAAAATTTTACTATTTTACTCAAAGTGTTGTACTCTATTGCCTCAGCGTATGGTAAGTCACGCAAAACGGACATTCCTACCTTTAACCTTTTCTGTCTATCTAAAGTCAAAGTACTTGTTGAAAGAGACATCACTTCAGTCGCTTCACAGAAAATTTGGTTAGGCACACAACACCATGTATATTGGCAAAATATTGTGATTAAGTCTTTCCCTTCATATTGTTCGAACTGCCGTATATTTGACAATTTCAGTTCTCAATGTCACCATCTACACTCCCACCTCAGACTTAAAAAACAAAGTGCTCCACCAGAGGCAGTGATTCCCTCTCCTCCTAATCAGCTCCAATGTATTGACACTATTCATCATGAAAATGATACCCCTGAATATGTCACTATCCTCACAGGCAATATGTCAACCATTCAGCCTCCACACAGTGTTGTAGTTTCCCGATCTTTGGAATCTCTTTTCGTGGGGACGAGGGAGATTTTTCAGACTTTACCAGTCCTAAAAACTATCACTGATGTTACAGGTGACAATATTTTTACTGTTTCTCTACCGCCTCATCAGGTTGAGCACGATGTTAATATTACTCAGGGATTCATGATGTGCAACATCCTACACCTTTCCAACCACCTTTGGACCAGTCCATTGATCGTATGAGTCAATCCTCAGATGAGGAATGACAAGTTTACACATCCAGGAGGAAGAAGAAGAATGGAGACCTACTTGAGCTCAAGAATCTTATGGATGATAGTTTGGTTACTTCATGTAATAGTACGCACCTCACCAATTTGTTAGTCGGCTCTCATCCGAGAACCAGAGACAGAAGGATGACTAAATTGAGATGTCTCTAGTGCTTTGCGTTCGTTGGTGGTTTTGATTTTTTGATCTTATATGTATCTTTTCTTTTTTGAGATTTTGTGTTGTATCGTGTGGGTTGGGCTTTCTTTTAGATCCACTCATATAACCTATTTAGACCTACTCACACACACACAATCATATAGATGTATATGTGTGTACAACTCGTCAGCCTGGCTATCATAATAGATAGGTTTAATTTCGACACGTAATATTAGAAGATTTTTTATATTTTATGCATCACAATCAAAACATATGAATATAGCTAAAAAATATCCAGCAATATTTATAACAAATTATAAGACCGTAATAATGAGATGTCACATATCAAAGTTATAAAGGTACAACAATTACTGAAACATGACATGCAAGTAATTAAATAATAGTCTATGTAGTAATAAAACAAGACTAATTACACAAGAAAATTAGTATGCACAAAAATGAAATCTACTATGACCATATCAACAAAAGTTAAGTGGTAAGACTGACAAACCTACAACCAGCTGAGAATCTAATACAAATAATAAGAAAGACCCCTAACTAGGAATGATATGTTTATCTCATAATAAACATCAGTTATTTATCTCAAAATAATAAATAAACTCCAAATCTTATAGTGATTCGAATAGAGATGAAAAATTATTAGAATTCAAAATAATTAATCATGCAATTAAACCTTAATTATTTTTTTGGTGTAACCTCATGATAAGATTATTAAAAATAAATATATGCATATATAAATATAATATATTTGCCTAAAAAATGAAAGGAAAACAAAGGCTTATGGAGCTAGCTCGGCCGAGGAAGGAGGTGAGGAAGGCTTACAGGTTTCAGCAAAGGAGGAGAAATATAGAAGCTTTGGTGGTCATTGTTTGCCACGATCTCATCATTGCCTTCCTAGTTAGCTCTAATTACGACTTTATCGTGAGCGTGCACTCATGAAGGCTATCGTTTTGGGTGAAACTGAGGGGGGTGGATGCAGGGAGAGTGTTGTGATGCCCTAATCTTTCATCTTCCCTAAATAATCGAAACTAACGATGGCAAAACGACCAAAGCAGGAAAGGAAAGCTTTAGATGGGGAAAAAAGGAATGTCGCGAATAAGGCAAGCAATGCAAGTGAGATTATGGGAAAAGAAAAAAATAATAAAGTGTAGTTCTTACATATTATCCTCCTAAAAGAATTTAGTCCCAAAATTCTTACTTAAGATTATATTAAACTCAACTAATGGTAATACTACATGTGTAGTAGTCATATACATATTATTACTAATAATAATCACAAACATACTGAGCGACATTCAAAGTGAGTCAAATGACATAAAATTTAATATATGCAAATTTGATAAATAATCATTTATTATATTCAAATTTGTATTGTAAGAATAAATGTGATGCCTTAAAGTCAAATAATACCATTGTCGGTTCCCTTAAAAAATAGAGATAATTCTTGTCACCGTATTATGAGCTTTATGAGATTCTTGTTGAGTGATAACAAATGCTCGAGGAGGAATCGCTTGCCTAAGCTACTCCATAGCCTGAGATCTCTTAGTCTGGTATTGCACCATTGAAGCTTGATATGTCGGTGGTCTACTGTTGGGGCTGAAAGCATAATTTACTTGTTTGTCCTTTGTCATTTTGCTTTTGGTGTTGACAGTTTTAAATTTATGCCACCCATTCTTTTGCTACTTGATGTTATTCTCCTGATTTAATGTGGGCTAAGTTTAGGCTGGGAAAGGTCAATCCTTGATTTTGTGAGCGGTGTTGTAGCAGTTGAAGCACTTGCCAATAGTTAGGTTGTAAGGTCCAAGGTGTCACTTTTCGTAGTGAGGCAATTAGAATTGGTTTTTCAATTTATCTTTTGGTGCTTCTTTTGTGGTCCTTGTGGCTGAGCACCTGTGTTCTTTCATTTTGTAGCAGTCTTTTCTTTACAATTATTAAGCACTAGCTTTGCATGCATAGCTTGATCCACCGACCATTTTTATGTAGTACACTTGACAACAGACAAACTCCGAATATTTCAGAAAGTAGGTGGTAGATCTTCTGATTCTCGTGTTGGCCAATTGAAGGGATAAATTTGACGATTTTGACCAATTGTTTCTTGTACTTATAAATGGTCTTTGATCCTTTCTCTACTTTTCTCAATTCATTCATAATCTTGGCTCAATCCCCCATAGAGAAGTATTGCTCTAGGAATAATCTTTTGAAATCCACCCAAAATATTGTGACAACAGGTTCAAACATATTGCGACAGTGACTCTCACCAATCATCAGCTCCTTTAGTAGTTGGAATGTAGTGATGTCCACCTTGTGGTCTTTAGAGAACTTGATTCCATGAAATTTTTTCTTAATATCATAAAGCCATGTGTTTGACTCGATCGGTCCCACTATGCCATTGAAGGTAAGAGCGTCTTCAGAAATTAATCCATCACTCGATTAATCGCACTCCCGTTGGCCATCACCACTGGTTGGCCAGCTTGAGCCAATAGAAGTGAGGGTACAAGTTGGGCTTCTTGATGTCTCAGTTGAGCTGGTTGCTACATCTTCTGAAACACTTATGCAATATGAGTTGCAATATTGGTTTGTAGTGCTTGGGTAACTTTCCGTGTCACCATCTCCACAAGAGTTGACATATTAAGTGGTGTTGCTCCGGTAGTCTCGAATGTTTGAGCAAGAACAACATGGTGAAGATTAAGGGAACAAAGTCCTCTCGGGATGGGCACTGCTTCTATAGTAGCTCCCTAGACATTTGTTGCCCTAACGACTGCATCACCTCTTTTTTTAGGAGTCATTCTAAACAATTGAAATTTACGAAATCAAGATTGGCTAACACAACAACATATCCCCTATGAAATCCTAAGAAGGCAATGGATATGGAATGCAAAGACAAGGTATGTGGAATGCGAAGACAAGGCACGTGAAATGCAAAAGCAAAGGATATTGAGTGCAAAAAGAAAAGAGATATTGAGTACAAAATACAAGGAAAATTGAATACAAAATATGACTAATACCAGCTCGAACTCTCAACCATCAAAGATTGTTTGCTTTGGCCTAATGACGTCATGATTTTGTCCCATTGGTATAACTTCTAGGGAGGCCATCCATCTTAGGGGTGCTCCCATGTGAGCACGCTTAACTTTGAAGTTTCTATCAAAATTCTATCATTACACCAAAAGGCGTCCTGATATTTAAGAGATCAACTTCAGTCAATATTATGGGTTTTACAATCTTCCCCACTTGAATACTTGACATCTTCGTCAGTTTTGTATCCCAGAATCATTCACCAGATAAATAGAATCCAGAGGTGACCCTACAAATTCAAGTGGTGGGTCCCACCATGTATGATATTGTTTCATCTAAGGTTCAAGAGGTGGCTCCCATGGTGTAACACTTTGTTATATATGTCACTTAGTTCTCTTCTTCTGGCTGTATAATACTCCGATACCACTCCGTCACACACTGAGTTCAAAAAACAGTATACCCCGACGACAGAGGGCACAATGAAAAGATTTGAACATATTTTGTACTTTTTAAAGAAGGGTATGCAAGTAATTAAGTAAAGAAATAAGAAAAACTAATTTTTATTCCATAAATAAGAGTCCAATTGATACAACTGAAAGACAAGGGGATAAGTGAAAGAACCTAAAATAAAAATAAGAAAACAACTATCTAGATCCAGGAAGGAAAATACAATAACTAATGCGAAACTGAAGATATAAAAAATAAATCTAAAACTGGAAGGTCTGCTCTGGTTGAGATAGATCGGTAAGTGATTGAGAGACTCCTGTCATATAAAAATATCAACAGATAAATTTGACAAACCAAACTTAATAAATAAAAACTATTCTTTAGAGCATAAAAAATAAATAAAATGAGGTATACGGTACGAACAATAAGTATGGACGATTTATTATATGTATAAGAGAATTTGCAAATACTATAATAAAGCCTAAGTCTATATAACAATAAAATAAGGTTAATTACACTAGAAAGTCATGCACTAAAAATGAAATATACCACAATTATATTAACGAAATCTAAATGTTAAGACTGACAAACATACAAATACCTAGGAATCTATTAAAAATAGTTAGGTTAACACCTCTATTTAAGAAGTCTATGTTTATCCCTAAAGAGCAGTTACTTATCTCGAGACGAAAAATAAACTCTAAATTTTATATGATTCAAACAGTAATGAAATGTTGGTGTTGCACATTAGAATTCAATGTATTTTTTTTATGCAATCAAACCTTAATTTTTATTTGATGTATCCTCATAATAAGCTTGTTAAAAATAAATTTATATATACTAAATAAAAAATATTTGCCTAAAAAAATAAAAGGAAAACGGAGGCTTATAGTGCTAACTTGACCGAGGAAGGAGGTGAGGAAGGCTTATGAGTTTCAACAATGGAGAAGTATAGAAGCTTATGAGATCCCTGTATGCCACGATCGCGTCGTTGCCTTTTTAATTAGCTCTAATCTCAACTATATTGCAAGGGTGGTGCGCTCATGAAGGCGATGGTTTTGGGCGAAAGCCGGGAAGGGGTGGTTATTGGGAGAGGGTTGCGATCTCCAAAGCTTTCGTCTTCCCTAAATAACCAAATGTGGTGGTGGGAGAACCATCGAAAGCAGGAAAGGAAAGCTTAAGATCGGGGGAGAAAAGGAAAGTTGCGAACAAAGCAAGCATTGCGAGCGGGATTACGAAAAAAGAATGAAAAAGGAAAGTTTTGATCATTACTAGTAATATCCCATGCATTTGATTTGTCTATTCTTTTTAGGCCAGATTAGTGCGGGCCTCATAGCCAACTGAATCTTAACCATGAATATATTTGGGCTTCGTCAGGTTCGATGTATCATATTTAAATTTGGTCAAATGATATTTTTTATGGTACAACATTTATGAAGACATAATACAATACTCTGATATTTGAGAATCGACAAATTTATCCTTAGCTTGTCTGCTTCTTTAAAGTGGGTGACGAAAGCTCCCTTCAATCTACATCATCAGTTCTTACTAGGACCTCTCGAATTCTCAAGTTTCTATAATGTGTAGGAGCCCAATATATGCCTATTTTTATGGTTATGATGATTTAATCTTCTTGAAGATCTACTAATTCCTTATTTAACTTGGCTAGCAAATGTGTTTTTGCTATCCTCTTCAATTAATCTTTACTAGTTTGTTGCATTAATGATGGCATAGTTTTGTAAAGTCGGTATCTTTGATTAATCAAATTTTGTTGACTAAGATACACATCCACATTTAATGAAGTTTTGTTAAACAAGATATGCATTATTTGCAGTGAAGGTTAAATATAAGTAAATTGCATTGTTGGTAGCTTCGGATAGCAGGAGTAGTAGATTTTATTATTAGCTTGAATCAATTAGCTATAGCGTAGCCTGCTTTGTGAGTTACTGTTTGTAACACCTGTTGCTCACTCCTGAAGCTTCTCTTGTACCAATCCCCATTCTTTTTAAGCATGAATTTTTAGGATATTGGATATTGTCTTGCATTTCATCTTTATGGTCACTGATGTTAAGTGTCACATTTGTGTTGCTTATGCACATATCATGATTTATCAGGGAAAATATGTGACAAGTCGAAACCTTCGGGATAGACTTTATAGTGAGCTCGAGAAAAATTTGGCGATGAGAGTTGAAGATGGAGAAACAGCAGACACATTTATTGTTAGTGGCAGGGGAACATTGCATATTACCATCTTGATAGAGAGCATGTAAGATGCAAATTTGCTTTATTAAAAGAACGTTTCATTGTCTTTAAAAGGTACTAAGTATGAGCTCTACCCTTCCAGGCGAAGAGAGGGTTATGAATTTATGATTGGGCCACCCAAGGTTATAAACAAAAGAGTAGATGACAAATTGTTGGAGCCCATTGAGGTGATTTGCAATACCTCTGTTCCCATTATTTGTTGAATAAGCAATTTTTGTTTTGATAATAGCAAATTGAAAATCATTTCTGAGGAGTTCATGCTGCAAATATTTTATCCCATTGATTTTTTTCCAGATCGCTACTGTGGAGGTGTCCGAGGATCACATGGGGCCTGTTGTTGAGCTTCTGGGAAAAAGGAGAGGGCAGATGTTTGATATGCAGGGAATTGGGTTTGTACTTCTTTTTAACATACACTTGATCTTGCTAAAATTCTATCATAGGAATGGAACTATCAATGCATTTTTTTCGTAACATTTTTTTCGCAAACAGAGCGTAGTACATGCCATGCTTCAAATTAAGTCCTAAAAATTCTTAAGATTGTACGCATGCCATAGAACCTGAGGAGCCAACTTGAAGTTCATGTTTCTCTTAAAAGAAAGAATTGCTCAAATCCTTCTTTGTACATTCATAATATGGGATTATATAGGGTATTATAACGCTTTACAAATAAACCCCAAGACTTCTTCAATATTCTCTTTTTACCAATAGTACTCTAAAAAAGGTCCAATTCTCAACACTCCCCCTCAAGATGGGCAAAAGATATCCACCAAGCCAATCTCATCACATAATCTTGACAAATCTAATGAACTAAGTCCTTTAGGGAGGCAGTCAGCCGCCTGCTCTCTAGTGGCTACATGATTTAGCTCTAGAAGCCCGTCAGTCAACTTTTCCTTGATGAAGAATCTATCAATCTTCACATATTTGGTTCAATCATGTTGCACCGGGTTGTTGGCAATGATGATTGCGGGCTTATTGTTGCACCATAACTTTATTTGAATTCCTTGGTCCACCTTGAGCTCGACCAACAAGGCTCTCAGCCACATCATTTCGACAACTCTGAAGCCATGGCCTTATACTCTGCCTTGTTTTTGACCTCGCTACTACAGATTGTTTCTTGGTCTTCCAAGAGACCATGTTGCCCCTACGAACAAGCAGTATCCTGAGGTGAATCTTTTGTCATTTGCACAACTTGCCCAGTCAGCATTACAAAAGCCCCCAATGTCTATATGTACATTCTTCTTGAAGATCAACCCCTTCCTTGATACACTCTTCAGATACATCAAAATCTGATGCACTGCATCCATATGACCACCCTTCCTTGAATCATGCGTGTCGTGGCCCAACACGCTTACTGCAAAAGAGATGTCGAGTTGAGTTTGACACAGATAGATTAGATGACCCTCCAATCTCTAGTACCTCTTACGATCAACCAATTTTTCTGTCTTCGGACTCAGCTTGGCCTTTTGGTCAATTGGAGAGACTGTAGGTTTGCACCCGAGCATCTTTGTTTTTGTGAGGAGAACTAGTACATATTTTCTTTAGGATAAGACCATCCCTCTGGCCCATGAACTACTTCAATTCCAAGAAAGTTTTTGAGCTGTCTAAGATCCTTCACCTCAAATTCATTGTCAAATTTTACCTTTAATTGTACAATCTTTGTATTATCATCATTGGTGACATTGATGTCAGTAACATGCACAACAGGTATAGTGGTGTCCTTCATGTTATCGAAAAAACATCATATGGTCTGCATTGATCTGTTGATATCCCATGTCTACCACAGCCTTTCTAAATTTATCATACCAGGCTCGAGGAGACACTTCTTGAGCCCACACGCTTTGACCACTGTCTGGACTGTTCCAAATTTTGGTAGTATTTTCATATTTACCTCCTCCAGTAACTCAAACTGAAGAAGCACTTTCTTCACATTGAGTTGGTGTAACTTTCACCCACCATCCATTGCAAGAGAAACCAGTGCCCTCACTCTGCTCATCTTTGCTACTGGTGCAAAGGTTTCATCATAGTGTACCCTTTCATCACCAACCGTGTTTTGTACCACTCAACCTTTTCTTGTTGAGTTTGCTTCACTGTAAAGATTCACTTGCACTCAATTTCCTTCTTCCCCGCTTGTACTAACATCCATTCATATTCGATTTTTATCGAGAGCCCTAAGCTATTCATGCCTAGCCGCTTTCTACTTGGAATCCTCCTTAACGACCTGCCAACAATTGGGTATAACGACAGTCTCTAAAAGTGCAATGAATGCTCTATGTAAGGGTGATATGCTATAATATAAAACAAAGTTAGTAATATCATGCTCCCACTTGAAAACGATTGGGATGTTGTCCCACATTATTTTGATAAGTTCTTAAAATTAGGGGGTTAGGAGAAGAAATAGGAGGAATCATATCACCTGGAAATTCTGAGTCGAGGGTAGATGATGTAGGTGTCTCAATAGTTGGGGAAGGACGAGACAAGGGACTAGCAGACAAAAGTGACACTGTAGGTGTCGTTACCATATTTTGCTTTCTTTTTTGTGTATACACCCTTAACTCACCTTCACCTAGAATCCCACCACCTTTGTGTTCACTCTTATTTTCTGGTTTCTCAACTGATTAATCCTATATCACAGTACAAGGCATTGCTCTCACGTGTACCACTCTCTCACCATTGCTTCTCGCCTTGTCTTGTCTCGTATCTCCTTATGAGTCACAGAATGGTGAGGTCACCTCCTGGATGTAGTACGGTTCAAATTTTTTAAATGACATCCATGCTCCCAAATAGTATCTTTATCAGGTTACAACAAACATCCCCCTTCATGGGTAGCAGAATAACCTACGAACTCATTTTTCACATCTTTGAGAACCAACTTTCCTACTGACTTTCTATTATCCTTAATAAAACATACAAACCCAAACACATCAATGAGAGGATCCCGCTATTACCTTCTGTTAACATCTGGTAAGGAGATTTCAATCCAACACCTTCGGTGGCATCCCATTGATCAATTGAGGAGCTGCAAAATTGCTTGCCCCATAACTGCTTTGGGACATTTATTGTGATAATCATGCTTTAGGCAACCTTTAGAGGTGTCGATTCTTTATCTCTACTACATTTTGTACCGGTGCGTATGGACATGTGGTTTGATGTTGTATCTCTTGGGCTTACAAGTATTCTTCAAATGCTTTGTTGGTATACTGTCCAATTATCCGACATTAATATTTTCACTACTGCATTGTATTTAGTTTGAATAGTCTTGTGGAAGTCTTTAAAGTAAGCAAATTTATCACCCTTATTTTTCATTATATATAACCAAATAATATGAGAAAAATAATCAATAAAGGTTACAAAATATCGATAACCATTCATAAAACTTGTAGAACAAGGTCCTCAAACATCATAAAAAATTAGTGCAAAACACCAGAACTCATATTCCCTGAACTGATATAAGAGCTCATAATAAACTTACCAAACTCAAAAGCATCACGAATAGTTTTTGTGTATTTTTCTTTTCATACAAAGTAAGATACAACCAACTCAATAAATTAAAATAATAGTGTTTCATGCGTCTTTGATGTAACAACAACATATCCTCCACACTCCCTCCCAGATTTTCCTAGTCCATCACTCTACCATGGATGTCAATGCCGAGTCTATTCTCTTCCGGTCTAAGTATTAGAGTCTACTATTTTACATTCCAGTCCCAAGTGTCTGACCCATCCATTTCTCTTGAAAGATCACCATAGGAATATCAAAAGAAACAACACATTTTAGTTGGAAAATAACGATACTAATTAATAAAGGATTCACTGGAAAATGAGCATGCAAAATATTAAACAAGTCATATAATTGGTACCCCTCACTGTACTCTTACCAACTACAAGCTATGTTATATTGTTAGTATCCTCGATGCTCTTTGGCATTGTTAGGGGAGTATAGGAAGAAAACTCTCAAGCAGTACCTATCACATGTCAAAATGCACCAGAATCTTTTTGTTTTCTCTTCAACAACACTACCACTCATGATCCTCATTGCTAAAAGCCACACCTATTTATCCTGCCGAGTAGACCCCTTTTTCCCCTTTTTGACTACCACGATCACGACAGTGACCTCCACCCTGTCCACGTTCCTCTCTCTCTCTTTCCTAAGGTGGCCTAGGACTGGTCTTCCTCAGATACCCGACTTCACCACAATTGTACTTGTGAGTCTCCCTTGGGGCACCTATCTTACCTGTGAGCTCGAGGCAGCAACGTTGATCGCTCACTTGGAAGTTCACTCGGTTCAGAGTGTAGTTTCTTGCGACCCTCATCTTGTATCATTGCATCAATAACCTCATCTATTGAAGGGATAGTCGCTTGAGCTTGGAGGACTAATCTCATCTGATCAAAGACCAGGTTCAGATAGGTCAGAAACTACGTAGTCTTCGTTTGTGTAAAGACCCCCCTTCTTGCACTCTAGATCACCATAGCTCATATCGATGAGAAGTGATTAAAATCCACGAGCAGTCTCTCCAAATCTATTTTGTATTCCCAAATAAATCGATCACCCTATACCACTGCCTCTGTCTCACCCCGAATTTGGAACATCATGTGGTTCTCTGCTCAGCATAAATCTTCTTCAGCTTTGTCCAGATGTCCCTCACTTTTCGAATTCCAGCTATTGATGAGGCAATCAATGTAATCATGGAACCTACAAGTGGAGAAGCTAGGTGTAAAGATGTGTGGTTCTCTACTCATCCCACACAGCGTTGTCACCCTCTTGCTCATTCTTGACTCCCGTCAGATATTCCTCGTCTCTTTCTTATTAGAATAACCTCAATTCGACGCGATCGACTTAGATACGTGGCCATTCCATCAAGCTTCAGATCTAAAGGAGGGAGACCTAGCTTCACCTGTGTCGGAGCATGTGCTGAGATAATTGTTCCCATCGAGTTGCTAGCTCCATGTATGAGTCCGATCAAGGCCTTCAAAATCTTATGATCTATCTTCCTCAGATGTTCCAATATTTTACTTCACCATCTGCTCCTGAAATACTCAATCACAAGGATCCAAGTCTAGATCACATGCGACTTCCTCTTCTTGACTCGATTTATCTACTTCACTGTCAAGTTTGAGATCCTCATCAACCGTTTTTTCTCTCCTTCTCCAAATTCGGTATGCAGATGTCACACATCTGCCCTTGTCTATTCCTCTCTATTGCCTCTCCCTGTTCTTGCTCAATGTCGCCCCATTCCTTCCACTCACAACAAAACGCATAAGCCTTCTCCTGCCCGAATCTCTCACGATACAGCCCGGAAAGTAGCTCTGGTATCACAGCGTACAGAGAAACCCTGTGTTAGGTGTTCAGGTTCCTCACCTTCTTGAACCTGCGAGATAGTCGCAACATGAGGCGCGAAGGCGTAGATGTGAGGCGGCTAGGTTCNGCATCTCCCCTTGTCTAATCCTCTCTATTGTCTCTCCCTGTTCTTGCGCAATGTCGCTTCATTCCTTCCACTCACAACAAACCACATAAGCCTTCTTCTGCCCGAATCTCTCACGATACAGCCGGGAAAGTAGCTCTGGTATCACATCGTACAGAGAAACCCTGTGTTAGGTGGCCAGGTTCCCTCACCTTCTTGAACCTGCGAGATAGTCGCAACATGAGGCGCGAAGGCGTAGATGTGAGGCGGCTAGGTTCTCGCATCTTTGTGACCGAACCCTGCGAGACAGTCGCAATTAGAGCTTATTGTGAAGGCGACGACTTGACCGAACCTGCGATACAGAAGTGATCAGAGCTTTTGAAGGCGAATGCGTGAGGCGCTTAGGTTAGGCTCTATTATCAAAAAGAACGAATTGCTCAAAACATTCACTGTACATTCATAACATGAGCTTAAACAGGGTATTATAATGTTTTACAAATAAACTCTTCAACTTCTTCAATATTCTCTTTTTACCAATAGGACTCTACATAAGGTCCAATTTTCAACACTTTCCATATCCTTAAGCTTCTAATTAACATTGGTAACATGACTGCATCCATTTTGATTGTTGTTCCCTTCTCAAGGAATTTTATGTCTTGTATTCTTGTGCTGATTTCCATGTAGTTTGGAGGGAACATCGATATTAAAGTACAAGATNGTGACCGAACCTGCGATACAGACGTGATCAGAGCTTGTGAAGGCATTCGTGAGGCGCTTAGGCTAGGCTCTATTTATCAAAAAGAGCGAATTGCTCAAAACATTCACTGTACATTCATAACATGAGCTTAATTAGGGTATTATAATGTTTTACAAATAAACCCTTCAACTTCTTCAATATTCTCTTTTTACCAATAGGACCCTATGTAGGTCCAATTTTCAACACTTTCCGTATCCTTAAGCTTTTAATTAACGTTGGTAACATGCCTGCATCCATTTTGATTGTTGTTCCCTTCTTCTCAAGAAATTTTATGCCTTGTATTCTTGTGCTGATTTCCATGTAGTTTGGAGGGAACATCGATATTAAAGTACAAGATCCCTACACGCGGTCTTCTTGGGCTGCGAAATGCAATCCTAACAGCTTCGCGGGGTACAGCAATTCTGAACACAGTTTTTGATAGCTATGGACCATGGGCTGGGGATATTAGCACAAGGGACCAAGGATCCTTGGTAAGAGCTGGGTTCCATTTTTTTTTGGTAATGTTTACGAGCTAAGACCTTGTGTGTATCAAGTTATTGTTTGTCTGAGAAAGTAGGAACTACAATACAGGTTGCATTTGAGGAAGGAACTACTACTTCTTACGCCTTATGTAGTGCTCAGGAAAGAGGCCAGATGTTTGTGAGCCCTGGAGTGGAAGTTTATAAAGGTCAAATTGTTGGCATCCATCAACGTCCTGGTGATTTATCTCTTAATGTTTGCAAGAAGAAGGCTGCAACTAATGTAAGATCCAACAAGGAACAAACAGGTGAAAATCTATACATATTCATTGCAAGCTGACAATGAGTTTATCTCTCTTGTTTCGATATCTTGGGTGCTCATGCCTTGCTTTCTTTCAATAATTATTTGTCTAATGTATTATTTGGGCTCAATAGAGATGGTTNGACAGGTGAAAATCTATAACTATTCATTGCAAGCTGACAATGAGTTTATCTCTCTTGTTTAGATATATTGGGTGCTCGTGCCTTGCTTTCTTCAATAATTATTTGTCTAATGTATTATTTGGGCTCAAAGGGATGGTTGATCTTTTCCATTCTTCTCATTTCTTTGAAAGTACAAACAACATAAACTCGGAAGAATTGTTTTGNAGATGGTTGATTTTTTCCATTCTTCTCATTTCTTTGAAAGTACCAACAACATAAACTCGGAAGAATTGTTTTGGTGTCTAGCACCAGTCCAGAAATGCAGGGAAGCAAGTGGTTTTTGCTATTGATTAGTACCTTTGCCCTTTTTAGGGGCATTTTAATACATACCAGTTTATTCCTATGTATTTACAAATCTTACACCGAAAATTTGATTTTTACATTTGCACCACCCAGATCTTTCATCTCACAAAAAACACCACTGTTTTAACTTTTAAAATGTTAAATACGCCTTTTAATGCATGTAAGGTGGCATATATATATATATATATGTGTGTGTGTGTGTGTGTGTGTAAAAATTGAAGTTTAGTTGTTAGATATGTAAATATATAAGAATTGAGTGATATTTGTGTAAATCATCCTTTTTATATATTTGTTTCCAGAGGGGATGGACAGAGCACCAAACCTCACCGCTTAGACTAGTTAATGCAATGTATTTCCTACTTTTGGAATATGGCTGCTAATGTAGATTTCGACATCATCTAAATCTTGCGCATCATTTTCGATTTCAACCAATTTCTTAAAAATACTTGCTAGAGCCATAAACTAATTCTAGATTACATAAACTGACGCATTCTTTATTTGTTTTATAATGCAGTGGTTCTTGATTCGCCATTATTTTACAGTTTGGATGACTGTATCGAATACATTCAAGAAGACGAACTGGTAGAAGTTACACCTAAAAGCATACGCATGTGCAAAAACCCCAAGTTCGCAAAGAAGAGGTAAAGTTTTTTTAGCTACTGTGATCACTGCAGCAAA
>JXCR01145840.1:1041615-1057127 GCA_002079205.1 Phalaenopsis hybrid cultivar
TGTATAGCATTCCATCTAACATTTACTGGCCATCTGAGCGTTCGGGGTCTAGCCTCAGGAACTGCTGGCACGACCAATGATGTGTGCTCATAAAACCAGAGCTGTATTAAGCAAGTTAAATTAAATAATTGGTATCAAAATCAACAATAATGAAAAGAGCTTTCAATAATAATGTCGGGACAAACCGTTAAGAGGAAGACAAAGCCAGTAATACATTCAAGTGGCTGATCCGTCCTAAGCTTCACAGCACATAGGTTCAATTGATCAATCAGAAAGCCACACACTGTCGCGGGCCAATTATACGAGCTGAATGCTTCAACGTCCTCGCAAATAGAAGTNAAATAATGCATGCTTTCAATCATTTTGCATTGTCTATAATGCAGGGTTGTATGCCCCACTCATATATTCTCATCCTCCTCTTTTTATGGACCCTAGTTGACGAGTCTAGTAGTCTTAATAATGTCTAAATCAAAAGTAAATGAATTTGCAAGTCCAAATCATATATTTTGTTCCTCGTCTTTTTTAGGATTAGAGTCAACATGACTAACATTCTAAAGATTTTAAACTAATGAATGTCAAACATAAATATTCCAAATATCTAAATTCTCTGATGATGGCAGAGTTGATAAAAAAAAAATTCAACGGGAAGGGAAATTTTTTTTATAAATCAGGTTTTCAACATAATAAATCCAATTCATCAAGTTAAAATTAATCACTGAAAAGATTTCAAGTAAATCCCATCCACAATCCGTAATAATTTCTAGAGGGTGACAAACTGTTGATTGATTTCAGCTCTTAAAAGGGCGAATGTCAGATTGAATGTATCACTGTATTCACAGTCAAAAATCTCGTTCCAGTAAAGACATGACCCGAGTCCTCTATCTATATGGTTTGACCTAAAGACTCGATAAAAAATAACAATTATGATCATAGCCCTCTGATTGCATGATTATCGTAAAATGACACAATTATATTATGTCACAGTCATAGCTCATATGCTTTCCAGTGACTTTCTTACTTTTGAGTTGTGAACCATAAATGTATATTTGATTATCATAAAGTTTTTTGTTTGCTAAAATCTACTTAAATATGCTCACTTAGATAAATTTTAACCACATATTTATAAGGTTTTCTTGGACTGCACAACACATGATTACTGACAAGAATCCTTAAGTCACGTTGGTTCGACTACCTCCTCCGGCTAAGTAGAACAAGGATCACGATGACCCTGAACGATGAAATCATAAGATCTTGATATGATTATTTATCATTTTTCTCATCATCTGCTTTGAGCTCAAAGTGATAAAGTTTATAATTTAAAACTCTAAGTCGATTGCTACTATACCTTGAATCTTTAATGTTTAATAACTAGCTTTACTCAAAAGTGCTCTCCCCTTATTGGAGGGGTAAGTAATCACAGGGGCTTCTGTCTATGAAAAACCTCAAACCCCACATGAAAAAGACTAAAAAAATGGGGTGAAATTTTTGAATAGTATTTTCTCTGCATTTCAATCTGTCTTACAAATAATGTCATAGAATATCAAACAAAAAGCTCTCTCAATAATGACAAAGAGTCCAGGAAGCAAACTTTTTGGAGCACACAAGAATTATTTAAAGCGAAGTGGTTAAGGGTGGTGAGAATGAGAAAGAGGAAGTAGATGGGCAAGCTTTGATCTTATTTTCACATCGAATTACGTAGGACAGCTCAGTCAACTAAATCAAAAGAAAAGTCCGCGTGTGAAATTATTTCATAGTTTCATTTTCTTATATCGTACTACCCAAATTTAAAAAAACAGATAGTGACCATTGAATTTTATTTTCCTTTCCAAAAGTCTGCAGGTGAACACAGCGATGATGCACGACTAAGGGAAGAATAAAGTAGCCAATTTAGAGGGCACTTGGTTAAGTACGTTAGAAGTGTATTATTTTAGCTATTTATTTGATTCGGTGGTAAATAAATATCGTTTTTGGCACCCAGCATTCGAATGAATTTATTGGAGTACACGAGTCGAACACGAGCGAGCCCAGTTTCAGCCCGTGTTCTGCTCTTTTATATTTTGAGCTCAAAAAGTTTGTTCATACTTGACTTGTTTGCTTAGCGAGCCGAACAAGAACTGTTCATGACCAAATAGTCGTTTTGACAACCTTAATCACATAGCCATAAGATGTTAAGGGTTGTGGCATGATTTAAAAATTATTGTTTATATTAAAACATCATTTGAATCTAATTTAATAACTTTAATTCTATTTTCCTAANGGGTGGTAAATAAATATCGTTTTTGGCACCCAGCATTCGAATGAATTTATTGGAATCAGGGGATTAGGGGTGTACATGAGTCGAACAAGTGGGAGCCCGGTCTCAGCCCGTGTTCGGCTCGTTTATTTTTTGAGCTCAAAAAGTTTGTTCGTGTTCGGCTTATTGGCTTAACGAGCCAAACACGAGATGTTAATGAACAAATAGTCGTTTTGACAACCTCAATCACATAGCCATAAGATGTTAAGGGCTGTGGCAAGATTTAAAAATTATTATTTATATTAAAACATCATTTGAATCTAATTTAATAACTTTAATTCTATTTTCCTAATTAATAGTTTTAATGGATTATAAATCTTTGTTTGTAGTCAATTATTTTTTTTTAAAAATACTACTAATCAATATGTATATATATTGATTACTAGTATCGAGTCAAAATGATCTGAACAAGAATGAACAAATTTTTATTTTTGTTCTGCACGTTAACTTAGCAAATAAGTTGAACACAAACTTCTTAACTAGCAGAAAAGAGCTTCATAATAAGTCGAACATGAATTATTCACGAACAACGAACACAACAGACTTCTAAATTTTACATGCACACACACGATGAAACCCACAACGAACCATCCCGCACGGTGCCGTGCTGCGACCCTCCCATCGTCCTCCACGCGATTGACGCGACTTTCGATTCACCGATGTGACGTTCGTCCTACAGTGCCAAACGCCTCACAGTGCCAGTTGTGATCTCGCTGGGCTATTCTAGTACGGATGATCCCAAGCCGCATCATCCAGCGATGTTTAATTAAGACTAAAACATTTTCTCCTACAATTAATATACCCCCATATTTATATTTACATAATAATTAATAAAAATCAAATCTCGAATATTTCATGAATACTTTCAGTATTGATAACATAAATAATAATCCTCATACATACCACTCAATTTTTTTTGATTTGACATATCTAACTCCTAATCATTTTATGCATGCATAACTATTCAAATCTATAAATTCACATAAAAAATATTTCATTGTTTATTTTTTAAAGGAAAAAAAACATTTTTATATATAATTTTATAAAATAATATAATTTTATAAAAACTTCTTGGAGTATGTTATCATAATTTGATATTTTTTAAAAAATTTAAGATTTGAAAAAATAAGTAAACTTATTTTTAAAAATATTTTAAATAATTTTTAAATGTTGTCACTCCTTTTTACAAAAATAAATAAACAAATTAATAAATCACCATTAAACATATTTTAAAAAAATAATTGAAAAAAATAAAATAATAACAAAATAAAGAAAAAAATAATAGCAATGAATTCAAAGAACGCTATTTGTTTTTTAACTTTTTTTTTTTTTTTGCAATGAATTACATGGAAATTATAATCAAGGTGTATTAAGTTATTTTTACAAATAATTAATTATGATCATATTCATTACATGCTTGAAAATTTGAGTGTGTTGTAATTTTATATCCTAATTTTGCTTGAATGTCTCACACATTGGCATTTAAATTTAAAATGTACAAAAAAGACAACAAAATTTTTATGTAGAAAATTTTGAAAGCAAAAAACTTTCACAAAATTTGTCCTAACTGAGATCATCCATTATGTCCATGAAACTAGAGGAGTTTGTTCTTCCCCAAAAATTCATAAGTTGAGATTACAAAATTTAGTACATTTATTGATTACTTATACCTATAATAAGAATTAGGAAAAAGTTTATGAATGATGATAATTATTAAATGATGTTAGTTAGTTGACCAATGGTTGATTATGAAAATTGGGTGATGAAGATCTAATTATGATGATTGCAGTTAGATAGTTATGATTGGGTGAGGATAATTGGATTATAGCAATCGGGCAATGACGATCAGACAGTGATGATTAAATGTTAGTGCATACTGATTAGAGAGTTTCATATATTAAATATTCATTAATTTAACTTATTTTTAAATTAAAATGAATAAATCATATAATATTATTTATGAAATTTGCATATGTTCATGAACAGGGAAAAAATCATGATGCAAATGTAACAAAGATGAATAAGAAGTGTAAGGATGTGATGTCACAATAAAAGAATGAGCAAAATTTTGAGTTTATCAATTAGCACCAATGCACTATACTTGCATCTCTAAAGTGGTACCATCCGCCCGGGGTTCCATGTTGTTCTTCTCAACATAAAGATTTTGAGCACCATGCTGATTCGAAGACTCAAGGTGTTAGAAAAATCAAGCGCGTCACCGAAGGTAGTAAACCATGTCGAAAGATAGAAATATAACTTTATGATGGGTTTAATTATTTGAACAAAGAAAATGTCGGTTATCAGCATTGGTCTGCGAATAAATATGATAGGTCACTTCCTCTATCTAATCTAAAGACTAAATAAGATTTAGATTAATTATGGGTCCTTTCTCCTTCCTATAGGGCAAGTCCTTATAGTTAATTACATCTTAAGCAACTGAAGCTATTTAAGAAAACTCTCGATTATGACTGTGGCTTTATCCTCAAAAAGTTGAATCTTGTTGTTTTTAAAAAAAGATTTTAATGTTTTTTTTAGGTATTTTATTAGAAATTTAGGAATGCACATCATACAGTCATGAGGAATCTAATATAAGAGGAGGACTTACATTGTAACTGAACAAACAACCTCAGAGTCGCAGGGTGAAGTTTCCAGAAAGAAGTGAAACTTCAGAACCCTATTATAAAAGGAGGGAAAACATGCAATGCAATAAACTCAAATCCTTACCTGGAAAGGGTTGCCATCTAAACTACCTAATCACATTCAAAAACATGCATGATCAGTCTCAATGATGCAAGATAAGGCTGGTCATTATTTATTTGTAGGCTTTACGACTTGATTATAAATTAAGCTTCTTAGTTATGTATGGTATGCATAATTTTTGAAGACTAATGCAAACATATTTTAGGATTTAAAATTTAAATATTTTATACCTCTACACTCAAATGTTTAGTTTTAATTGGTGTTGGGTTTAGGAATATGCAAGTCTTTGATGATGAATGTATATAATATTTGTTTCAAAAGACCAATAGGTACACATAGGCATAACTCGCTCTATAAGGTAGTGGCTCTCATGAGCGAAACCACCCCTTTCCATGCAATGAGTGAGGGCCTGAAGACAAGGAATTAGAGTAACATATTATGCATATGTCTACAGATCATGTTATCATTCATATTATTAAGTCAAAAAGGAGTTACCACTCAAATTTATTTGATGTCAATCGAGGTTGTTTAGATGTATGATGTTTCTACAGTTGTGCATGTAGTGATTTATGTAATTTTGTTTTAGTTGTGAGTTTCATTTTGAAAAGTTAGATTGAAATTGTTCAAGTTTGGGTAGAAGGTTTAGTCCTTAAGTGAGCATACTAGTAATCCAGGCAAACGACAGAAATTTAAATATCGGCCTACAACTTGGGTGGACCTATCAAGTAAATATAGAGAAATTGTCGGTATGGGTACTGACCGACCTTTTTCTTTTTGTAAATCGACAATTACAAGAATTTGATGACGCTACTAGAAGATTTAAATTTCACCAACGATGTCAAATATCTTGACTGCGACTTTATATATATGTGTTTGATTTAATAAAGATGTATATGTATAATATTCATATATGTTTAAAGTCGAATTTGTCAACGGAAGTATACGTATCACTCAAGTAATATAGGGCTCTAATGGAGTCCTAGTTATCGATCCCACAGGGAGAAATAGNACAAATAATTAATTATGATCATATTCATTACATGCTTGAAAATTTGAGTGAGTTGTGATTTTATATCCTAATTTTTGCTTGAATGTCTCACACATTGGCATTTAAATTTAAAATGTACAAAATGACAACAAATTTTTTATGTAGAAAATTTTGAAAGGAAAAAACTTTCACAAAGTTTGTCCTAACTGAGATCATCAATTATGTCCATGAAACTAGAGGAGTTTGTTCTTCCCCAAAACTTCATAAGTTGGGATTACAAAATTTAGTAGATTTATTGATCACTTATACCTAGAATAAGAATTAGGAAAAAGTTTATGAATGATGATAGATATTAAATGATGTTAATTAGTTGACCAATGCTTGATTATGACAATTGGGTGATGAAGATCTGATTATGATGATTGCAGTTAGACAGTTATGATTGGGTGACGTTAATTGGATTATAGCAATTGGGCAATGACAATCATACAGTGATTATTAAATGATAGTGCATACTGATTAGAGAGTTTTATATATAAAATATTCATTAATTTAACTTATTTTCAAATTAAAATGAATAAATCATATAATATTATTTATGAAATTTGCATATGTTCATTTATAGGGAAAAAATCATGATGCAAATGTAACATAGATGAATAAGAAGTGTAAGGATGTGATGACACAATAAAAGAATGAGCAAAATTTTGAATTTATCAATTAGCACCAATGCACTATACTTGCATCTCTAAAGTGGCACTATCCGCCTGGGGTTCCATGTTGTTCTTCTCAACATAAAGCTTTTGAGCACCATGTTGATTCAAAGATTCAGGGTGTTAGAAAAATCAAGCGCGTCCCTGAAGGTAGTAAATCATGTCAAAAGATAGAAATACAACTTTATGATGGGTTTAATTATTTGAACAAAGAAAATGTCGGTTATCAACATTGGTCTGTGAATAAATCTTATAGGTCACTTCCTCTATCGAATCTAAAGACTAAATAAGATTTAGATTAATTATGGGTTCTTTCTCCTTCCTATAGGGCAAGTCCTTATAGTTAATTACATCTTAAGCAAATGAAACTACTTAAGAAAACTTTCGATTAAGGCAGTGGCTTTATCGTCAAAAAGTTGAATCTTGTTGTTTTTAAAGAAATACTTTAATGTTTTGTTCAGGTATTTTATTATAAAGTTAGGAATGCACATCATACAGTCATGAGGAATCTAATCTAAGAGGAGGAATTACATTGTAACTGAACGAACAACCTCAGAGTCGCAGGGTGAAGTTTCCAGAAAGAAGTGAAACTTCAGAACCCTATTATAAAAGGAGGGAAAACATGCAATGCAATAAACTCAAATCCTTACCTGGAAAGGGTTGCCATCTAAACTACCTAATCACATTCAAAAACATGCATGATCAGTCTCAATGATGCAAGATAAGGCTGGTCATTATTTATTTGTAGGCTTTACGACTTGATTATAAATTAAGCTTCTTAGTTATGTATGGTATGCATAATTTTTGAAGACTAATGCAAACATATTTTAGGATTTAAAATTTAAATATTTTATACCTCACAACACTCAAATGTTTAGTTTTAATTGGTGTTGGGTGCATCGAAGTAGGTTGTGTTTAGGAATATGCAAGTCTTTGATGATGAATGTATATAATATTTGTTTCAAAAGACCAATAGGTACACATAAGCATAACTCACTCTATAAGGTAGTGGCTCTCATGGGCCAAACCACCCCTTTCCATGCAATGAGTGAGGACCTGAAGACAAGGAATCAGAGTAACATATTATGCAAATGTCTACAGATCATGTTATCATTCATATTCTTAAGTCGAAAAGGAGTTACCACTCAAATTTATTTGATGTCAATCGAGGTTGTTTAGATGTATGATGTTTCTACAGTTGTGCATGTAGTGATTTATGTAATTTTGTTTTAGTTGTGAGTTTCATTTTGAAAAGTTAGATTGAAATTGTTCAAGTTTGGGTAGAAGGTTTAGTCCTTAAGTGAGCATACTAGTAATCCAGGCAAACGACATAAATTTAAATATTGGCCTACAATTTGAGTGGACCTATCAAGTAAATATAGAGAAATTGTCGGTATGGGTACCAATCCTAACATTTGTAAGACTTGTTAATTAATAACATCTGCACTACTGTTGATGGTTTAGTTGATGTTCATTATTCGCTTCGTGTTTAATTTTCTTTTGGGTAGTTCAGATATTTATAGTCAAGTGACCATAACACTGCCTAACTCTACAAAAGAAAATAGGATTTAAAGGAAAAATCCTAGGTTAATACAGAAAAAATATTTTTTTCAAGCAATCTTGCAAAACAGAGTTATCACCCTAATAGCATGTAAAGAAAATATACAGTGACATTTTGTAGGTTATCCCGAGCAGTCCTGCAAAATAAAGTTAGTATGCTTCATTTTAATGTAAGAGAGGTATTATTGTTCAGTTGGATTATTATCATTTTTTTAGGACAACCAGGTCAAGATGCCCATGGCTTTTCTTCGTCACTAGGTTGTCGGGTTCCCTGGTCAACATTGCTTGGAGAGGTGGACAAGCCTACTCTGACTGGAAGATTATTGTCAACAAAAATGGGTTATGACCTCCAAGGGATCTTCGTAGAACCAGATAACAGGTTAAAGTTGCGTTTGATGATCTTTGTTAGTAGGGTTAAATTTTTAGTGTCTTTTTTAGATTTTAAGAGGTTGAAAATTTTAGGTTGCTTAAGACTTCTTAGTTGATTATATTTTATAATTTTGTTTTTATTTTTAGTTTTACAATGCCCTAGTCAAGATCCCATGGTTTTGCCCTCCCGAGGTCATTGGGTTTGTGGTCTGATTAGTCACAAGCGACCGGAATGTACCTCATTAGCAGCCATGAGTTACCTCCTATGAAGTTCCTTCTCAAACCAGGTTGCATTTTATGGTTGAAGCTTAAGTTTTAATAACACTTAAGATGTATTTTATGTTATGATTTTTATACTTATTTTGCATTTCAGCCCGTGTCATCCTCGGTGTGTGTTATAAGTGTGCTTTTATTCCCTTATGAGAGGTCAAACACTCCTTAACTTATGTTAATTGAGTTTGAGTTAAGTTAGGACTGGTTGACCTAGGTATGATTAAGGTTGATTTGGGCTAACCCAAGTTATGTTAGGTTGACCCAGTTTTGGTTTAAGCTAGTTGGGTTAACCCGAGTTAGGCTGGGTTGATCCAAGTTCGATTTATGTTAGTTTAGATTAACACGAGTTAGGTCGAGTTGACTTAAGATTGATGTAAGTTTTTTTTGGGTTAACTCGAGCTAGGTCGGTTTGACCCAAGTTAGGTTTAATTTGATTTTGTGTTAACCCAAATTAATTCAAATTGACCTAGGTTTGGTTTAAGTTGGTTTAGGTTAGCCCGAGTTAGGTTGCGTTGACATAGGATTAGCTTATGTTGGTTTTGGCTTACCCGAGTTAGTCCATATGTTTGGTTCAATTTGGCTTGGATTAACCCACGTTAGGTCACTAGATCTATGATTGGTTTAAGTAAAACTTTATTCTTAAGTCTAGGTTGAATTTTGAATTGAGTTAAGTTCAAGGTTTATAATTTGGATTAGGTTGGTTTAGGCCTAATTTTGCTCAGACCTAAATTGAATTTAGGTTTTGGTTAAGCTAGGTATAATTAAGTATTAATTGAGTTAGTTCCAAATTAGGTTAGACCTAAGATAACTTTAAAACTTGAGTTAAGTTGAGTCAGGTCTAAGGTTGGATTAGACCTATGTTAAATGTTAAGTCAAAAGTTTGAAACATAAGTTAAGTTAGATTAGGTCTAGTCTAAGCTAGGTTAGACTTAGATTGTCTTAAGTTTAGAATTTGGTTACATCAAGTCTAAGTTAGGTAGACTTGAGTGAGTTTGAGTTTAATTGAGTTAGGTCTAAGTTGAGTTAGAACTAAGTTATGTTCAGAGTTTGAGTTGAGTTGGGCTAGGACTTGGTTGGGTTAGACCTAGGTTGAATTCAAAGCTGAGTTTAGATTTATGTTGAGTTAAAATTGAGAGTGGACCGAGTTAGTCTATGTTAGGCTAGAACCAAGTTGAATTTAAAATTGAAGCATGAATTAGGTCTAGATTGAGGCTAGACCAAAGTTAAGCTTGAAGTCACTTAGGTTGAGTCAGGTCTAAGTTGGGTTAGACCTAAAAGTGAATTAATTTAGGTTTAGATTGGATTAGACCACAATTAGGTTTAGGGCTTTAGTTGAGTGAGGTAATCTCACAACTAAAAAGGTGATTATGAATTTAACCCTTCCTAATTATCTTAGTGTTTACATTAGGATGTAATCCTAAGATTATTTAAATTAAAATTTATGTATAATTTAAGTTTAGGAGATGATTCGGGCTAAAATACAAAATTTGCAATTTTACAGATTTATCCCTGATGCTCTAATTTTAACTTTGAGTTTTTAGAGATGGAAATTCTCATTTTAGTGACTAGGGTTGCTGCCCTAGTTTTCCTTTTTAATTTCTATCTTAGTTTATATTTTTGTGATTTTAATTTTAGTTTTTATACTTATTTTTCAAAATGATCACAATTTTGATTGAAAATTGAACCTATTGATGTTGGGGAGATCCACTATGGAAAAATCAGAGAATATTCTTGATTACCGAGGGAATAATCCCTGAAAATTTCATTTTTTTATTAATCATATTTAATTCTTAATAATTAAAATACATTCTAAGGAATTTAATTAATTAAAATATAAATATATGTTTATTTTTTATTTTATTTTTTTCTCTTTTGTTTGCTGAGTTTAGGGGTATTTTATTTTATTTTTGTGTTTTTTCTTCGCAAAATTATGAATTTTTAAAGTTTATAAGCGTTTTCTGGATTTGAATAATCCAAAAGTTTTAAAAATTTCACTTAAGCAACTTGACGCTAATTTGATCCTCGGATGCTTCGAAACTCAATGCGGCGCTCTGCAATTTGTCGTGCTTTCCACGTGTGCCAACTCGTTGTCATCAATCTGCTGCGTTGATTTGGTCCTGTGGTCCGCCTGATCCAATCCCTACTATTCGTTTTGAAGATACAAAAATGGATGACATCCAATCATCATCACCATGGGACAGAACCGAGAGTCGTCCGCAGTCAAACCATAATATCTTGCCCCACACTCAACCAAATCACATGAAATTTGATCCTATAGCTTTTTTTAGGCGAGAAGAACCTATCTATATGGATAAGTGGGTATGCATTGTAGTTTTTCTTCACTGAAAACTGATACGCCTAAAAGATATTCAATTTTTCATATGCTTTTAATGCTTATATTTGGTGATTTTCAATGATATTGCACTTTAAAGGAATTTATTTTATATATTTTTAGTTTTAGAGACAAGAAATGGAGTTTTGGAGAAAAAGAAGCAAAAATAGTGCAATTTGGAACAAAAACGAGCAAGAAATAAAATTTTGTCCTGACACATTTTGATATGTCTTTCTATGTTTAATTTCTTTTACATTTTTCACATATTTTTGAATGAAATTAGACTTTAAAGGAATGTTGTTTTTATGCTTATTATATATGTATATCTGTTAGGAATGCAACACAACTGAAACAGGGCGAAACAAAGTCAAACGAAGCAAAATGGTGGAGCTGCGCAAGATGGGCGCCGACAGTGCTAGAACCTGCGCCGATAGTACCAAAGTGCAGAAAACGACGCCAAAATGGCACCGACAGTGCCCGAGATGTTTTGGACGTGATCCTGGGGAAGTTTCTAGAAAATTCAATGTATTTGGATGCTTTTTGGAAGGTTGCTTGAGGCATCTCTTGGGAAATTCATCCCTACACTTTAATAGGGTGCTTTTATGTCAGATAAAGTGGTGTGTGTGAGTGGAAAAATGTAGATAATGTTTAGAGATGTTAGAATAGGAGTAGAAATGTAGATTTATACCTTTTTGGAGAGATTGATGAGAGGATTTTGAGAGAATCTGTAAGGGAATGTTCTAGCATTGCATGGATCAGCGAGAGACTTTGTGAGAGAGATTTTCAACTTTCATTCAAGGTGAAAAAGGTAAGTATTGTGTTTTTCATTATCTTATGATTTTTTAAACACTTATCTAGTGGATTTTTTTTACTTAATAATGTTTTTTGTTGTGTTTTCTTCGTGCTTTGTGATGTGTTTCTCTTACTCTTTCTTCTTTCTTGGAAATAGTGGCACGAGAAGGTTATGCCGTTATTTTCCTTTTACTTTTCTTTTGTAATGAGTAGGATTTATGTTTAGGATATTGAGATGCATGCTAGAAGAAGTTTTAATTATAAATTGTGATGGTTTTTCAACTCCGCTCTTAATTTACTTTTCAATCTAGTCAATTGAATTGTTAAAATATGTTGTGAAATATATGATCCATGTAATGGAGTATGAGTTCTACAACAGAGTGAGAATCACATTTAAGTCCATGAAGGAGTATTTCGTACATGGGATTAAGTGCAAATAAATAGATAAATATACTTTATTGGGTGTAAAATTGGAAATTTCTAGGGTGATAGACTAAAAATCCTGAATTCAATCTTAGTGTTTAAAAACTAAAGCGAGAGTTAGCCTTCAGGGGAAGGGAAGTGGGACGATATTAGTGTTTAAAAACTAAAGCGAGAGTTAGCCTTCAAGGGAAGGGAAGTGGGAGCTCTGGAGTGGAAGCCAGTATCCTTCTAGCCTAGCCACATATTTAGGGACTAAAACTAATATTAGCCAATGATTTTTTATAACACTGAATCAAGGTAGAGAATTAAAATTGCTCCAATTTGGCACATACAATATTTAATATATCTCATTCATTTACATTATCCAGTTCACTACATAAGAAAATTAATTTTTAACATCTTAAAATTCTCCAAACCAACTCATCCAAAAAGGGTTATCTTTAGAATAAACATTTACATTTAGGAATAGTTACTATCCTTACATTTAACATATGCATTTAGAAGTAGTTGCTAGATAAAACACCATTTTAATCGACATTCCAAACTAAGGATTAATAGTAGTAGACTCGAATTTGACTAAGGACATCTTTCCTCGCTTCCTCATGGGATTGATATTCGGGGCTTAATCAGAAAGTCCTATATTACTTGAAGCAATACGTGCACTTGCGTAAAACCCATAGTGTCTGAACTACTTTCTATATTTTATAACATTTCAATTTTGCATATTAGCCTTTAAATATAAATTAGGTCATGTTTTTGGCCGTCTTTTGAAAGCTAAATTACTGCATAATTACAGGTCGGGTCAAGTTTTTGGTACCGTCTCAGGGGAATTGAATTGCCATAAAACACGCACAAAAATAACACACGCTATGTGCACATCAAAAACCAAACCAAGAGCAAAAAATGTGTATTCAAACCATTACCTTATCCTAAGAGGTGGAGCCTCAATTGGGCTTGACAGAGACGTTTGCCTTGATGCCACACAACTTTCCATTAATTCAATTTGCTCTGTAGTTGGGACTGAGTTTGTGCTATACCAAAAGGTGGCTTGGGTTGGTGTTGAACTAGGTTAGAGGGTTTGGGAAGAGTGAATTTTGAATGAGGCATAGGTCTTAGGACCTTGTGAAGCTTATTAGAGGGTTAATTGATGAAATCATGAAAGGCAAAATGGTTTCTTGTAGGTTTCTTGGAGCGTCTTTATTTTTCGCCAAGTTCATATCTAAGTTTTGATTTGCCGAGAGTTTTTTTTGGGTTGGATCTTCTCAATCTGGTTTCTTCCATGGCTTCAGTAGCTCCATCTTTCAAGAACATGGTTACGGGTAAATGCGTTTCTCTGAGGATTTTCTTAGCCAGATTACCGAAAATCCTAATGGGAGTTTGCTTCAAAGGGCATCTAACAAGAATGGTAAACTTGCACTTCTTTTGTCTGAAGAAGATGCATGCCTTATAGTTGAGCCTTTAAGATTTACATTAATTGGTAAATTTTCTTCTCAGCATCCTAAATAGAGGTTATTAAGAAATTTTTTTCTGAATTACATCTTCGTGGTTGTTAGAATTTGAGGTTGATTGATGGTCGAAATATTTTGATCAAATTACAATTAGAAGAGGATTATACCTCTCTATTTGCTAAAAAGATTTTGACATTGAGAGATGCTATCTGAAAATTCTCAAATGGACTCCTGGTTTCAATCCTACAGAAGAGCCCCTTATTGTGCCTATTTAAATAAGATTTCCTCGATTAAAACTTCACTATTTTAATCCAAAAGTTCTTTATTCATTAGGATTCATTTTTGGTAAGCCATTGAATATGGATCTGGATATGAGCACTTTGTCCAGACCCTCGATGGCTCAAATATTGGTTGAATGCGATGTAACTTTTGGTTTTCATGATTTTATTTGGATCGGCACTTCAAATGATGGCTATTGGTAGAAAGTTGAGATGAAATTTATTTTGCATTATTGCACGAAATGCAAGATGTTTGGATATCTTCTTTCTCATTGTTAAAATGCTCATCTTACATTAAGAAAATATAAAAATCATAATGAAAAGAATTTTAATGGATTGCATCCTGCATCCAAATCTCCTCAGAATATTCAAAAAAATAAGAATGTAACTTCTAATTCTTTACCATGTTCCGATAATAATTATCTTGCAGTGACTAAGGAAAAGAATGATATGATTACTAAAGTTGTTGATCATTCTTTGATATTGGTGAACGATTTTCCTATTTCTGATGTTATTAAGCACAATAGTGTTATTGCCAGAAATTTAATTTCATGGTTCAAGATTTGAACATAGGTTTCTATGACCGATATAGTTGATTTTGTAAAATCTTACGGTCTGTCCGTAGCCATCCGGTAGTTTGGACACCCCACCTGAGACCTTTCGGCGCGTGTTGAGGGGCACGTTCCCAAGGTCATTTTGTTAGACTTTGACTTTCGCTTAGGTGAATGTTGGTCGGGGTTTGACACATCGGAGGACTTCGATCAGGGGTGAAAAATATTATTCGTTGCGCCGCGCACAAAAATTAACTTGAATCGGCCCAATCTCTAGTGAACCCATTCAGATGAGCCCGGATAACGAAACGAACCACGCAATCATGTCTGGAACGTCGATTTTACTTAAAAAGGACGTTCAGCTGGATACGATTTTACGGGCGAGCCTAAAATATGTTAATTATTGTTTTTAGCTCGATCACTGGAAAAGGGGTCCGAGCGGCCTCAAACGACCCCAAATATAAAAACAGACCGCGTTAGCATGTCTGAATTGTCGATTCCTCCTAAGTAGGATAAATTAAAAATATGAAAATTATCATTTTTTTGGCCCGATGGTCCAAAAAAGTAGTCCGGACGACCCGAACTGCCAAAAAAACTACGCGGATGCGTCCGGAACATCGGCTTTAGTCAGAAAGAACACCCACCTCGCAGCGAGGACTTGTACTAGTGGAGATTATGCCAACGATAATTATATAATAATATTTATTATAATATAACGTAATATATTATATATACTATATTATTATTATATACACATACATATGTATGTATGTATATATATATACATACATA
>JXCR01145840.1:1067973-1078475 GCA_002079205.1 Phalaenopsis hybrid cultivar
TATATGTTGTAATAATAAGTCACTTAGAATATTCAAATAATAGGAACTTCATGAGAACACTACTAGTAAAAGATCTAATCCATAAATATAAGTTCAAGAATGTATTTAGGTTTTCCCTTTAGGTAGGTCCAGTGAAGCCAATTTTTGATTAGACATATCCTTAAGCTTCTCTTCACTTTTATATTTATATATTTTTTTCTTTTCTCTTTTTCATTTGGATTGCCTTCAATCTAGTATATTTTTCTTTTCTTTTCAGGGATTTTTATCAATCCTTTCTTTTTCTTTTTTCAAGTGAGGATTACTATATATGGACAACCCTTAATGATTTTGAACATCACCTTTCTTTCCCTAAATTTGAAACTTAAAGCATTCCTTTACCTTATAAATATTTCATAGCTTTTACATCATTGAGCCCCAATCTTTTCTTCTCAAATGAATTTCCAGATTCTTAATACTTCAAAATATAGTTTCCTTTACTTTAAATAGTTAACTATAGTCTTATTCTCTTATACTAAATATCTTTAAGCTACTAAATTAATTTTTATTACAAAAATATTCCTTTAACTCTACAATAATATTTAAATATCTACAAAATGTAGTTACCTGAATTAAATTCACTACATAAAATCATATTAATAATTTTTGAAATTTTTGAAATAGAGAACATCTAATAGTTAATCTTTTTCTTCCCTCCCCAAACATAAATTTTTCAATATGAAATGATACAGGTACAAAGAAAAATTCTAAATATAAATCATACCTCAGTATTTTAGGCATTTTCATCATTCTGAAATTTTATGCAGGCCTTCTAAAATTTTTACTTCACCTGGTCTGTAATATTAGGAGCTTTCTACACATATAAATCAACAGGCCTTCTCAAATTTTTTACTTCACCTGGTCTGTAATATTAGGAGCTTTCTACACATATAAATTGGCCTTCTCAAATTTTTACTTCACCTGGCCTGTAATATTAGGAGCTTTCTACACATATAAATCAGCCTTCTAAAAATTTCTACTTCACCTGGTCTGTAACATTAGGAGCTTTCTATACATATAAATCATTAGAGCAAAATTCCTACTTCACCTGGTCTGTAACATTAGGAGCTTTCTATACATATAAATCATTAGAGAATTTGTATAGGTAATGAAATTTTGAAATAAGTCCAAAACTAAACATTAAACAAACACAATAATTCACTAACACATTCACAATACTATACAAAACAATTACAATTAAAATGAAAAAATGAAAATCAAATCACATTACGATTCACAAAGTACTAATCAACATCTATTATCCTACACATGCAAATTTTAGCTACCACACTAACAATAATAACAATAATTAAAAGTTATCCAATTACAACATAACAATAAAAATGAAAGTACAAACAAACATTTGTTTCTATTAAAAAAATTATAAAAATAAAAATAAAAATAAAAGTACAAGTACAAGTACATCAACTACATTCATATATCAAAATCCTAAGCTATGTCTTCATCTCCTTGGTCAGCAGGTGGATTGGGCTGATACTGAGTATATCGGGGGCACTCAGGAAAAGTAACATCAAGACTCACCTCTATAGTGCCGAGCCTGAGCTTCATGATAAGTTATCTCAAAATTTGAATGCCTATGAAGGTACTCACTATCATAATCATGTCGACGTTCTAAAACTCCAATCTTTCAATTTATTAACTCTATACTTTTTCACTGCAAGGTCAGTTCATTCATCAAATCAGTCAGAGTAGGGGAGCTAGAAGGAAGAATGTCATAACTTGTAGAGGGGACATCTCTACTAGTAGAAGGTTCTTGACTCCTACTCCCAGTTCTCCATTTTTTGTGGGATTCATAAGTCTTCAAATTAGCTTTACTAATGGGTTTCATAGGGTAAACCCATTCCTTATATCTCCAGCTTCCACTCCAAAAACTTGGCAAAATGCATAAATGAGGCCAGGATGTTCTAGACCTCCACTTGTTTCACTCTTTGCCGTGGTCAATATATTCTTAAAAATAATTCTCCCCACATTTATATTTCTATTATTTTGAATACAGAAATTCAGAATAGCTCTATCTCTTGTTACCTCACTATGGTGATAGGTAGGTAACAAAGTAGAGGAAATAAAATAGTGCCACGCTTTAGAGGTGGCATTCAACACGGAAGCAGAAAAATTTACCTGTTCTCGTTGCTTTATCTTCCACGTTCCTTTCCCATCAGTGAGAAAGTTGATCAAATCATTCAAGGGGCCTTCCATCATACTGAAGGTTTCATAATGGCAGCTATAAGAGTATGGGACTTCGTAAAAGGAGTTAATGCGGGCGGCTCTAAACTCAATAGAAAATCCCCGCACTTGAACGATTCCATCTTCAGAATAGAACACGTTGGCATAAAATTCTTTCACAATATTTGCAGTAGCCTTATTGGTGGTGTAACAAAAGTTTTCCGACCTTCGTTCGGTAATAATTTGTTCAATTTCTCCTCCTGGACTCTCAAAAACTCGATCTTGTATGCATTTCTTTCCCTCAAACACTGAAGTAAACCTTGGATGAGCCTTCGCATTAACGAAGCGAGACTCGTCAAACTCAAGTCATCTCTTTTGTCGTGGAGCCATTTCAATCTAATCAAAATTTATAGAAAAATTCCAAAATATACTTCAAATATGTAATAATAGCTTCGAAGAGCGATTCTAAGAGTTCAAAACTAAGTTCCATGAATTTCTTCCCAATATTTTCTTCACATTCTCAAATTTTTTAGATCTCCTCAATGTAAAAGATATTCATGGTGAAAATCAATTATTTTTAGTTTGGAGTGAAACTCTTACCTAGAGATGATCAAATCCAATGTCTAAATGCCTTGAAATTGCCCCCAAATCTAAGATCTCTCAAGCTTAAGGTCAAAAATTGCATTTTTCAGAGGTAGGGGATGATGAATAGTGGCGGTTGACTGGTCAAAATTGCGGTTAAAGGTGTTTTTTTTGAGATCTCGCCTTCGGCGGGGTCTTTGGCGTAGTCGACGCGCTCTATTGAAATTATATCCTAAGTCTCGGGAAAAGTCCGCCGTTTGCGGCGTTGAGGGCACCGTCGGCGGGCTCTATTGATTTGGTTCAATTTCCAGATTTTTGCGATTNGGAATCTTCTTCTATTAACTTCATCCTCCTCATCAGTCATATTAAGATATCTTCTAAATGTCCAGAATGCTCAAAATGTTCATTCAACCATCAGTCTAGATGATTGAAGAAATCAAAGATATTATTAATCGCAGTCATGACATTTTGTACCTCCTTTTCCAATTTCTTGATTCGCCGCAAGATCACCAAAGACTTTTCAAGAATTAAGGGTTGAACTGGTAGTGAATTCTGAGATGATTGATCTACTATAATGGCCATGTCATTTTCATCTTAAAAAATTGGGAATCTCTTAATTGGATCCAAAGGCTTCCAAGGTAGTAGTACCTTTTCCCAATTTTTATAGGACACTTGGAACTGACTGCAAAGTGAGAAAATTGTGGAGGGGTGTCCAAGCCCATAAGTTGATCCATGAACGATCAGACCCAAAACCGACTTAACAATTATTAATCCAATGTCAATCGGTAGTCCTCTTTGAATGCAGTAATTCAAAATGACACTTTCTTCAAAAACTTTACCGATCTTCATTATCAGTAACAGTTTTGCAGCAATGAAAAAGTGCCAATGTTTTGAAACAGGATTTAGGAGTGTTGCAGAAAAACTGACATACTCGTTTTCTCTTGTTTCCTAGTCGTCAGTTTCGTCCGTTAAATATTGGTAAATTTCATTCATCTGGTTTCTTGTTGGGACTAAATTGGAATAGTGTCAGACAGGAACATTCTCTATCATGTATAGTTCATTTACCGTGCAGGAGTGAAAATGATCCATCTTCTTCGCACATAAACAACTCTTTCATTGATTCCATGTAAATTTGCGAAAAATTCTTTTACTACAGGAACCACCACGGTGGCGGTAGTGTAGCACAACACTTCCCATCTTCGCCACACTATCATTTCTTCAATATCCATCTTGGGATTATTCAATCTGTGATTTATGAATCCTCTTTCCTTGATCAATCTTTTCTTTGTCAGTAACATGTTGAAGGTTCGCTACGCTTCCGCACTAATAAACTTTTGCCGATTGAAAACTTGCATTCTGTGATTATCAGAGGAATTGGACACCATAGGAATGAAATTTGTGGAGTTCCACTTCATTTTTGGAGGGAAAATATGAACTAGGAATCAAATTTTTAAGTTTAAAAAGACAATTCCTGCTCAAAAACCTCCAAAAACTGCCATTTGAACCCAAGTAATCGTTAATTCACCGATCTCACCGTAGGCGGGGTTTAAGGCACCATCGGCGAGCCTCTGTATTAATTTTGTCTAGACTCTCAGGAAAAACCCACCGTCGGCGGCGTCGAGGGCACCGTAGGTACCCAAGGCAAAATTTTCATAGTTTTCGCTCTGGTCCGAATGCGTTCCAATTTTTCTCTATGGATCTAATTTTTAAGATACTTTAAAGGTAAATAAGAGTATTAGAGCTTAATACTACCACATACTAACGATAACTTCAAATAGAAACTACAATAATTGCGATAAAAGTAAAGATAAATATGGGTTGCCTCCCATAAAGCACTTGGCTTAACGTCGTCAGCCTGACCTATTCAGGTGTCATTCAGGTTGAGTGATCATTAAAACCTCTTTAAAATTTGGTCTTTTACCCTCATAATATGGTTTTAACCTATGTCCATTTATTTTAAATCCATTTCCAGTCTTCTGATCTTCAATTTCAACAGCTCCGTAAGTATAAACTTGAGTTACAGTAAAGGGTTCTAACCAACGAGACTTCAATTTCCCAGGAAATAACTTCAACCTAGTGTTGTAAAGTAAAACTTCTTGTCCTGATTTAAAGTTCTTTTGGTTAATCTTTCGATCATGCAATAACTTTAATTTTTCCTTATAAATTCTATCGTTTTCATAAGACTCGTTTCTTAATTCTTCCAATTCATTTAATTGTAACAATCTCTTATTACCAGCATCTTTCAAANCCTATGTCCATTTATTTTAAATCCATTTCCAGTCTTCTGATCTTCAATTTCAACAGCTCCGTAAGTATAAACTTGAGTTACAGTAAAGGGTTCTAACCAACGAGACTTCAATTTCCCAGGAAATAACTTCAACCTAGTGTTGTAAAGTAAAACTTCTTGTCCTGATTTAAAGTTCTTTTGGTTAATCTTTCGATCATGCAATAACTTTAATTTTTCCTTATAAATTCTATCGTTTTCATAAGACTCGTTTCTTAATTCTTCCAATTCATTTAATTGTAACAATCTCTTATTACCAGCATCTTTCAAATTATAATTGAATTCTTTAATCGCCCAATATGCTTTATGCTCCAATTCTACTGGTAAGTGACAAGTCTTTCCAAAAATCAGTCTGTAAGGAGTCATTCCAATAGGAGTTTTATAAGCAGTCCTGTAAGCCCATAATGCGATATCCAGTCTAGTGGACCAATCTATTCTACTAGGGTTTACAGTCTTTTCAAGTATTTGTTTAATCTCTCTATTAGAAACTTCAGCTAACCCACTGGTTTGAGGATGATAGGCAGTAGAGATTCTATGAATAATATTAACTTTTTCTGCCAATCTCTGAATGTATTTATTCCTAAAATGGGATCCTCCGTCAGTGATAATCATTCTAGGCATTCCGTATCTAGTGAAAATATTTTTCATTAAAAATCTTGAAAGACTTTTAGCATCACAACGAGATAAATCTTGTACTTCAATCCACATAGAAACGTAGTCTACTGCAATTAATATATATAAGTTTCCAAATGAAGGAATAAATGGTCCCATGAAATCTAATCCCCAAACATCAAAGATCTCAACTTCTAACATGAAATTTAGAGGCATTTCATTTCTTCTATATATATTGCCTACTTGTTGACATCGATCACAAGTTTTTATATATCTATAAACATCTCTAAAGATAGTAGGCCAATAAAATCCAGCTTGTAAAATTTTATAAGCAATTTTATCAATCCCAAAATGTCCTCCAAATTCAGAATCATGACATTTCTGAATGATTACCTCAGTTTCTTCATAAAGTACACACCTCCTCATAATCAGATCTTTATATTATTTATATATAGAAGGCTCATCCCAAAAATATGCTTTTGCATCATGAATGAATTTCCTTTGTTGTTGCAGTGTGAGCATAGGTGGCAAAATATCACTTACAATATAGTTAACAATATGAGCATATCATGATATTTTTCACTCATTAATATTATAAAGTTGTTCATCAGGAAAACTGTCTGTAATTTCATTGTCAGTGTCAGATGATTCTTGATTTTCTAATCTTGACAAATGATTAGCAATTTAATTATCAGTTCCCTTTCTATCAATAACCACAAGATCAAATTCAAAATTTGATTATCAGTTCCCTTTCTATCAATAACCACAAGATCAAATTTTTGCATCAAAAGTATATCAACCTTGGTTTAGCATCCTTCTTTTGCATTAGATATTTAATAGCAGATTGATCAGTATGCCAACCTTGGTTTAGCATCCTTCTTTTGCATCAGATATTTAATAGCAGAGTGATCATTATGCACACATTGGTTTGACATCCTTCTTTTGCATTAGATATTTAATAGCAGAGTGATCAGTGGGCACAACAACATCCTTCTTTTGCATCAGATATTTAATAGCAGAGTGATCAGTATGCACAACAAATTTAGCTTATCCTTCTTTTGCATCAGATATTTAATAGCAGAGTGATCAGTATGCACAACACATTTAGCCGCATCAAATATTTAATAACAGAGTGATCATTATGCACAACACATTTAGCTCCAATTAAATAAGATCTAAAGATATTTAATAGCAGAGTGATCAGTATGCACAATACATTTAGCTCCAATTAAATACGATCTAAATTCATCAAAAGTATCCATCTAATTAACCTTGGTTTGGCATCCTTCTTTTGCATTAGATATTTAATAACGTGATCAGTGTGCACAACACATTTAGCTCCAATTAAATAAGATCTAAATTTGTCTAAAGCACCAGTGTGCACAACACATTTAGTCCTAATTAAATAAGATCTAAATTTTTCTAAAGCATACACAATTTATGCACACATTGGTTTGACATCCTTCTTTTGCATTAGATATTTAATAGCAGAGTGATCAGTGGGCACAACAACATCCTTCTTTTGCATCAGATATTTAATAGCAGAGTGATCAGTATGCACAACAAATTTAGCTTATCCTTCTTTTGCATCAGATATTTAATAGCAGAGTGATCAGTATGCACAACACATTTAGCCTTTGCATCAGATATTTAATAGCAGAGTGATCGGTATGCACAACACATTTAGCTCCAATTACATAAGATTTGAATTTATCTAAAGCATACACAATGGCTAGTAACTCTTTTTCAGTAACAATATAGCTAATTTGTGCATCATTAAGAGTTTTACTAGTGTAGTATATAAGTTTAAAAATCTTTTCATACCTTTGTCTAAGGACAGCTCCAATATCATAATCACTAGCATCACACATCAGTTCAAATGGTTTCTCCCAGTTAGGTGAAACTATAATAAAGGGTCGTGATTAATTTTTCTCTTAATAACTCAAAGACATTTAAATAGCTTTCAGTAAACTCAAATTTCTTGTCCTTTTCTAAAATGTGATTAATTTTTCTTTTAACAACTCAAAGGCATTTAAACAGCTTTCAGTAAATTCAAATTTCTTATCCTTTTCTAACTATTCACTAGCCTCACACATCAATTCAAATGGTTTCTCCCAGTTAGGTGAAACTATAATAGGGGCTGTGATTAATTTCTTCCTTTAATAACTCGAAGGCATTTAAACAGCTTTCAGTAAATTCAAATTTCTTGTCCTTTTCTATAAAGGCATTTAAATAGCTTCAGTAAATTCAATATTCTTGTCCTTTTCTAAAAGTTGGCACAGAGATTTGATAATTTTTTAAAAATCTTTAATAAAACGCCTGTAAAATCCAACATGTCCAAGAAAACTTCTAACCTCTCTTTACATTACGTAGGAGGTGTTAGTTTAGATATAACTTGAATTTTTGCAGGGTCTACTTCCATACCATTTTTTAATTATATATAACTTGAATTTTTGCAGGGTTTGCTTCTATACCATCTTCTGAAATTTTATGCCCTGACACAATTCCTCCTTCAACCATAAATTGACATTTCTCCCAATTTAGAACCAAATTGGTTCTTCTGCATAAATCTAAAACTTTTTCAAGATAATTTAAGCATGCATCAAATGATGTTCCAAATACATAGAAATCATCCATAAATACTTCCAATCCATCATCAATTAACTTACTAAATATGGACATCATACATCTTTGGAATGTTGCAGGTGCATTACATAATCCGAAAGGCATTCTTCGGAAAGCAAAACTTCCAAAAGAACTAGTAAATGTTGTCTTTTCTTGATCTTCAGGAGCAATAAGAATTTGATGGTAACTGATATATCCATCTAAAAAACAAAAAATATTTGTGCCTAGCAAGTCTATCTATTATTTGATCTAAAAAGGGTAAAGGGAAGTGATCTTTCCTGGTGGCAGTGTTTAATTTTCTATAATCAATAAATACTCCACCCAGTAATTTTTCTGATAGGTATTAATTCATTATCTTTTTTTATTTCAACAGTCACTCCTCTTTTCTTAGGAACACAATGAATAGGACTTACACACGCACTATCTGAAATAGGATATATAATTCCAGTGTCTAACCATTTTAAAATTTCATTCTTAACTACTTCTTTTATCATCAGATTTAATCTCCTTTGTGGATCAACTCTTGGTTTATATTGTTCATCTNTTTACAATATATGTTACACAACACACCTAAGTTTGGTATTTTCTTAACCTTAATACATTAATTCAACATTGCAATCCAAGCCACAACACTCAAAATGCTGAAAACAAACATCCTATGCTCAGTCTCAACTATACAGAGATCTAAAAACATAATTCTAAGCAAAGCAAATGCAAAGTTCAAATCAAATTACACACATAAACAGATAGATAGCAATGTAAATCTATTATTCATCAGATTCAGTGTTAGATTCTCCTCTGAGATCACGCATTGATTGCACCTAAATGAAGAGGTTATAGAAGGGTCGATGTGAAAATTCTTCAATAGAATCCTCTTCTATCAATTTCATCCTCCTCATCAGCCATATCAAACTGTCTTCAATATGTCCAGAGTGAGAAAAATGTTCTTTCATCCTTCTGTCTAGATGATCAAAGAAATCAGAGATATTATTAATTGCATTCATAACATTTTGTACCTCCTTCTCCGAAATGTTCCTTCATCCTCCAGTCTAGATGATAGAAGAAATTGGAGATATTATTAATCGCATTCATGACATTTTGTACCTCCTTTTCCAATTTCTTGATTCTACGCAGGATCACCAGTGTCTTGTCCGGAACTAAAGGTTGAACATGCAGTGAATTCTGAGACGATTGATCCACCATAATAGTCATATCATTTTCATCTTCATAGGCTGAGAATCTCTCAGTTAGGTCCAAAGGCTTCCAAGGTAGAAGTACGTTTTCTCAATTTTCATAGGATACTTGAAATTGACTGCAAAGTAAGAAAATTGTGAAAGGGTGTCCAAGCCCATAAGTTGATCCATGACGATCAGGCCCAAAATAGACTTCATAATTATTGATCCAATATCGATCGACAGTCCCATTTGGATGCAGTAATTTAGAATAGCACTTTCCTTATAAAACTTACCGATCTTCATAGTCGGTAACAGTTTTGCAGAAATGAATAAGTGTTAGTGTTTTGAAACGGGATTTAGAAGTGTCAGAAAAACTAACATACCCGTTTTCTCTCATTTCCCAGTCTTCAGTTTCGTCCGTTAAATATTGGTAAATTTCATTCATCTGGTTTCTTGTCAGGACAAAGTGGGAATAATGGCAGACAAGAATGTTCTTGATCATATATAGTTCATTGATCCGTGCAGGAGTAAAATTTATCCATCTACCTCGAACATAGACAAATCCCTGGTTGATTTCATGCAAATTAGCATAAAATTTCTTCACCACAGGAACAACCATGGTGGTAGTAGTGTAGCATAGCACTTCCTATCTTCGATGCACTATCATCTCTTTAATTGTCTTCAAGGGATTATTCAATCCTCAATTTATGAATCCTTGTTCTTTGATTAATCTCTTCTTTGCCACTACCTTGTTGAAGATTCGTTGCACTTCCATACTAATGAACTTTTTCCGATTGAACACTCACATTCTATGGTTTTCAGAGGAATTGGACGCCATAGGGATGAATTTGGTGGATTTTCACTTCATTTTTGGGAAACTATGAACTTAGAAATCAAATTTGGGAGTTTAAAATGGGTAACTCCCGCCCAAAACCGTGAAAAATCGCTCATTCAAACTCCAGAAATCGCCATCCCGCTGGTCTCGCCGTCAGCGGCATCGGGGG